>JARKIB010000102.1:0-410876 GCA_029378385.1 Mycena metata | reverse complement strand
TGTCGGGTAGTCGGTATGTGGATACTATTCTTTTGTCAGCACAGAGGCCTGTGATCGGGGTTTGAGTCCGACTGAGGCGACAGAACAAGACGAAAAGGGATAACAAATAAAGCCACTGGAGATTAGACCAGAATAGTATACAGTACATGCGTCCGAGTAGAGTACTTATACTATAAACTATAGGAGAGTAACCTAGGCATTATTGCTAATAAGTAACTACGCGTCAACGATCAGTCAAAATGGGAGTCAAGGGGAAAGATGGAAGGTAAGGGGTATAAATGCAGGGGTTAAATAAGGTAGCGTTGCCTACGCATCGATCGGGATCGAGTCGTCTCGGGTTTTGATGTATTGATGCGATTGATGATGCCGCATCAATATCCCAAACGGGAATCTAGTGGTTCGGGGTCAGACCCCGGGGTCTCGGGGTCTGATGAAAAGAACCGGATCATGACAATGAGATCCCGGAGGAGGAGACGGCATCGCAGGGTGCTGCATCAACGCAGAGCCCTGCACCGCTGAGCCAGAGGCAAAGATGTTTTGGCTGAACTCCGAGGATCGATTCGATGGACGAGGGTCGGTGTGGAGATACGACTCGGGCATCGAATGAGTGTGGTAGGAGTTCTCCACCGAGTGATCCTTCGCGGGGTCCATGCGAAGAACACCAGAGACCGGGTACTGCTGGTCGGCGGAGAGCACTAACTCCCGACGCGACTTGGAGTAGCGCTCGACCCATTCCCGCATGTCGTCGTAATCCGAAGGCAGCTCGAAGAAGCTCTTGAGGAGCGCGGGGTCAAGTACGTCCGACTGGTTTTCGAAGACCAATTGGAGGGAGTTGTTGGCAATGTCGAGGTCGTGGTACGCACGGATAGTGAGCACGTTGAGCACCTCTGCGTGTTGACGAGCAGAAAGTGCGCGGAAGAAGGCCTGCGACAAAGCTAAGAAAGAAAAAACGTTAGCCTAGGAAAATAAAATTAGGTTCCTAGGGACGCACCATCTGGCGATAACCCAAAATGCGGCCGAAGCGAGTCGAAGAGGAGTAGATGCTCCATGGTGGTGTTGCTGCGCGAGCACTTCACGTGCTGCTCCTTGCAAGGAAGGCACGGGGAGAAGAGGTCGAAGCCGCCACACTGGATATTGCGATTGATACATGGGATGCACTTGAGGATGGCGCGTTCGTAGAGGGAGGGTGAGAAAAAGTCGCCCACGACGTAGCGCGAGACTTTTTTGAAGGCGGGGAATGGTGTTTCCTTGGTATTCGCCCAACCTAAGAAAGACAAATGATTAGTTGGAGAAGCTAAAAGAGAAAGAATAGCCAGGCGCACCTCCAGAAGGAGCGACGGCCTGCTCATACATTCCCACTCGAGTTGCTGGTCCCCGGTCCGCATCGTCATCCAAGGTGACCTTGGAGGAAGAGGCCTCGGGCGGCGGCGACGATTGTGGAGGTGGTTTAGCCTTCTAGAAAACGAAGTCAGGAACAGAAAGAAATAAATAAAGTAGTAGACGAACCCTCTTGGAAGTCGAAGTCTTCACCACGGGTGCAACCTCCTTCTCCCGACGACGGCGGAGGTCGTGCGCAGGAGTAGGAGTAGGAGTAGCCTTGACCGGTTTACCAGACGCCTTGTCCCTGGACTTGGCAGAACGAGAGATCTTGGCGGGAGGCTCGGCGTCAGAAGATGGAGCGTCGGCTTCCTCCTCATCGGCCTCGTCATCGGTAAGCTCCAAGACGTCGGCATAGACGGGAGGTGGCGGTGGTTTGGGCAGAACGAAGCCCTTCTGCAGCAAAGTCATGTTCGCGTTGGCCTAATAGAGACGTTAGTAAAAGTGAATCGAAGGTGGCGCAAGCCACGCACCAATTCAGCCCTGAAGGCAGCGTCCGGAGAGGGTGCTTGGTCCAAAAAGATCTTGCGATTGAGTTCCTGGTGACCCCGACAGAGCGCGCGGACGGCTTTGAACACCGTATAGGAGGAAGCGTTGGATCTTGAGTGAAGGACGAGGGACCTTGGAGCGAAAGGTCGCCTAAAGAAAAGGGACGGTTGTCAGTGGCACGATCTGAAAAGGAGGGCTAGGGACGTACCAAAGCCGGCTTCATCGCATTGAGGATGGGGAACATGGTGGAGGGCGCCACCTCGGCGATCTTCTGGGGGTCGAAGAAGGGCAACATGGATGAAAAGAAGTCGATGGACTGGATGACGGCCCATGCCTCGTCGTCAGGGGTGAAGTCGGGCGGCGGTGTGCTATCGGCGACAGGTACGAGTCCGGGGTGGCATTGGCGGAGAGAGAAGGAAAAGCCAGAGCCAGAGACGGCGACGTCGACGTCGAGATCCAAAGAGGGAGAGACGAAGAGTCGAGAACCAAAGAAGAAAAGTCGGTGGTCGAAGTGGGAGAAAGACAAGGGAGTTTTCAAACTCCGCTCGTCCACCGCCCTTTTATGTGGACAGAATACGGCAGAGCTCGGCTGCTATTACTGCGCGTCCCTGCGCAGGAGGCAGTGTGTGACTTCCAATTTATGGAAGCTCGCCAAAAACAGCCTGAGAAGCTGATTTCGAGAATGACAAGTAAACAGCTGTGATCCGCGGTACATGAGGCACGGGACTTACCAGTCTATGTCGTATGTCGAGCAGGACACGGCTGTCGTCCACAAGAAGAGGAGTAACGAAACGAAAGGAGTCGGAATTCAGGGGAAATCCAATATTACGGGTAAACAAGTCTTGACTTGATCGACTTCCTGAATGGGAAGGCCGATCATGAAAATCATGAACTTGGCGTGCGGAAGCATTTTGGCCGCGTGGATCCTGTCCGGATAAGGAAATGAAAGTTCGAACTGTGGGAAATATCAGTCTGAAAAGAAAATTGGACGAGAACTTGGAATATGAAGATGTTCATAAGGCAGAAAAATTTAAATATAGACGCGCCTAGGGAGCTACCATTCCTAGCGCTACTAAACTGGCAGAGTGCATAAATGCATGGACCACAACCGGGGACGGTTGAGATTTAGTAAAGGGGAGATGAAACGGCGCCACACCAAGGCACTGCCATCTAGCTAAACTTTGCGCTTTTTAAGCCACTAGTTACACTAGTGTTCCTAGGAAGACAAAGCTGGCTTCTGTACCAACAGAACTCTGTCAGGTGGTACAAAGGAGAACCAGAGCGAGCTCCGACTGCTGGTTGTAGTATGAACGAGACTGAGGCACGCAGTTACAAGCGATACCAGGCTCTGAAGTACATTATCAAGGAGGATATTCCTGCCTAGGAACGGAGTACAACAAGGGATCTATAAATATAGAGCCAATGACTGCACAAAGAGGAACCTAGCATTTGCCTAGGAGGACAGAACTCGGCAATAACCAAGTAGATGCCAAGGACGAGGGTCCTAGGGCCATTGGTTACGCAATTGCTACCAAGGAAGACGGATTGGAAACGATAGCCAGTCTCCTAGGAAAGAACGCACAGTACCTAGGGATGGATTATACCTGACTATTTTAGCAGGACTAGCCTAACGGCCCCCGGGAAAGCCAAATGAGACGATTGGCAACGATGGGGAGATGTCACCTTGCTAAGAAGTTCAGACCGCGAACGAACGGACGTTATCGGAGGATGACAAGACATGAATGAGTGTGCTAGGCGACGCGGAACAGCCTCGGAAGAATGACGCATGATCGGCTGCAGTCGGCAGCCAGTCATTGCAAATACCAGACCCACCTAGGCCAAGGAAAGCATCAGCAACGCTGACTGTTTCATCTGGCCGCAATTACGAATCACCTCGGCAGCGTTTTCTTGCTTGCCGAACGACCAAACACCACCACTCCATTACTCATTTCATCTTATCTCATCTCAAAGGACTCAGTAGTATAAAAAGAACCAGAAAAAGCCGCTATAGCTCAGTTCATCCCCGCTCATCGTAGAACGGTGTGGGTGTCCTCGGGCGATCTGCGGAGAGAATAACATATTTTTCCTCTGTATCTGTATTGTCTGTAGAATCGAATCTTGGTTTTTGATTGGCTATTTTCGGAGTGACATTTAAGTTGAATATCTCTGAGAACCAGCGCAAGTATAAACAACTAAGTTTCGCGTTGGAACAAGAGGCGGTTCGTTGTTCCACGTATAAAATCTACGAGGGCCACACGCGCTAGGAAGGAAGACTTATCCGTTGCATTGGCTGCGCGGTTACTTCGCATTGGCAACGCAGAGGCTGCGCTAGTTTCGACCTAAACACCAAGTTAGGCGCTAGCTAGGTAGAACGCTTTGGTTGAGCGCAGTGGAAGATTGAACCGGTAGATCGCAGTGAACAGAGCTAGTTGTCCCTAGGCCCCAAAAAGCCAAAGCGTACGGAAACGTTCTTGCGTTAGTACAGGAAACGCGAGTCCAGCAAGGCGGTTATCTGGCCTAGTCTTGTTGAGAGGCAGTACTTGTGGAAGCAGCATAGCCCTATTGGGATTTTCAGACGGAAACTTTACAAACTTTGCCTAGGAGCTACTTCGGTAACCCTAGTACCCTACCCCCCCCCCCAAACCCGTTCACAAATCACCAGTCGGTGTGCAGCGTTTCGAGTCAAGGATTGTGGTAGTACCAAAGAACAGACCAGAGAGTAGGACCAGTGTCAGTAGCAGAACAGAAATCAATACCTTTTCGTTTGTCCCTAGGAATCCAAAACCAGTAGTCGCATACTACGGCTCGGACCCGAACTCAACCAAGGAGTGCGCCAGTTCTTGGGAGTATAAAGTGAAGTTGTGTTAGTTGTGTGTGTTAGTGGTTTGTTGCATTTAGTGCGCATTCCCTAGGCATATCCTAGCGAGTTTCATAGTCAGGCGCAGCTGCCCGTTTCACCGGTCTCAAAATTGGGGAGGTTGTAAATGGAAGGCATATCAACATTTTTCATCTTTGGTTGGCCGAAAGCACCCTCTGTCTTGCTAGTAAATTCGCGTGCCGGAGTCTGGCTTCCAGAAATTGAAATGATGAAAGCTTGACCTAAATTCACGAAACCTATGGTGTTCGATGCACCTGCTTAAACGGTGAATTTAGCATATACTTTCAACCAAATTGACCAAGGATTGAGTGAGAAAACATCCATTTACTTTGGCGCATCAAAACGCGATCAAAATGATCGCTGTACCAACTTTTTAATTTATGTAAACACCAATAAACCTAAATCACGGGGCGCAAACCGCCCCGCGGCGCTCTTGTTCTACTTATGTTTCCCTCTCACTGCACTCTGTTTTTTGACATGATGGAACTCCTGACAATCTTCTTATGCCCATCTCTCAGTCACTTGTTAAAATTTCAGTTGTTCAACATGCATGTGAACCAGTCACAGAACCCCCTCTCTACACCCGTTGAATGTTCTCTGGGCCTTTTACATTCAATTTGTGTGTAGTGGAAGCAGCTTTGCGGCCAATCAACACAAGCCCTGACCTAGAACATTATTGATGAAGAATATGGTTTACTTGCCTCCTCCATTGTTCCTCCCCATGTCAAGACAGTGAGTGGAATTCTCATTGATGATGCTGTTTGACACCGCTATAACATTCCGAAATTGGATATTCCATGACAAGACAGGTACAGTGACAGTTTGATAGTTAGATGTGTCATGGAAGGAAGATTGACAGTAGCCAATGAGACTAAAAATTCCCTGGCTCGCCTACTATAAAGTTCCGATGATTTTCAAATGCCATAATTTGACCGTCCCAACATGCCCCGTCAACCAACTATAACTGAAGTCCGTTTGAACAACATCTCAAAGTGTGTGGCCATCACAGCCAACACTCTGGATGTCCTTGTCAACACTCTCAATATTCCTGGTCTGGAAGCCATCTCAAATACCATGCAGTCTCTTCTGGAATTGGTGCAGGTGCACTCCCCCTTCAATCAGGATTTTAGGACATTTCGAGTTAAAACTTTTGTTAGAGTGTCAAACAAAACAAGGGTGATTGTGCTGAGTTGATGGAGCACACTAATGAGTTGCTCAAGGCAGTTATCGGGGTATACATTAAGTCAGATACTGGTCCTGAATTGCCACCAAGGACATTAAATCAGATTGTAAAATTCACTGAGTACTGACTTATATGCTGTTAGCCCATTTGCATTTCTCACTTCAAGAATTTAGGACACTCCACAAAATTCATACCTTTGTCGAGGCTCAACAAGGTGGTAGCAAAATTAAAAAGTTGTTCCGCCACGGAGAACTGGCTGCTCTCCTCAAGCAGTGCAAGGCAGGATTGCAGCAGGGATTTGATCTCTTCAATGTAAGTCCTCACATTTGAATTGTATGGCAACTAACAACAACAAAGATCAAAACCGTGAATATCATGACTGATGTGAGGAAGATGCAAGACCAGGCTCAACTCAGACACCAGGAGATACTCAACATGATTGAAACCTTGTCTAGTTCAGATTCAGCATCCTCTGTAGGTGAAGAGGTTCTTTGAGTGTATCAGTACTCACAGCTACCCAGATTAGCACTGTGTACTCTGGATCATATGCAAGGTGCTTACTCCCAATGACCCTGTTTCTTTGTTCTTTATCGATCTTACAGCTCAAACTCCATTTCAATGCTCCCAGCAGAACCAAAAATATTCTATGGTCGCGACTCAGAGCTGGCGGATATTCTCAAGCTCTTCAGGGAAGACACTCCCAGAATTGCTATTTTAGGTGCAGGGGGAATGGGAAAGACCAACCTTGCAAGTACTGTGGTTCACCATGAGGAAGTAACCACCAAGTACCACGGAAATCGGTTCTTTGTTACCTGTGACACTGCATCAAGCAAACCAGAGCTTGCAGGTCTTATCGGAGCACATCTTGGAATGAAACCTGGGGAAGACCTCACTTGGGCAGTCTTACAGCACTTTTCCAGTGGTCCACCCAGTCTACTAATTCTCGATAACCTGGAAACCGTGTGGGAACCAACTAAATCCCGCAAAGAGATTGAAGAGTTCCTCTCTCTTCTCACGGATGTAAAGACTTTAGCATTGCTGGTCTGTGCATTTCCCCTTGTCTTATCAATATCACTCATGAAGCCCCAGATCACAATGCGTGGGGCAGAAAGGCCATCCAAAGTGCAGTGGACCCGGCCATTCTTACAGCCTCTACCACCGTTGGCACAGGATGCTGCCCGAAAGATGTTCATTGATATTGCGGATGATAAGCATCCTCTGGAAGTCGTGGACCAGGTCCTGTCTCTCACGGACAATATGCCACTGTCGATCAGCCTTCTGGCGCACCTGGCAGACATAGAAGGTTGCAAAGAGATATTATCCCAGTGGGAGACAGAGAGAACTTCCCTCATCTCTGATGGCCATGACAAAAGATCCAACCTGGAGCTGTCAATTTCGCTCTCACTCTCAAGTCCCAGAATTGCTTCCACACCACAGGCCCAGGATCTGTTAGCCCTGCTATCCATACTGCCAGATGGCCTTTCAGATGTAGAGCTCAAGCAAACCAAATTTCCAATCACAGATATCCTTGGGTGTAAAGCTACACTGCTGCGTACAGCTTTAGCATACACTGATGTCCACAAGCGGTTGAAGGTCTTGGTGCCTATTAGGGAATATATGGGAAAACTGTTCCCCCCCACAGACCAGATGATACAACCACTCCTGAAACACTTTCGAGAACTTCTAGAATTATACACAGTAGCCTTTGGCACAGGTTCCGGGGTATTCCCCATTGGCCGTATAACATCAAATTATACAAACATTCAGAATATCCTCCAAAATGGTTTACGGAGGGAGCATCCCAATATTGGGCATGTTGCTTACTGTGCATGTGATTTTATTAGCTTCAGTCAGCGTACTGCACATGGAGGAACTTTCCTCCTCGAGGATGTCAGCAATGCCCTTTCATCCTCAGGAGACCATCGGTTGAAGGCATATATAATTACTGAACTAATCCGATCATGGCCGCACCATCCAATCCCCCATCCAGAGCAGTTGATAGCCGAGGCCTTACACCACTTCAAGTATTTCACTGATCCTGACCTTGAAGGTGTGTTTTCTGTTGAACTTGATACAATGACAAAAACTCAGACTTTGTTTCCCAGCCCGGTTCCACTGTAGTCTAGGGGTTTACTACCTCCAAGCCAACCACAACATTTCAACAGCTTTACAGCATAGCCAGATTGCCCTCTCCTTGGCACAGGCCAACAGAAATCTCAAGAGACAATATGATGCACTTGACCTGCTTGGATACATTGAGGTAGCTGCTGGGGACCATGCTGCTGGTCAAGTCCATGCACAGGAGGTGCAGAGACTTGCCAGAATCTCTGGAGATGTGCACGGAGAGGCACGTGGACTATACAGTGAGGCCCTTTCCTTGATGTCACTAGGTGATTACAGGAAGTGCATTACTCTGACCAGGAGGGGTAGAACAGCTCTGAGTCTATGTGGTCTGTCTCATGGGCAGGTCAACTATGAGTTGATGGGAATTCAGGCGGAAGTTCACAAGCTCAAATCAGAATATGTTGAGGCACATGACATCCGGAATCAAATACTCCAAGCAACGGCTGATGATAATTATCAGCAAGGAGAGTACCTGATGAATATTGCCGAGATTGAGATCTTGTTAGGGGTTTCAAGGACCGAGATACAACAGAAGATTGAGGCATCACAAGTTATTTTCAGAGCAAGTAAATATGCAATGTTCACTCTTGCATGTGATGCCACTCAGGCAGATCTCAACCTCAGAGAGGGGGATATGTCAAGCACATTATTTTGTGAATGCCTTCAACGTGCGTGGGGAGAGTTCTTCGAGGCTGTAGGTTACTGCTTAGAGAGACTTTCAGATATCAATCGCTGGGAGGGATCTGCTCATCCAACTTCATGGCCTACTGTTTATCTTGCACATTCACTCAAGGTGAAAGAGAGGCTGGGAATCTACAAAGCCTTGCAGTTCCTGGGTGATGCCTTCCTCCGGGAGGAGGATGAAGTCGCAGCCATATCTCTGTTCACTCTTGCCTTGGAGGGATTCACCGAAATGGATGTTCACCGTAGCAGAGCAGAGTGCATGATCCGCATTGGGGATATCTCCAACAAGCACGGTGACTTCCTGAAGGCACTGGAGCTATGGCAACGTGCAAGGCCGCTCTTTGAGCGCTCATCACAGGCCAAGGGGATCCAGAATATTGATGAGAGGTTGGCTGGGCTTAGTAGGGATATCAAGGAACAGCACGAAAGGAGCTTGGTTAGACTCACTGAGCTCAATGCTCCTGTGGAAACGGTGGAAGAGCTGGACGAGGATTTATCAGCGGATGAGGTGGAAAATGAAGAGACTCAGTTGGTTGCAGCATGATTTGTGAACACTTATCCCTGGCATCCCTTCCTTTGCTTGTAGTATTTATGTGAGGCTACTTCAGTTCAGAAAATATATCTAATTATTTATTCACACCTGCGGAAAGCTCAAGTATAACACCACAAGGGGTGTTGAGTGAATGAGTAGGTGTGCAGATGGGACAATTGGGTATCAGCTTATTCCACCCGTGCCTGTGTCACGAAGCTTGCCACGCGCTATGGATTCCTAGCTCACATTTTGCTGCCCCTCGCGGGACCCTTCCCTTGTTCACCACTTGGTAGGTTGGTTACTGACTTGGTCTGCTTTGAAAATTTTGTCTCAACTTTTGCGCCGCAATTTTATCCGAATTTTGGCTGCCCGCAACTTCCACCGCAGCAATATTAAGTTTGATAGGCAAAATAAACGTGAAACTCCGAACATGTATGAAGATTATTGGGAAGTCGGGTGCGGTGTGCGGTGCACACCCACCCTTTACTGCCAGCCAGTTCTGCCAGCGTATCTGCGCGAGATCGCGCATGCGCACTTCCCGCGCACTGAGCTGCCATGCGCGCGGACCGAATCTCATTCCATGCACATCATCAGCAAACCCTGGGCCCACTACATAGTGCTACATAGTACTATGGAGTGCCGTAGTGCTCATAGTGCCTGTAGTAAAGGTCCATGTTTACGTAGCGCTCCATAGTAGGCCCGGGACTCTGTAGTGCTCTGTAGTAACCCCTGGACTCTGTAGTGCTCTGTAGCAGGCCCGGGACTCTGTAGTGCTCTGTAGTCCAGGGCTCAAACCTAAGAAAAGTAACCTTGCCTTGAACTGTTCAGGTCCTTGCTTCGACCTTCACTATTGAAGTGTGCTTTTCAACCAGAGTACAGTAAGTAGTTAAGTGAAGTAGATATAGACATTGAAGGTAATTAAACAAAGTGTGTTCTGACGGGATCGAACTCGCGACCTCATGCATTCGGCCAAAAGACAGGAGACAGTGCACTACAAACTGAGCTAAGAGTCCATATAGATAGGAATACCCACCGCGATAGGAGGTACCCTCAAATCTCCAGGCCAGTTTACTTCCCGACAAATAACTGTTTAGGTTCTTACCTACCGATAACATGTTCGACGGTCACTCCCACCCGCTCTGTTAAAGAATGTATACTCTGGAAATTTCTCAAAGGTATATAAAATATTTGCAAGTCTAAAAATAGACCCCAAAATGAAAGTTGTAGAGCTCGAAAAGAGCTATAAGAGTTGTCTAGCATGAATTTTCCTTAAATGGCTTCATTGAGGCACAAAACGCGAAATACTTTCCCAGACGCGGCGGTTTTGAAAGTCAGAACCGAAAAAAAAGGACTTGTATTGCATTCATATGGTATGAATCATACCTACTCATTCAGACTAAAATTTTGACAAGCTTGTGTGAGCTTGAATCAAGTTGACCCTAAGGTTCGGGAAGGTGGCAAAGGAAAAGTTGACTAGCCAGATGAGTCTACTGTAACAAATTTTAGCTTGATAAGTGGTTTACCGAGGAACTGTTCTGGACTCTATCCTAATACCTATCCAAAACCTGGGGGGTTAGTTTTCCAACAAGGATCAAAGTGTAACTTAAACTGAGCCTACAGTGAATAACAGGCCGAGTACAGCACAATACAGAGTACTACGGAGTAGGGACCCGACTACAGAGTGCTACAGAGAAGGGACCCAACTACAGAGCACTACAGAGTAGGGGCCCAACTATAGAGCACTACAGTGTATGGGCCCGACTACACAGTACTACAGAGGACGGGCCCAACTACAGAGTGCTACAGAGTACGGGCCCTACTACAGAGCACTACAGAGTTGCGGCCCTACTACAGAGCACTACAGAGTATGGCCTTTACTACGGAGCACTACAGAGCACTCTGTAGTAAAGGCCATACTACAGAGCGCTACAGAGTATGGCCTTTACTACAGAGTACTACAGAGTACTCTGTAGTAGAGGCCATACTACAGAGCACTACAGAGTATGGCCTCTACTATGGGCCACTACAAGCCACTACAGCAAAAATCAGGGTTTGCTGATGATCTCCCCCATCTCCCTCCCTTATCTCCATCTCCCCCACCCTTGCCCTCATTGTCGCCGCCTTCGTACGCACCCTGCACCCGCATCGCCGCCTTTCCCGGTCTCGGAGCAAGGCACGCGCATGTGCAGCATGTCGTGTGCGTGCGGGCCATACCCACAGACATGCGCGCGTCGAGTCCCCGCGGTCGTCTCCATCTCCATCCTCCCTCCCTCCCTCATCTCCACCCTCCCCGCTCTTCCCCCGCCCCCCGTTCGCCGCCGCACCCGCGCCCACCGCCGAGTCTGTCGAGCGCAGACGGCACCCGCGCGCCGCTCGCTTGGGTGCCGAGGTGCGCGCCGGCCGAGTTCGCGCGTGCGCCGCATCTCCTCCCCTTCCTTTCTCTTCTCGAGTCCGTACGTAGCTTTTGAATAAAAGTAATGCCCGAAGCCGTTTAGCTTGTCTTTAAATACTCGTCGACAAAGATTGATAGGTCCCAATAGATAGAACCCGGCCCAATTGAACAAAAAGAAGAGATATTCAGCCGCCTTGCGACTTGCAACCTTCCGAGTTGTATCCTTTTGAACTACTAGGTCGGATGAACGAACAACGTTTGAAAAAAAACTACTGAGCGCTCAGCCCTCGGGACGCAGGGACTCTGAGCAGCATGGTGTCCGGTGGACTAGAAGTGAAGGTGGCTGAGATGAAACCCCTTCCCGACAATGCACGGAAATCAAGGAGTTGAACATCCCCGAAATGCCCGAAGCGGTTCAACTCGTCGGCCACTCCAGCCATTGGACCTATCTCATTGAGCAGTTTGTGTTCGAAATGGAGGAAACATGACAGTATCTTTACCCTGCCTTCCGAGTTCCATCTTGAATTCGAGCAGAGATGTTCTGTAGGGGATACTCGCCGCGAGGAGGGTTATACTCAAGTACTCATTGGCTCGCCAGACAAGCCAAATGAGATGTCGAAACGATGTTCATACAAGCATAAAGTACCCGGGAACTCAAAAAAAAAAATCATCAAGCAACGTAGCTGCGGGTATATTCTGCGGGTAATGCCGACTCGACAGGATCGAAGAGTGGACGCCTTGAGCAGGATTGGCACTGAGAGGAATTAAAGGAGATTAGGAATGATATGAAAGAGAGAGAGATGAGATGACACGCACGCACTGCGGGTATATTCGCGATGAGCGACGTGAGCACCGGGGTATATTCTGCGGGTATAATGCCGACTCGACGGGATCGAAGAGTGGACGCCTTGAGCAGGATGGGGCTGAGAGGAAGGAAGTTAGGATGGAATTTACGAGACACGAGATCATACGCACGCGCTGGGGGTATATTCACAATGGGCGAGTTGAGCACCGGTACATTCTGCGGGTATATTCACGCGCGAGCAATTTGAGCAGTGGTGATACTGAGAGGAATGAAATTAGGATGGAATTAAAAGACACGAGATGATACGCACGCGCAGGGGTATATTCTGCGGGCATATTTGCGGGCGAGCGACTTGAGCAAGGTTGGAACTGAGAAGAAGGAGATTAGGAAAAAATCTAAAAGGGGTACGGGAATGTACACACGCGCTTCGGGGTATATTTCGCGGGTGCGACTTGAGCAGGGCTGGTACGGGGAGTAACCGGGGTATATTCTTTTGGGACCACAGGTCAGAGAGAAAATCAGACGTGGAAATAAGATACGCACATGTTTCGAGCAAGATGATTGCTGCTTAGGCTCGGCCTGCTTCTTCTAGTCGTCGTACCGTCGTCGGTCTTGCCGCCATTCAATACCGAGTAACAGCAAAGGAGTTATTGCAGCCGACGTCGGCGCTGCCACCAGATTCTCCAAGCTTTTCGTGAGGCGGGCGTCTGGAGATAGATAAGTAAAACAGACGGCAGCGCCGGCAAAACGAACGCACGGTCTGCAGATGCGCGTAATATAATGCAATCGGCAGGATGATCAACTGCAGAACTAGTTAGCGTAGAACAAAACCAACACACAGAGAGGCGAGGCTTACAGCTTTCTGCGCCAGATTTAGCGAGGACCAGGTGTCCCGGCATACGGCGATTGCGGCGCGCTGAAGGTCAGAGACAAGCGCGGCGAGGTCTTCGAGTTGTTTTGACTTCCAATCATTGTATTTTTCGGCCATGAGCTGGAGGATAAGCCATGAGACGTGTCGGGTTTTGGTGCGGAAGAGTGACAGCCAGAATGCCTTCGCGTAGTCGGGAGGAAGCGAACTGAAGTGCAGGATTGAGAATCCGAGCGCGAAGGGGATGGCAATGACGAGTGTCCAAGCGAAGGTAAGCTTGGCTAGTAAGAAAAACGCTAACGCATAGAGAGACCACCGTTTTCGCACTGATAGATGTCGGATTATGGCCCTGAGGATGGTTAAAGCAACGAGGGCGGCATCGAGACATATCATGACGGTATGGAGGATCAGGGGAGCGACGATGACCTAGAGAAACCACATGAGCGGGGGCGGATGCGACCAATACGAAATGGAAATACTGACCGCGCTGTCGGTGGGGCCGAGTCTTGCGAAAAACGCGAACTGGCCTGGGACCCGAAGCAAGATCTGGTGGATATCGGATATTGTTGGAAGGCATGGGCTAAAGTAAAGCGACATCCAGAAGATCCAGCGGAGTTGAAAGAGTGACACGGCGAGGACGGTGACCAAGATTATCCATGCTGTCGCCATGTCCGAGAGGTTTTCAAGGAACCCGACAAATCGCCGACGTGCGCCACGGAAAGCGGAGCTGAGGATCATGCAGGCCGAGTGGCTGATGAGGGCGAGGAGGAGGATCTTCAAGACTTCCCGGATGTATAGGCAGATCTGTAGGCAGATCTTGGAAGCAACTGGCCTCCATTCATACAACAAGATCCTTTCAATGATGGCAAAGCCGCTGGCGCCGAGGGACTGGGTCGAATGCAGGACTCCGAGCGAGGGAACCAGATAGGCGAGGAAAAGGCCGGCTCCGAGGGAAAGGAGGACCATTGAGACGAGAAGGATTAAGAAGAGGCGCAGCCAGTTATTCCGATGTTTCTTCGCGTCGGACTCGGTATCGGTATCGGAGGGAGGCGATGGCGGCTTGTCGCCAGCACTAGAGCCTTTTTCTGTGTGGGATATACGAGGCGGAACCTGCTTTGCACGAAGGACGTAGAAGAAACCGAATAACACCATGGTAGCGCAGCCCATTGCGGCAACATAGGGGAAGGAGCTAGTGCCGTGGGAGAGGACACATTTTGTGGGCTGAAGGACGACTTTGACGGTCGCTGTCGCGCGCGCGGCGGCGGTGAACTTGGGCTTGGGCTTGGAAAGGACCGCGGTGAGAACAAGTTGAATACCGACGCAAATAAGACCGAAGAACCCGTCCAGGCTCTTGGAGGAGGAGGAGAACATGCTGAAGGTGGAGGTGGGCATCTGGAGCATGTTGTGGTACGGGTCAAGGAGCGAAAGTGATTGCCAGCCACTGCGAGCACAGGTTTGGGCAAAGAGCACCGCCTTGGGGCATCTTGAAGTGCACGAAGCAGTCCCTAGGCCTGTTTATTGAATTGTGTCCTCGCAGCCATAGTCAAATCTTCAATCTTGGTTTCGCGATCGTCCAAACCTTCTTGACTGGAAGTGCGATGACTTGTGTACATACCCAAAATTGACCCAAAGTTTCATTTATGTGTTCCACAACCTCAAGGCGTCAAGAACAGTGGATAGTAGGCACGAATCAACTGTCGACCTTCAAAGAAAGGCCAGAACGACCGGACATTGGTGCCGGCTCTTGCCGACTCGGACCCAAGCTCGG
The DNA here is from genome assembly GCA_029378385.1 of Mycena metata. Lineage (NCBI taxonomy): Eukaryota > Fungi > Basidiomycota > Agaricomycetes > Agaricales > Mycenaceae > Mycena > Mycena metata. Next base: position 395,776 of record JARKIB010000102.1, on the reverse strand, counting down.
ACCCTTAAATAGCTCAGCGCCATCCACGTGATCGCGTCGCACCTTGCTTCCGCCTTCCACCTCGTATTAGGGTTGCGGAAGAAACCGGGTGGTAACTGGTAGATGTAAGTTACCGCGGTCACGTGCAGCGTAAATTACCTATTTGTGGCCGGTGGGTCAAAAGAGCCTGGTATATTACCCCCCACAACACGGTCACATGTCTAATCCTCAGGTCATATTGAAATCATTTAAATACACGTACAGGCTCAGGAAGCACCAGGAGGCCCAATTTCTATGATTTAGAAAGTCGTGACTTCCGAGAGTCGTGTTCCGAGAGATCACAGTCGTCCAAACAGCTCACGTCAAACAGCTCACGTCCAAACACACGCACCACAATAACATTATTTCACGTCTCGGACACACACTAGTACCATTTAATCCAGGAAAGCTGCATTTGAGTTCCTTGAGTGCTGAATAAATACCATGTATTAGGCATGCAACCCGACGTCGCCAGCATATTCTCAAGTCAGTAGAATATTAACCATACCAACTCCTGTCTCATGTCCTTCTAACCTGGTTTGCCTGGCATCTTGTGTGGTCTAACGTGGCTTTGCGCGTGCATAGCACCAGCGGCGATTTTTTTTTGAGAAATACGCGTGATTTGACCACGTGATGCGTCCGAAAATGTAACTTTCCGCGTAAATTACGATTGTTGTACCCCGGAAAAATTTTGGGTGGTAAATTACCGACTTTGTTGTACCCCCTGGAGTTTCTTCCGCAACCCTACCTCGTATAGATTTGTGTACAAAGTATGTTCCCGCCCAGTTCAATTCTCTGGGACTGACTCTTTTACCTCTCAGATGGATCGTTTTCGCTTCCTCTTCGACCACATCACCAGCGGTGCTTTCTTTCTTATCTGGCAAAATTATGGCTTTCTCGCCGACGAAGCTCTAGACAGCGCGATGCTACCATTTCTTCAGATTCTCCGCGCCCCATCAATATCTACACACTCGGCACCACCACCCTACCCACAGCCGACCTTCCCGCCGGGACTGATTTGTTGGCTTGATCCATTGGCTTTACCGTCTACCTTGATTCCCAGTGGTTATCCCCCGTCTACGCCTCCTCCCCTCAATGGTCTGGTCTTCCACAGCCAAGGTCCCCCACAGATCAGTGCTGTAACCCGTTTCGTGGAGGGTGTCGCGCACGCCATCATGGCCGACATCGCGGCGTTCCCGCTCCGCGAACCTATTCTACGCCTCCTCGCCGACCCGCCCTGTCTTCCGTGGTGGCGGATTTCCGTTGGCGTGTTTTGTTTTACTTTCCTCGTCCTCCTTTGGTGGGGCGGAGTTCTGGGAGAGTGGGCGGCGGGCTCCGTTACGTGGTTCTCCAGAGTGAGGGCTGCTGAAGCCGCACCACCCGCCGGTCTGCCGGACCCCATCCTTGCCGCGTTGATCGTGCACCCCACCCTCCAAGCGCTCGCCGACGCTCGCGCCGAGACCGAGGACGGAGATGGGCCGCCGGCAGCGCATCAACATCCAGCAGCCGTCGTGCAGAGAGAGGCGGCGGAGCCGGAGGAGGTAGCAGCGGATGACGAGGAGGAACAGCAGGGCGGCGCTGGGAGCAGTCTGCCGCAGACACCGATCGGCCGCCCGGTCCTCCACTGCGACGACGGCGTCCTTCCACTTTTCATGCTTGTTCGGCGGGACGCGGAGCAGCTCCCCTCGACAACCCCTTGCCCCCTCCGCGCTGGGGCTATCCTGGCTGGTTCATCGCGATCCCCCACCGCCCTCGACGCCTCCGCCTCCCGCTACAATGCGTGGCGGGCCCGATTCGAGGAGGAGACTATCCCGGGTTGGCTTGAGCGCGCCAACCAGCAGCGCTACGGGTTCGGAATCGTCTCGGACTCGCGCGGCGGCGTCACCATCTCCTCCCTTTCCTCCACCATGTCGGTCGCTGAGCTGGGTCCTCTCGGACTCTCGCCGCACGCGTCGACCCCCGCGACCGTCCTCGCTCCCATCTCCGCGTCCTCGTTCAACGCCGCGGGCCCCTCTCGGTCCACGTACGAGAGGCGAATCGAAGGGATGACGCCCACTCAACAGGCGTTTTGCGACGAGCAATTGCGTCGCTATGTCCCGGAGGGAGAGAGTCCCACTCGCGGCGACTATAGTGTCGTCGTGAACGCGTAGCGGCAGGTGATAGGGTTCGAGGAGACGGCGGCGCTGGCCGACGGCGAGGGCGAGGAGGAGGAGGAGGAGGAGGAGGAGTTTGGGTGGGTGCGCCCGGTGGCGAAGGGGAAGGAGAATGCCGCGCCGGGCAGTTGGAATGGACAGGGGAAAGGCAAGGCGCGCCAAGTGGATTAAGGGACTTGTAAACATAGATTTTTTCGCTAGATACTTGTATATTTAGGACTCTGTAGCACAGCACCACACGATTTGTATCCACTATCCCCACACTTGTACTTGTACAGTAGCACAATTATATCTTAAAAAGCTCGTCGATGATAGTATGGATGTATCGAGAGCGCGCGAGAATCGGATCCGCGTACCCCGTCTGCTTGCGAGATCCTCTCGCACGCATATATGTCAGGCGTCCGATTTCGACTCCACCAAGGACATGAAGCGCGTTTGAAGCGGGCGGCAAGGAAGCTCGAGGAGCGTGAGGGCCGCGAGGATGCGTACGTCGTCCAGCGCGCGAGCGGACGCTGAGACTTGGCGGCGGCGGCGCGCTGGAGGGGTCTGAGCAGGAAGAGTCGCAACTCGCAAGCGGCAGGTATCCTCGTAGGACGGGGTGGGATAGGCTGAGTATCGCGGGCGGCCTACGTGGACGAGCTAATTTTTGAAGCAAGTCGTCTTGGCCTACGGGCAGCGCATCAATACGGATAACGTGCACACGCATGGCGAGCAGGCTTACGCATCCCGTCGCGTGAAGGTGTCGATGTCGAGCTCCGGTTCTTCGACGGTGGGTAGGCGGAGCAGAACGTTCCGTAGACGGTTCTTGAGTTTCACACTTTGTTCGCGGAAGATTTTCTCCACCCAGCAGCGTCACCCCGTCTCGTTCCCGGTCCCGACCCGCGACCGTATTCTGAGCGCCGCAGGCGCATATGAATGGCTGTGGATACGCACATCCCGTCGGGCTGATCGCTAACATGCTACGCCCACCCGGAGATGCGTCGATGGTACGTCGTCCGTCTGCATTCTATTCGAGTTGCAGGTCGTGCGCATGTACGCTCGCATCGACGTCGACGCTGGAGAGAAGAAAGTGCAGCGCCGCTCGCTCTGGAAGCGCATTTCCCCCGCACGTCCGAGTCACCCAGCTCGTACGTCGAAGCCTGCTCCGCTAGTGTGTGGATCCTCTTGCACATGCGGCGGTAGTACCCCGAGCAGTAGCTGCAGCCGTGCACTGAAACGAGTGCATGAGTTACGAAGGGAAAGGAGAGAAAGAGAGCGAGCAAGACTGACCGATTCGCCTATCAGTTTCCCGCGCACACTATTACTCTGCGGGTGAATCATAATGTAAGCAAATTAGATTTGCTTTTCGACGGGGTGCATTCGAGTGGCTGAATGGACGATGATTAGGATGGGCCAAATCATATGCGCAAGCGGAGATCTTACGGTATTGCAGCGCACCCAATTGTCGCCCGACTCGGAGGTCGGCGCACCATCCACCATCACCGTGTGCAGCAGTACCGTCGCCGCATGAATGCCAACGGCTCGCGACGAACACGCGAGGCCGGCACGGATACACTCGGCCATCGCGTGCGACCCCCCTCGGCGCGTTGTGCTCCCGGCGGACGCCGAGGAGAGAGTGAACAAGACCGGGAACACGCGCGCCTCATGACTACGCATACCAGCGTACTTTCGGCAAGGAACAAGGGGAGCGGCGAGAGGGACGCTTGATGTAAGCGGGTGCGTCATACAAAAGACGAGGCAGCGCTGCATAGTGCTTCAAGACTACGTCCCGATGGGAGGACAAGAGATCGAGGAAAGAAGATATGATTAACCCCTTCCGCACGCATCTGAGGCAAAGATACTGAAGTGGCACCACGCAGGGCGCGACTGCTCCTCCGCGTCCAGACTCACGTCGAGCCCATGAAAATGCGACCAGCACTAGCACTCGGCAGTCTAAGCGGAGACAGAGTCGAGGCCATCCAAGCGCCAAGACAAGCGGTTACTGACTTGCGCTCGTCGGCATTGAAGCTTTGAAGGTCCGAGTCGCTGGCATACGCTGGTAGTAGTGCCCTGGCGGTGGTCCGCATTCACAGTAGTGCCCCGGCGCCGCGGTGGCCTGCATTCACAGCAGGGCCACCAGCGAAAGCTCCATCGCACCGAATTTTTACGAAGAGAGTCCAAACGGCGCTAACAGAGCTAGCAACTTGCAAACAGTGTGTAGTTGAGGAATATCTTCGACGGCGAGTCGGAAGTCTGAAGAGCCCTTTGATAACTGGAACGAAATTCCGCATTGGATTCAGCATCGATAACGGTTTCAAGGCAAAAACATGGACAGATTCTGGGTCTTCGTCGTTCACCGCGAACCCAGGGCCACCAGCGGACAGAGATGGAGAAGAGTCGCAGCGACTGGCATAGGGTTCTGTTTTTTATTCTGGTTAATAAACATGTTTTTAAACAGGTGTTTATAAACCTGGTTTATAATGGTTGGGCCAGGACCCCCGGTTTTTAATTCGATGTGGCAGTGCTCGACTGACCCAGTAGAGGCCCAATGTACGCAAAGTTCAGAGCAAGTTCAAAGAAGAAAATGTGGAGTAAGTCACCAAGTACTCACTTTCCGTGGGATTTAGCCCTCTGACTCCTGTAGCTCCCGGAGAACCCGGACTGGTGGGTAGGATCACCAAATTTTCGCAAGTCTTCGCTTTAAGTCGTCTTCATGAACTCGCTGGTGCTTAGTCGACTGATCAGTGGTTGCCTAGGGTCAGTCTGGGCTGAAAATCCATCTAGAACTCACCAGAAGGTCAAAATTTGCCTATTACTACCCCGTGTTTATAAACCGGTTTATAAACACCCTGTTTATAAACGAAGAATTAAAAACCGTTTATAATTGGGCCAGGAATTATAAACAGAACCCTAGACTGGCAGCGAGGAAAAGAAGCGGGCCGCCGAGTACCCGGACCCGGCCGACTCGGAACAGAAGGATATTCCCATCCATCTCGGCTTGATCTCGGCTGATTCACTCTTCGCTCTTGTTTTTTTTTTTTTTTTTTTGGAGCGTTTGGAATAATGATTTATCTCCGTCTGCAGAAGCATTCAGACTCATCCGCTTGTGTTGCTGGTTTTGGGCCAGTCATGCCTTCGCTCTTACTTGAACCGTTGTCACTGGGTTTCTCCTTGCGGTGAGGCTCGTGCGTGTCCATCCTCAGTGCCAAGTAATCACCGCTGCGATCGAATTCAAGTCAAAGATGCGCGCCCAGAAAATTACTGACCATAGCAACTTACCCGAATCAACCGCGGGCGTCAGCGTTGATTCCTTCTGTGCCTCGCAAAGCGAAATGCGCTCATTCTATTCACACGTGCTGCCTTTCCTGACAGCTGATAAAATTGCCTATCAATCATCTGTGTCTTCAGAAACCCATGCGTCTCCAACATCCAATAGCAATTTGTGCCCTCCACTTAGACTCCGCGAAAACTTTCGGGCCTCGGCATGGCACTGCAGATAACGCCTTCATTCTTTACTGCCCTGTTGCTGTGTTCTGACAATCGAAGCTTGATTTAGCCGCCTCTTTTAATAGGCACGAAAGCTGTTCCATGAGCGCTTAGCACTCTCTCCTTCTTCCACCACCATCCACGAGCATCTATGGAAACTGATACCTACTCAGACAATGAAGACATTTCCACCCTGTCCCCGGACGAGCCCGTGTTCACTTCGTGAGCCCTCCGTCATTCTGTCCTACCTCTTGGCTAACGGCGCTCACCTCAGGTCTGGCGGCAGCATGTTCGCGGGCTCGCAATACTTCACTGTAGCTGGTGGGACGTTCAACAATATTACGAAGAATTACCATGCCGCACCAACTGTGCCCCCTGGTGTGCATTCAAATTTCTTTCCGGAGTCTGCAAAGCATTTACTCCTGTCCAGAATTTCGTATGATCCCGATGGGGGACATAGACCTGCAGCAGGAACTAGTGGTGAACGAAGCATCGGACGTTGTGAGCCGTCGACCCGCACGGAACTCTGTTCGGCGGGTATACTCTGCGACAATCGACGGCGGAAACTCGAAGGTCACCGTGGCCGTGTATCAGGGCAATAGTGCAGGGCAGGTGACTTAATCAGTCCTTCATCTAAACATTCCTTGACCCTTCAATAGCACTGGCGGCGAGACGCCGAAATGTATATGTCTGTTCGGTGAGACGTGGTCGGTTTCTGGCTCGATTGGATTAAATATTGATTCCATTTAGCCACCCGAATATAATTCAGGTTTGGGCGGGCGCAAGCTACGGAAATATTCACGCCACGGTGTTTCACGGTGGTGTGCTATTAAATCTCAAGTGTCGTTCTCGCGGTTGACAAATCAAACAGATCTGGTCCCACCTGAAGTATTCCTAGCACGACACTCGCCGATAATGACAGTGTATCTTTACGTGTGTTATGTATGTCAGTCCGTTAATTTTACTTGCTCTATATCCGAATTGACATTTTTGGAGTCGGAAGAGTGGCGTGTATGCAAATCCAATCTTTATTCAGCTTCTCTGCTAATGTGTTTACAGCAAGTGAACGATTACTTCAAATCACTGTGGCAAAAGGTCAGCAGAATATTTGATGTTCGACTAACCCTGACTTGTTCCAGGACTTGTACTCTTCGCAGTGCATGATGTGGATACGATCTTCAACCGGTCGACTCTCCGTGGACCTCATTCCGCCCGACACTGAGTTCTTTTTACGTCCCACCGCCGTTGTTGATGGTCCCGCGACTTCCGTCACCGACAACTCGTTCCGACAGGCGGCCACTCCCTCGGCCCTACCAGATACAGAGGTCCTTGCCATTGAGTTCCTGGCGCTGAGACAGTACCATCACATATGTGCTGTGTATCTGAGCCAATATCGGGATGGCTCCATTTCTACCTCCACGACGGTTGATATCGGAGCAATCATTTCCTTACCATCGGAACATCGAGCCGAGGAGCATGTTGAGATTACATCCTTGGCGAAGCTCAGTGCCTTATACTACGACAATTGGCGGATCTCGGGCCACGCGAGCGACCCTTCCGAGTCGGGAAATGGCTGGAGGCGGTACTCACTTTTCCCTCTCCATTTTTCATATTCGCTGACCCAGGTCATATTCACAGTTATAGGGCCGATGGCGTATTCAACACTGGAATCATGCTCTGGGCGTCTTCTTATGATCACGAAGTTTGGTTGAGTCAAGCGAGCCACGTCTTTGGCCGCCTTCAGATCACGTCCAATTTGGAGGATTACGGTGCGCCTTGGGGGTTTCACTCCGCTTTTTGAGGGATGACGGTTTGAAAAGTGCGCATAGAGGATGTTTCCTTCACACTCGCAATCGGTGATGCAAGGGGGGTCCCTCCCACCGGCTTTCTATTCCTCTGCCCACCCAAAGACTTTCAAACCGGGCCCACTTCATTTAGGTGGCCAAACCGACCAGCGTACTGGTCGCTCGATTCTGAGGGTATCAAGGCTCTCAGCACGGAAGAGGCGACACGGCTTGGGTTTCCCCCCTTCCAACTTACAACGGAAATACGTGGCAGATCTTGGGATGACAGTGTCTATGCCGGCCTTTGTAAATTCCATCAAGCCAAGGGATTTGATCCCGACAGCCAGGACGTTGCGCGAAATCTGGGACATCCACTTTACGAATTATCCCATGATGTGAATCCTCCATTTGCCCATGGTGAGTTGTAAATTACCAACCAGGCATCTTGTTCTGACGTGTCTGAGCACTAGCAGAGGAAATTGCCGCGGACCACGCGCTAAACAGCGACGGAGGGCCGGACGGTGGTCACAGTTTGAATGGACGTGAGTAATATATATATGTGCTTGAACTTCCATCTCAAAGACCGACAGAGATTGCGCCAACGGAGGCCCCAGGAATTCCAGCCTTCGGAGAGTTGCCAATCGTTTCGCGGAGCTCTCGTTTCATGATGTGGATCCAGCTGATGTTAATCCTCTTTCTTTCGTTATCCTCATTGTACGAGCAAGTGTTTTGAGATTAACCTCCTTGTGATACTTTAAAAAGAAAAGTTCATCGTTTGATGTCGAAACTCATGTTTCCATTTCGGCTCCGTGCCGTGCTTGAACCTCCAAATCTATTCTACGTAGCACATCATTGGCTGGAGCACAAAGACTCAACGTTGGTAAGGAAATTCCAACTGCGGGAATAACTTGACCATAGCGGGATCAAATACGGTTTCAGTAGTCTCCGTCCTTCCTAGAATACGTAGAATTTGTGCTAGTAGAAAAGATTGGTTGTACTCATAGAGTCCGAGACTTGTACCGAAATTCACGTCCTGTTCATGTCAGTTCATTGTCAGTTTATGTCGAGAGCTCGATTGCCAGAGAAAGAGCGGCATTGGCAATATGTTGTTGTCTTGGGGGTGCGGATTGAATCGGGAATTCAATGGCCAAGACAGTCTTAAGAGCGCCGACGTAGTCCCAGGGCTTGATACAAGCAAGCGACGCCCAATGACGACAAGTTGAAGTTTGTTCGATCGGCAGATAGGGGGAGTAGATAGGGGTATCATGACGCCGTACGTGCTCTTCGACTCTTCACACTAGCACTTTTTCTGAGCTCTTGCAATCCACCGGTGATCCTCAGACACTTTTACTTGTCTTCAAGGCCTTGTTTACTTAAAAATCATCAACCCACATCCGATTTTCATTGCCTCCGTATAGTCCGCTGACACGTACCTGATTGGTATTGGGACATTTGGACCACCTTGCACACCGCTGTCTACTCCAAGTGCTGTTGTTCACGGTGGATTACAAGAGGATCATTAGCGGATCGTCGGATTGTCAGCGAATTGCCAGAGGATTATTTGCAAGCGGAAGTTCAAATCAACTGAAATTGGTTGATGGTGAAAAAGCAAGAGGATTGTAGCGGGATCCAACACCGAAACTACGTGGATGGCAAGACAGTGCCTCACAAGATGATTGAATCAAAACAGGATGGTCTGAGGATTCCTTCCACAAAGCCCTCTGGAGGATGAAAGACAGAGAAGGGTGTTCTGCAGATTTTTGGTGCCCCCGCACACCAGTAATACATAAAGGAAATAGAACAACTCCAAGATCTGTTGCGGATCACAAGAGGGTGATCTGCCGAATTAAAATTTCATCAACAAGTCTTGAATCTCAACAAGGACGAGTACATACCAACGGGAATTACTGGAGGACAAAACGAGGACCGGATCACCAATGGATCTGGAGAGGATGAATGACCTCGTAAACACCCTTAAAAGTAACCTCGTTGACTTGGTGGCTGAGCTCCATGTCGACGTTGGTATAGAGGACAATACAGGTCCTACATTGCCCGTGTCGTCAACACACTTGCCCGGAACTTGAACAACACAAAATTTGCTGTTGCTCTCAAGATCCGGCGGGAACGTGAGACGAAAGCAGCGAAAGCTGTCGCGGTCGCAACCGCTCAGGCTGATGTGGAGATGAAGGATGCGAATAAAACCGTCCAAGAGCTCATCGTGGAAATCCTCGGTGAGCCATCTTCAATCACCTCTTCCCTGTCTTCGACTTGGGACTCATTCTCTGTGTGCTCTAGACGAACATGAGAAGAAGAAACCCCAGACTTCGAAGGAGCCCACCGCTCCCCAGAAGAAGAAATCGAAACCCAACCCTTCTGGGTCCGGAAATTTCAACACCGCAGCATCAACGTCGAAACCGACGGCAAAGGCGAAGGAGTCAAAGGCCGCAGAGAAGAAGGTGAAGGTTCAGGCGAAGAAAGCGGAGGGTGCAAATGGAAGCGCAAAAGGACAAAACGGCGGCAAGGGAAAGAATGGAAAGGGGAAGGCGAAAGCCACGGACGAGTAATCTGTCCCATCTCCCCGACCCCCCAGCCCAACCGTGTCCTTACCTGGGTGAGCTCGTCCGATGTCACTTTCCGACGTCTCGAGTCTAATACATACCCAAGCTTCTTTTTCTCTGCTCCCAATATGCTCCAGCGTCGATTTGTATTGTCCCAGATGTCACCTCTGATATGCCTACGGCGCAGCTGGGAGCGGAGCTAAAAACCAAAAGCAAAACGATGGGGATGGGACAGTGTGGATGGGAGAGACCGCTCTGAGGGCCGTAGAACTGGTCTAAAGGTGCGAGGTGTTCAGCAAAGGTTCAGGATCAACTCGGCTGAAGACTGTGATAAAAATACGAGTATTGGAGGCAGCAATGACGAAGACTGCCACAAATGGAGTTCAAAGCGACAGAGGACGGTGAGAACGACGTAGGACACGTGGGCGAGAGCAAGAGCGATATGAGAACTGAGTTTTGAGAGCACAAGTGGGGGGAGAAGAACTCTGTTTTTATTGTGAGGAATTAGATACATTTTATAGTAGGTGGTAGAGTAAGAACGAAATACTAAGCAAGTTGAATCCCAGAGTTGGAATTGTGTTGGAAAGTGGTGAGAGGGGCCGAGAAGGCGTGTATTAGTGATGTGGCGCAGAAAGAATAAATTGAATTTACGAGGGATCAGGGCCGAGATTGGAGAATAAGGAAAAATAAGGAAAAATAGAGTCGGGTGGAAGCATTGGTAGCCAGGCACAGAGTGGTAATGGGGTCGGAAATATGCTGTCAATGTCCCAGCGACATGTGGAATATAGAGGAATAAGGCAAAAGCCAGTGGCAGAAGATTTGTTTGAATTCAGGGAGAGATTTAGTGAGTTCGGAATTGTGGATTTAAATATAGTTGCGGCGGAATTATTGCTTGGAAATTTGACGGCGAAGTGTGTCAAATGGGCGACATGGGCGGTAATAGCATAAAGCAGAGGGGTGAACAGCCACCTGTCGAGTTGGATTGGATCCGTGTATTGCCGAGATACGGTGATTTCCGTGCTCAGCGCCTGACACTGCTCATCACCTCTGTTCTGTTCTATGATACACGCATCCGAAATAGAGCGTTTCATAACTTGACGGACGTGACTTTGACATACGAGCAAGTGAAAATATTAGCGATGAATTCTAAATTCGTTCCGAAGCCTGCAAAGACCTCGGTCGAATCAGTGCTTGCTTCACTTGATGACTTTGCCCGTTGTCTTCGTCTCTCAGAAAGAGCAAAACAACAACGATATGTAAAGCTGGTTCAGGGTATCGATCCAGATATTGACAATGGGCAACCACGTTATGTCCCAAAATTCCATATCCCTGTAGAAAGTGCTGAAGCACCAGCGTTGATTCGCCACGTTGAAATGCCCTGGTCCGAGTTCGCGAGTCAATTGGTGGCCAAGTGCTCAACCAACAGACCCTGGTTGTTAAATCTAACATCAACCGTAAAGAACTCAAACAACTATTCAAGGTTCTGGGTGACCAAAATTTAATTGCTGTCCCCCCCGATAAAAATCTGGGCCTCTGTGTAGTCACCGCCGCATGGTACTACGAGCAAGCGTGGAAACTGCTCATAAACCCCTCATATTGTGAGGAAGCACCGGACCATGAAGCTCTGTGGTCACTTGATAAAATCCTGCTGAGATGCCGGGACCTTCTGACGAGGCAACAATATACCTGGCTACGAGACCCCGTAGACTAGTCCGGAGTTTACCGCGGTGGTCCGATCAGGGTATCCGCTTATTACAAATCTTCGGAGTTTGAATTTTTGATGCGGCTCGTGACTGATGAAAAGCGCGACATATGGTCCCAGAGTAGTCTAGAGGCCTTTTACATGCTATTAGAGTATTTCTGCCTCCTTAGATTCTTTTTGCAGCAACCGTGAGGAGCGAACACGGGTCCCTGAGAAATAGGGTCAGCTACAAGATAAATTCTATCCAACTCAACAACCTGGGCTTCTAAAGTCAAACAGAAATTTTGGAAGGTTTACACTCGCTAGGCAACCACCTTCGAGGGGTCTTGGAATGGAAACGATGATTTTCATTCAACACTGCTAAAATTCTCCTGAAATTCAAACTCCGAAGATTTGTAATAAGCGGATACCCTGATCGGACCACCGCGGTTACTAACAGACTTCAACAGAGCAAGGAACGAGCTCACTTCTTGAAGTGTCTGTCTAGGAGAGACTACCCGTAGACAGGAAATTAGCCAAAGTCCCAGTGCTCAAAATCATCCCAAAGATTCACAAGTTACCTGCATCTGCGAGACCCATTGTCCCAACCTTTTACACGTTGCTGGCCAATGCCTCTGCATGGGTTGATTTTCGCATCAGGCCCCTACTCTCGAGATTTGACTGGATTCTTCCAGACTCAAAGACCTTCTGTCGAAAAATTCTCGACACCGGTTTACCCTCTCGAGAGGAGATTTGGCTCGTATCCGGTGACGTTGTAGCCATGTATCCCAATATCCCTATCGAGGATGGCATACGGCAAATTGCAACAATGCTCGGAGTCTCCCCAATGTCATTTAGTACATTAGAGGAGGCATCTGCATTGGAAATTAAATCCCTGGATGAACTTACAGTTGTTCTCCTCCGACTTGTTCTCCAATTCAACTACGCGTCTTTTGCTGGCCGGACTTTCCTCCAAGTTATCGGGACCGCAATGGGGACAGCGCTTGCGCCAAACTACGTGAACCTATTCTTAGCTGGATATGAAGTCCCTGCACTCAAGGAGTTCAAAGCTCACCTTCTGTTCTATGCACATTTCATCGACGATACTTTCGCGATTATTCATGGCAACATAACTAAGGTCAAGGAATTCAAAGAGCGGTTTGGGTGGCTGCACCCGAACATGAAAATGAAGTGGAGTCAGTCACGAGTCTCCCTACCTTTACCTAATGTCCATGTATCCCTGGAGGACGAACCAGGGTCACTTCACCGAGGGTCCAAACCTCGGCTGGTGACACGTGTATATCAGAAATCACTAAACTCCTACCTTTATATTCCGTGGAAGTCCTGCCACTCTGTCCAGTCCAAAAGGGCTTGGGTCAAGGGTGAACTCATACACTATGTGCGGATATCCTCTCGGGAAGAGGATTTCAAGAGAATGCAGGTTCTGTTCACCCAGCGTCTTTGTGACCGCGGGTACCCCGGAAAATGGCTTTCAAAAGTCTTTTCAGAAGTGTCTTATGCCGAAGAGCGGCCCCATGCCCTCGATTCAAAGCTTCCCATCCCCCCCTGGGAGTGCGAAAAGCATCGGCTTTATGTTCTGAAACTCACCCACAACCCGATCTGGGAAGAAATTAATTTCAACCTGATCTGGGGCATCTTACGTGAAGCATGGAATGAATGCGGACTCGGTAAATCTACCGACTGGTTCCTTGCCAGCTTCAAGGAACCCGCAGCTCTGGGTGATGTGTTGAATAAAATCAACCACGAGACCTTGAATGCCTATCAAGTGTGATTGAGATGGCAGTTTCTCCAAGTGTTTTAAAACAAACTCGGCCTCGCATGCTCGTTCTCGTTTGATTTAAAATCCAAGTCTTGAGGAGACACACCATCCCTGTCTTATATGCTGAATTGCTAGTGTTTGGTGAAAGGTTAGTTGCCCTTCACATCACGCAATGCCGTTCACCATACATCTGGATTTTTATCTTGCCCGCTGAATATTCCTGGTTGACCACCGGAGCATGGGTTGAGTTTCCTCTGTGATAGGGAATAAAAAAGATAACTAAATCACAAAAGCATGGTGATAGAAGGTATCATTCTACACGGCTGGAACATCAGTTAGATGATTTTCTGTGAGATGTGCTCACGCACCTTGCCTGCTCCCCCGGGAACAGGCCTCACAAGAATGTCTGAACAACTGTAAATTTCACCATTGGCAATCTGACTCCTACCGGAAAACGTAAAATGACCTAGGCAATTTTACGGGAGTAGTCGGGAGGACAGGCTAATTTGGGTTCAAAGTGCCGTTGAGTCTCCGGATTCCGCCACCCAAAATTGTCTCGATCACATGATCGGTCACATTTGATGTCGAGAGACACGCCGCCTGATGAGTCTTCTTTAACGGACGAAACATCGGTCAACGTCGCGGCCAACACCCCCCCTCTGCTAAACTACCCTAGAACACTAGCCTCATCACTCGGAGCTCCGCTCCTCGCTCCTGCACAGGAGAATCAAGTTCCCAATCGCAATTTGAACATCCCCGAGATGCCCGAAGTTGTTCAGCTTGTCTTCGGATACTCGTCGATAAAGATTGATAGGTCCCAACATATAGATAGAACCTGGCCCAATTGAACAAAATGAAGAGATATTCAGCCGCCTTGCGACTTCCAACCTTCCAAGTTGTACCCTTTTTGAGCTACTAGGTCGGATGAATGAACAACATTTGAAAAAAACTACTGAGCGCTCAGCCCTCAGGACGCAGGGACTCTGAGCAGCATGGTGTCCGGTGGACTAGAAGTGAAGGTGGCTGAGATGAAACCCCTTCCCGACAATGCACGAAAATCAAGGAGTTGAACATCCCCGAAATGCCCGAAGCGGTTCAACTCGTCAGCCAGCTTCGGTTGGGTTAAGCTCCAGCCATTGGACCTATCTCATTGAGCAGTTGTGTTCGAAATGGAGGAAACATGACAGTATCTTTACCCTGCCTTCCGAGTTCCATCTTGAATTCGAGTTGTAGGGGATACTCAGAGGACTGATGGAATCGAAGAACGTTTCTCGTTTCTTTAAACCGCGAGGAGGCTCATACTCAAGGATTCATTGGCTCGCCAAATGAGATGTCGAATTCAAGACTGGGATTCACGCATGAGGAAGTATTCCATTGGAAACATTGTTCTCATTCATACAAGCATAAAGTACCCGGGAACTCAAAAGAAATGATCATCAAGCAACGTAGCTGCGGGTATATTCTGCGGGTATAATGCCTACTCATCGAAGAGTGGACGCCTTGAGCAGGATTGGCACTGAGAGGAATTAAAGGATTAGGAATGATATATATGTAGAGAGATGAGAAGGTTACGCACGCGCTGCGAGTATATTGGCGATGAGCGACTTGAGCACCGGGGTATATTCTGCGGGTATAATGCCGACTCGACGGGATCGAAGAGTGGACGCTTTGAGCAGGATGGGGCTGAGAGGAAGGAAGTTAGGATGGAATTTACGAGACACGAGATCATACGCACGCGCTGGGGGTATATTCACGATGAGCGACTTCAGCACCAGTACATTCTGCGGGTATATTCGCACGCGAGCGATTTGAGCAGTGGTGATACTGAGAGGAATGGAATTAGGATGGAATTAGAAGACATGAGATGATACGCACGCGCTGGGGTATATTCTGCGGGCATATTTGCAGGCGAGCGACTTGAGCAGGGTTGGAACTGAGAGGAAGGAGATTCGGAAAGAATCTAAAGGGGTACGAGAAGGTACGCACGCGCTTGGGGGTATATTTCGTGGGTGCGACTTGAGCAGGGTTGGCACTGGGAGTAACCGGGGTATATCCTTTTGGGACCACAGGTCAGAGAGAAAATCAGACGTGGAAATGAGATACGCACATGTTTCGAGCATGATTTCTGCTTCGGCTCGTCCTCCTTCTAGTCGTCCGAGCAAAGGACTTATTGCAGCCGACGTCGGCGCTGCCACCAGATTCTCCAAGCTTTTCGTGAGACGGGCGTCTAGAGATAGGTGAGTAAAACAGACGACAACGCCGGCCAAACGAACGCACGGTCTGGAGATGCGCGTAGTATAATGCAATCGGCAGGATGATCAACTGCGGAACTAGTTAGCGTAGAACAAAACCAACACACGGAGAGGCGAGGCTTACAGCTTTCTGCGCCAGATTTAGCGAGGACCAGGTGTCCCGGCATACGGCGATTGCGGCGCGTTGAAGGTCAGAGACGAGCGCGGCGAGGTCTTTGAGTTGTTTTGACTTCCAATCGTTGTATTTTTCGGCCATGAACTGGAGGATAAGCCATGAGACGTGTCGGGTTTTGGTGCGGAACAGTGACAGCCAGAACGCCTTCGCATAGTCGGGTGGAAGCGAATTGAAGTGCAGGATCGAGAATACGAGCGCAAAGGGAACGGCGATGATGAGAGTCCAACCGAAGGTGAATTGTGCTACCTCGAAGAGCGCTCCCACATAGAGAGACCGCTTCAAGTTTCGCCCTGCTCGATGTCGGAGTATAGCCCTGAGGATGGTGAAAGCGAAAAGGGCCGTATCAAGACACATCGCGACTGCATGGAGGATTATGGGAGCCACGATGACCTAGAAAACATGAGCGGGACGGTCGCGACCAAAGGAAATGGAAATGCTAACCGCGCTGTCGACTCGGATGAGACCGAGTGTTGTGAAGAACGCGAATTGGTCTGGGACCCGAAGCAGGATCTGGTGGACATCGGATATTGTCGGAAGGCACGGGCTAAAGTAGAGCGACATCCAGAAGATCCAGCGGAGTTGAAAGAGTGACACGGCGAGGGCGGTGACCAAGATTATCCATGCTTTCGCCATAGCCGAGAGGTTTTTAAGGAACACGACGAATCGTCGACGTGCGCCACGGAAGGCGGAGCTGAGGATCATGCAGGCCGAGTGGCTAATGAGGGCGAGGAGGAGGATCTTCAAGACTTTCCGGATGTATAGGCAGATCTGGAGGCAGATCTTGGACGCAACTGGCCTCCATTCGTATAATAAGATCCTTTCAAGCATGGCAAAGCCGCTGGCGCTGAGGGACTGGGGCGGATGCAGGACTCTGAGCGAGGGAACCAAATAGGCGAGGAAAAGACCGGCTCCGAGGGAAAGGAGGACCGTCCAGATGAGATATATCAAGAGAAAGAACGGCCAGCGATTTCGGCGCTTCTTGGCGTTGGACTCGGTATCTGGATCTGATGGAGGCGAGGGTGGCTGGTCGCCGGTGCCGGGTCCTTCGATTTTATCTGCGTGCGATGCAGGAATCCGCGAAATGCTGAATCGTTTTGCGCCGAGGATGTAGAAGAGACCAGATAACACAATGGCAGCGTAGCCCATTGCGGCGACGTAGGGAAAGGAGTTGGTGCCGTTGGAGAGGACACATTTGGTGGGCTGAAGGACGACTTTGACGGTGGCTGTCGCGCACGCGGCGGCGGTGAACTCGGGCTTGGGCTTGGAAAGGACCGCGGTGAGAACAAGTTGAATACCGACGCAGATAAGACCGAAGAACCCATCGAGGCTCTTGGAGGAGGAGGAGAATATGCTGAAGGTGGAGGTGGGCATCTGGAACATGTTGTGGTACGGGTCAAGGAGCGAAATTGATTGTCAGCCACTGCGGGCACACACCGTAGAGAGTACGCGCAATCGGATCAAGTGTGCAAGCAATTGATTTTATTTTCGGACATTTGATCCGATTGCATTATATCTGACTGCTTTTCAATACATTCAGTTCAATTGTGTCCAAAGCAATTGGCCTCAATACAGTCAAGTTGAGTGGTTCTACAAAATTTCTCCCTGCCCTCCCCACAACCGAATTTGGTACGCAGAAGTTGGAATTCGTGGCCGGTTTGCGTTTGCTTGACGCGGAAGCCATCGACCTTTGATCCGACAGATTTGCTTCCTCCTCCGTCATCCGCATTCTTGAACGCCAGTTCTTCGACGCCTAAATGTATGTCTCTTAATTGCCAACTCCTCTCGGCGTCCCTGTGTTGCTTTTAACTCAGTCTTTCTTCCCATTTACAAACTCGGCGGCACAACTTGACACGAACTCGACAAGATCATGCCTCTGCTTTCTGGAATGCACAAAACAACGCTATTCCTGCACTTGTTGTCATTATGCCGCACTTCCAGACCGACAAAGTCTTCCGCTGACGCGCTCCTGAATAGCAGGGACTTGAACCTCGCCGACCAATTTGCCCACATGAATTCGAAATACCGGTGTGTTCTCGCACTTGGTACGCCATTCGATAGCCACGTCTTGTGGGGCCTCCTTCACCGAACTACGGACAGTATACACCGCCTTCATTGCCTCCTATCCACTACAATGCCGTCCTTTTATGGAGTTAATTTTCGCTTGTTTTCAGTACTAACCACGCCGAAATTTGTTTTGAACCATCTTTGCTTGAGGTCTTGGCAACCATTCCAGGTCAGGCCCATTGCAAAACCCCTCAAGCCATCGATTCTCGAATTAAGCGACAGCTTTCGAGCAACCGTCTGTGTCACGCATCACTGGTCAATTGGCTCGTCCTTCCTATACCGTCCAGCCATGCCCCGACTCGATCCCACAAGTTGAGCGAACGTCTTTGGGGCGCTCTGCTATCGTTTGTCGCGATAACTTCAAGGGAAAGGCCATGAGCACTCGTACCACCCGCGCTCAATTACATATTCAACCGTACTCTTTCATATGCATCCTGCACTGCAACTCAAGCGAGCTTAGGCTTTAGGTGCAACAGCTATTTAATTCCTGCGGGAACAACGCTTCTCTAAAGCGCCTGGTGTGGCGATTCAAAAGGTATTAATTAATAATTCCGCACATATATAGGACTATTTCATTGATCCTAAGGTGTACCCCGAACGAATCCAAACACGCGAGAGCCTGGTGCGGCATCTGGACTTGGGCGCAGGTGTGAATACCTATATCTGTGAGAATTTGACCCTGAGTGACTTTCGTTGCAGAATTTGAGTGTCTCCATGACCCTACAAGATGTTTGGCACCAACTCGTGCGTCCGCCGTTCCGTTGTTACTCGCAGAGCCTTGTGAACACTACTTATATTGTTGTTCAAAAATCACTCGGTGTATCCCGAGGTTTTCACATTCTGTGGGTGAGGCCCATTCTCGTAGTCCTGTGTTCCCCTACGACTTGCGAGGTAGGAGCAAAAATGTTGTAGCATCTGTCTACGAGAGACTAGTGTTCCCCATAACGCGTTCAAGAGACTAGGCATCGGTTGGATAGGTCCTTTGAGGTGTTGCACCAGAGCTATCCTCGACGTATACAACTTGCTCATCCTACGACACTCACTGTTTTGTGCTTTCAATCCGTAGCGGGTAATACCATCGTTAGCGCAATTTGGGCAAATCTGACTTTTGGAGGACACCAGGAAGCACCGAAAATATTTTTGACGACTTATGGGCCATATTATGCCCTGTACAACTTTTAAACCTGATGGTTGGAACGAAAACCCGTGAATAGGGGTTTTGCTTGTGTTTATTATTTTCGCAAGTTCTACCACCGTTCTCCTCTTCCCACCACCATTCGATGGCCTCTGCGGGTGTCCCTGGCCACTAGCCCAGATTCTCGGTCTTTAAACAGCTCATACGGTCCTCAGACGCGTCCATCGCGCTTTACAAGTCCGCACAAGCCGAAACAAATGAATCTGCGGCGAAATACTGTTTCCACCAAGAAGGACGCGCAGGTCGTCGTACACCTCGCCTGGGACCTTGAAACTTGGCCCATGGACTCTTATAGGTGTAATACACACTGTGAATCGTCGAAATACGCGTTTCAGGTGAGACTTTTTTCGCCCTTATTATTTTGGGAAATTTCTGGGACCAATTCGGGTGCTGGGTGCTTAAGGACAGCACATGGGCCCCGTGTGCTCGCCCAATCTTCCTACTCGTTCTCTGTACGCCTTTACTACCACCTGTTTGCTGACCTTTCGTTTTCAAACGCGTCTTTCAGCATTCGATCCATATCCCACCTCACGATGTACCAGACCCTCAGCATGGCCTGCTGAACCCCAAAGACGTTGCGCCGGACGAGGAGACGTGGCATACATGCACAGTGGGTGATCACGGGAAGGGTGAAGGGAAGCAGAAGGAGAGGAGGGTAAGGGACGAGATTGGGTATTGGGTACGTCCTTTGCTCCTACCAGGACAAGTGTTGACGTCCAAATTCTCTTCTCGCAGGCCCACTTCGCGCGCATTGAACACGCCGAAGATTTGCAGGATGGGCGCCGTTATCCGTGGTAGTTTGCGGTGCATGTAGTGCGTCCTTCTGTTTTTCTCTTTTCTCTTTTTTTTTTTTTTTTTGCTTCCTCCGGTGTTGTCCTTGCGAGTGGTGTGCTTTTGGGTCTGCGCGTTATCCGTTCTGCGCTCTCTGTCGGGCGTTTGACTGTCGTCGCCCGGGGCGGAAGCCGGGCAACGTACTTAACTGGACTGGGACTCTCTCCTGGCCGCCGGGGCGCGCAGGGAGAGATTCGGGGTCTTTATTTCTTTCCTTTGTGGGACCGAGGTTGGACAGGCTGTCGACGTCGAGGATCATCTCGGTGTCCTTGCACCTGTTCGTGTTTCCGTGAGGGCGACGCCAACGCTGGCGCAAGATTATCACTGTGGCCTCCCTGCGTGTCACGTCCCCATTCTTCGCCCTCGGAAAGAGTGGCCGCCTGTTTCCGGGGATGGCCAGCTTCCGCCCCGCTATCCAGTCTCGTTTCTGCCTTGCTGCACGCTGCCTGCTCTTTACGGCCCACCCCGCGACGTGATATCTCTGATGCAGAGGGGGTCCTCAGGAAATGCTTTACGAGACCGCAGACGACTGTGGTCGGCGATGGGGATGCCAGGGGGCGTTGATAGCTATGGCTGGGCGTGCAGTGATGGAGATGCTGCTTCGTTCTTGCTGGGGTTCTCTTCCTTTTCTTGCCTCGTTGACCGCGCGGTGCTTGCCTTTTGATCATTATCTTGATCTCCAAGAAAACGCGGATCGGCCACGTCGCGTTTTTCTTGTGCTCTCCAGGTGCTGGTCGCAACCCCCTCGGATGTGGCTTGCACGCAACTCTCCGCCTTGAGTTGTGTAATTGAGACCTCGCGCGCGTCCACCTTTCCACCGCACTTTTCACCCTCGCACCATGAAGGTGACAGCGCGACCAAGGCCCCGCTTTTTTATCTTATCCGTTCTCTTTCTGTTCACATTGCGCATTGCGTTTAACGTGATGGTGTACTGAGCAGGCCGGTGCTCCTGTACGTTGCGTTTTGGGGAGGGGTGCGAGCCACATTTTGGGCCACGACATCCATATGCACGCCACGATGTGGGACGGCTTCAGGCTGAGCGGGTTCGTCGAGCTTCTTGCAGTGTCAGATAAGTAGTTTCAACGTTTCACATCGCAGGCTGCTGAGATTAGTCTTCATTAGTGCATGGAAAGCGAAGACCGCAGCGGATACTCTCACAATCCTTCGTCAGGCAGGGCCTCTATTGGTCTCAACTCCGCATATTTCGTTAACAGTCCTTCCATTGTTCTTATGCTTTCTTTTCTGACTTCTCATTTGCAGATGGTGCAATTCCGGACTTGTTTTTCTGCACGAACCCTTATACGGTCATCGGCGTCGTTTGAGTGGGTCCCAGCGCTGGATAAGCTCAAGGTGAATGCACTGCACAGTTCCTTTCTTGACTTTGTCTTACTGATTTCCCA
Source organism: Mycena metata (assembly GCA_029378385.1). Lineage (NCBI taxonomy): Eukaryota > Fungi > Basidiomycota > Agaricomycetes > Agaricales > Mycenaceae > Mycena > Mycena metata. The sequence continues at coordinate 374,420 of JARKIB010000102.1, read as the reverse complement.
TTACTTCACTAAGGTCGATTGAAGAACTTCGGTTGCGTCGAGAACGCGGTACGTGGTGATTTTGGACTTTGTTTGTAAGCGGATGAGTTGGACGTTGGAAACAGGCTTCAATTCGAGTCGTCCCTGGTAGGGATACTGACTGGGCGTAGATTATTGCATGTATTATGTAGTGCAGAATGGTACAGATTTGCCTATTCGAAACAAGTGATACTAAGCAGTCAAATCACCGATAGAGCGCAATCGATTCAACTACCCGGAAACAGTCACTCTGAATGTGAAGGCGCAATCGGACCGACTGACTAAATGGCCGAAATGCAATCGGATCGAGTGTGTTCAGACCCTCAGATCAAGTGTTCGAGAGCAGTGGATTCAAGTGTGTCCACACATTCAGATCGAGTGCTTTCGGCACACTTGATCCGATTGCGCAGACTCTCTACAGTGCACAGGTTTGGGCAAACAGCAGCACCGCCTTGGGGCGGCATCTTGAAGTGCACGAAGATACAGTTCCTAGGATTGGTTTATTGAATTGTGTCCGTCGCAGCCATAGTCAAATCTTCAATCTCTTGACATCGTCCAAACCTTCTTGACTTGAAGTGCGGTCGGAGTGACCGGCGTACCAAAAGTTTCATTTATGTGTTCCGAGTCCACAATCACCTAAGGAGAGTTGGTCAAGTTTTCGAGCCTCAAAGAACGTTGAAAAAGGCCAGAACGACCCAACATTGGTGCCGGCTCTTGCCGACTTGGACCCTTAAATAGCCCGGCGCCATCCACGTGATCGCGTCGCTCCTTTGCCTCCGCCTTCTACCTCGTATAGAGTTATAGATTTGTGGTATGTTCATTGCTCCCGCCTAGTTCAAGTCTCTGGGATTGACTCTTTTACCTCTCACATGTACCATATTCGTGAAGTCGTTAACACCGTCGCGCGCGTTGTCCTTTTTGTCGTGCTGCGGCTGATGCCGACGTTCGGGTTCAACTCACCTTTCCCGGGAAAAGATAGCCTAGGCATGCTTGTAACTGAAAGTGAACACTACACGCACTATCCTGCACTTTTCTCCATTTCTTTCTCACCTGTGAAGACAAGAAACACAATGATGCATTGAAGACACTGGCAATGGAATATATCTGCTAAATTCAACTTCTGATTCAGAGGCTGTTCATTGTGGAAACATGCTGTGTTTGTTTATGAGTCCGAACAGATGTGGAAGTATTATCCAGAGCGTTGAGGCAACCAATCCTTCATCGTCACCCAAAACTCACATGGATGGAACATGGTATCCGAATCTATAGCATACACTTGGGCACCCGGTGGGCGCGCTTGGGCGCGTCGCAGAGGGACCAGGAAGATATTACGACGGACCGACTCGAGTTTGTTTTCGAGCATCTGTGTCGCGCCAGAAATCCAGCGCCTCGATCAATCCGAGTCGCAGCTTGGTCTTCTCGAGATTAACGATGTGTGAAAAAGAGGATTCAGCACGAACAAGGTTACACACTGCACCATTCAGAACGTTAATCGACGGCGTTTTGTGCTTAGCGTTCTAATGCGAGCATAGTCAACGCAGATCTGCAATTTTGAAGATCGGAAGGGAGTACGAATTTATCGAGCGTCTCTTCGGACACAGTGGTCTCGGTGCTGACAATACGATGACCTCAGGATGGGCCGCATTGTTGAGCAGAGGTTCAGTATCGTAGGGGGGTCCTTATGAGGTTTACCGACCATTCAAGCAGTTAACGAAAATCAAGAATAAACTATTTTCGCCTTGAGTTTCGCAACGGAGTTGTGCCCTTTTAAACATCTTCAGACTTTATAAGTTGTGTTACCTAGCCAAGAGTTTTCCATGGTACCATAAAGCGGAAAGAGTGGGAGGACGAGATGGCAGGCGAAAGGGACGGGTTGACGCAAGGTTGACGGGCCGATCCCCTTCTTTTGATCTCATCAATATCCGACTCGTTCGGGAATAAAGCGCGCCACGCAAGCGCCACGAGCTCGATTTCCAGTTCCAGGAATCTGTTTTCTTGCAAGCGGCTTTGAACACCCTCAGAAAGGTGGAATATCTTTCGGGAAAGACGAAGAATTCAATTACAATGCCTCCGATCGGGGCCCGACCAACTGCGACAGAACTATATCAAGTCGATCAAGGGCAAGCAAGTCAAAGAGCAGCTCAAGGCCACGCTGTATCCTCGTCGGACCAAAATATTAATCGCGATTGGAACGGGATCGAAACAAAACCGCGCATACTTTGAGTCTTCGACGCGCTCTTTTTGTTGTCGACTCGGAAGAGGCCTTGAAGTACAGGCGACACTCAGTGGTCATAATTCCCCGCGTTGCATGAAGGGTGGTAGGCCAAACTAACATACTACAGTTACATTTGAAAAAAAAAAATCTTCCCCTCCGCGACTTGGCGTCATTCAGCAAGCTATCGACACAGAGAACGATCTCATGCGCTTCAACCTGGGCTCGCTTCCATCGTGCTCCTCTTCGCTGGTGTCTTCTTCGTCGGATGCGATCCACTCGCTGGTGTCTTCGTCGGATTCGACCTCCCTAACGTGTCTGTGCCCCGCCTTGTCGGACCAGCGTATGTATAGCACCCCTGGTCTTTCGTCTTCTTCGTCCACACTGCTAAAGGTATGAGCGGCGGTCGGACGGCTAGTCGACGCCTCCTCCGCCCCCTCAATTATCTCCGGAGCTGTCTCCGTCCTCTCGGGCGCTTGGGCCTTCTGGACGATGACATACGGAGTCGACATTGTGTGATCTTGGACCGTCGCTGTGGCCTTCTCCCCCGACTGGTCGTCAGGCGCGAGCTCAGGCCCTTCGAGGGTCTTCTCCATCGTGAACGGCGCCTGATTGTTCTGCGGTTGCGTCTGGGGAAGCGCTGACGACTGCGCCGCGTCTCCCGAGTCGCGAGTGGAGTCGGTGTCGCTCGCCAGTGGCAGCGTGGTCTGTCTCTCGAGGGAAATAGCGGTGGTGGTAGAGCTCGGAGTGGACATGATTTATGAGGGTGGTTGTGGTAGAAGGGAAGAGATAGAGAGACGCGGTGGCAAGACTTTTTATAGGGCCCGCCTCACGTGCCCGCGGCTTGGGGATGGCCATTGTTGTTGCTAAATGGTCCCAATCCTTTTCAGGATAGTGGCCGGGCCATTGTAAATGTCGACGGCCCTGATGGAATTAGGGGCCTTCTTTTTCCACCGAGAAAAAAATCTTCAACTCTCTATGTAGTAGGCCGGTTTCAAGTTCAGTCAGAAATAATTCCAGTCATAGCTGCGACGATGATAGGGAACTCCAAAATAACAATTGTTCCCCCAACGGCTTTCACAGCGTGCGTAGGTAGGTAGGTACTTAGGTGGCATTAAATTGATGTGATTCCTTCAGTGGTTATCTTAAAAGGTCCAAAATAGTCTTTAAACGTTCAGCCCGAAAATATTCTCTAAGGGTGAACACTGGCAGGTAATAAGGTCAGCATTCCTTCTCCTTGTGATCATGGGAAAGGCGGGGAAGAATGTACCAGTCGCTCTCAGAAAGCGTCCGGAGTTCATCGCGCGTCGTTGGGCTGCACTCGAGGCTTGGACATAAGCATCGTATCGTTGGCTGTCAGGGCAGGATAAGTTGCGGTACGCGGGAGGCGCACGAATTGCAGCCGGTCCCTGACATATTTGGGCACACGCCGGGGGACATCCTCTGCTCTGAATTCCGCAGTTGACTCGATCCTCTCCAGCTGCGGGCAGGCGATTGTCATGAACGCGACGAAATCGGCGTTCGCGTCTCGAACGACGAGCTTCCGCACTCCCCGTAAACAGCACCCGTTCGGCAGATCGCCACTCCAGTGTGGTAGGAAAAACGTGCCGCGGGGTGCATCGAGCAGCGTTGTAGGGTGAGGAAAGTTGTAGGCGAAGGAGATGTGAAGTTCGGTGAGGGGGTGCTCTTTGGGCCACCAGTCATATGCGGGAATTTCCCAACTGCTATACGAATCAATGAGCACAAAGTGGAGGGTGGTGACACGGGGAGTGAGGGCACGAATGGTGCCAGGGATATCCGCGACAGAGACAGCGTATTTCTGTCTGAAGCCACTTAAGATCGAGTCCCTCCGGCAGAACTGTCGACGGGAGTCGTTGGTGGCGTACTTGATGAGCTGTTTGCATTGATAGGTGTAGTCTCCTTGAAAAATGGAGTACACAGAGATGGTGAGGGAACGGCAGGTTCGGGAGATGTGTCCACCGATGTCAGATATTCCAGCGAGTTCGCATAGGAAGGATTTACGGTTGTTGCAGCAATCGATAATGTGGGCGAGCGAGTGATCCAGAGGTCGCGAAAGACGACAAACAGAACGATTTTTAGCCAGTCTCGACTAACGAGCATCCACTGGGTCATGGAGTAGCCATGTCGGTGACTGATTGTCGAAAGACACCCCCACTGCTCGACCAACAACTCAGGGGGCAACATGGTCGAGGTCCAGGAGAACCAACCTAGAGGCCCGTCCATTGTCCAACGCTAACCAGGTCAATCATAAGCACTTCAGAGTCGGATACACCGCCGCGCGCAAGCAGCTTGGTAGCACAGGCTCGTCGAAAGTTTGACGTTTTGCAGGAACAAAATGCTAGTCCGACTTTCTCTTGCGCTTTTGGTTGGGAAGAAGCCAGTCCGGCCCGGAAGCCCCGAAAACCCGTAAGCATCAATCAATCAAACATCAATAACTCACAACAAGTCCCTTCCTTCACTTCCGTTCGTTGTCGACTCGAACGACATGTGCTGGTAGCTCTTGCCGACACCGTGTCAAACGTGAGTGTCTCCAGTTTTCGGTTTTCTCGAGAATTCAAAGCATCCCACCTTCAAGTTTGCTCCAAGAATATTGATCTCTTGAGAAAAACGTCCGAATTCGATTTTCTCAACATAGGTCGTCCATCGAGCTGACATTTTGTCCTTCAATTCATCGGCTCCTAGACATGACCGACGCCCCTTCCCTGGCCGCAGTGCGGGCCTTACGAATCAACGAGATCGTTCTGATGATTTGCTACGAAGTCGCCGAAGAATATTCGTATTCACCCAAAAAAACGCTCCTGGCATTGTCGAGGACCTCAAAGATATTCAGCGAGGCAGCCCTTGATCTGCTGTGGTGCGAACAAGTCAGCTTGGTGCCCCTTGTGAAATGTATGCCCGAGACGGTCTGGGAGAAACGAGGGACAGGGACTGCCGCGATTATTGTGAGTTATAGTTCGATGAATTTTTTTTTTGGCGTTCTAAAAACAAAACAAAAAAACCGCCAGTGTCTTCGTCGTCCTATCGGATCTGCGGACATGCCAAGAATGCTTTTCTATTCAGTACGCGTCAGAACGCTCGGGATGGACAACGTACGACATGGAGCTCTTCACGTGGATCTCCTCAGGGCTTTGGATCTAGCTCTACCCCCCCAGGGCTTCATGCCCCTACTGTCAAACTTTTACTGGACACCGACCAAAAAACAACCGCTCACACTGATGCGCCATTTCGTCGGGGCTCACAGTAGAAGAATTAATTTCAACCTCTGCAACCTCGACGATGATCTAGGCGGTCTATCTATCCTGCCCTATATCAGGTCGTCCTGTCCACTCCTTTCTGACTTCGAATTCAATGCGACGGTCAACCCCACTTCCGTTCGTTTGATTTCAGACGCCGTCTGCGGATGGCAGCTGGCAAAGCTTTCTGTACCCAGCCTTGATAGGGCTGGACTTTTACATGCGGCAAATCTCCCCTCTTTAATCGCCCTCAATCTCTACTGCGCCAAAGATACCACACTTTTACACCCTCCAGAATTTCTTCTCGGATCCACCTTCCCCGCTCTCAAAAGGCTCTATATTTGCTGCGAAACCGCTCGGTTTTGCAGTGGCATGGTCCAGGTCATCTCATCGCGCCAGTTCGAAACCTTGAGCATCTGCACGCTGTCGAGTTGGACAACGTCCGCATGGCAGGCATTGCACACCACACTTCGCGATCAGTTAGACAACGAAGTCTTGGACTCGATATCCGTTGAAGAAGATCCTCAGCAAACCCGCCCCGCAGACACCGCGTCATATGTCCTGTCGGCCGACGCTATGCGACCTCTGCTGGCGTTCAAGAGATTGTACACAATCACATACCAGATATCCCCTGGCCTCGACGTTGACGACGCCTTTTTGGAGGAAATGGCGTCTTCGTGGCCGCTCATGGCAGTACTGGAGTTTGGCACGGAGGTCCATGTGAACGTTGCAGGCCGGCCACGGGCAACGCTCCAGTGTCTCATTCCGTTTGCCCGGTGTTGCCGACACCTATCCAATCTGGGTGTACGGATTAACGCGTCCCACGTCCCGGAATTCACCCAGGTGCCAGGCCGGCGAATTACACACCCACTCGAAGCATTGTACGTCGGAACGTCGCCGATCAACGCGATGGAGCCTGCAGTAGCGGCCTTCATCTCGAACCTGTTCCCTGAGATTGAGTATTTGTTCTTCACGTACAGCGGTGATCCGGTCCCACCGCCTTTTTCGGCATACCAAAGCAGCTGGAATCGTGTGTTAGCGATGATTCCAGTGTTTACCTCTGTCCGAAAAGAGGAGGAAATTTTCTGGAACGCGTCAGTGGACGGATCGGACGACGATTCCACCAACGAGGAGGAGGAAGGGGAAGGGGAGAATGAAGATGCCTAATTGCGGCAAACCTTGTCATAGGGCCCATAATTCAATGCTATTCTCTTTTCTGTTTGCGCAGCAAAATTTGCGAAACCGATGCCGAGAAGCCAACGGAAACCATTCAATCCTCGTCGGCGCCATTACTCCCGCACCTGTTCTCGAACATGCACACGTGCCTAATGTTCGACCCGATCGACGACCGAATATTCATTCATACGGCGGCGAGCTCTTTCATTCGAAGTCAATGTTTAATGGAATTCCTCTCAGCGAGTATACAAAGAATTTATCGGCTGCCATCCATCTTAATCGAAATTGGGGCAGGCCGCTTCCTGCACGACCGGGACGCTCAAAGGACACGCTGACCCTGCGTTGGTGACTGTGAGCTGGCCATTCACATTCTGGGCAAAACCAGTTAGTGTTTAATAGCCTCATGAGCTTCGTGTGGCGGCCTACCGGGTACACGCAAGCGGGGGCGATGCCCGCAATGGGAGGCGTGTCGTAACTGTTGAACCGGCGTCAGAAGATGCAGAGTACCAGGGAATGGATCAGACTTACTTGCACTGCGCGGCGTTACCACTGTCCTGGCGGGTAGAGGTGAGGGTGCGGGTGAGACCTTCGAAGAAGATGCTGGGGCCGCACACCGCACAGGACACCGCGGCGGCGCTCGAAGAGAAGGAAATGGCTACGAGAGCGAGGGCGAGGGCACCGGTGAGGTAGGAAGGCATTTTTGGCAAGTTGTGAGTGCAATGAAGTGACTGCTCTTTGACCGCTGCTTTATACTCTGAGATGCAGGGTCTCGGCGCACGTTTGACCACAGAATAACTGAGTAATGGACCATTTGATGCGGAGGGAAGGCTATGGGACTTGCACTTCCAGCGCCCAGGAACTGAAGAGACAGAGACAGATGTTGTCAATTTGGAGTGGAGTCTACGCTGACAGCGCTCAATGGAAGGAACCTTGAACAATTTTGGGGTGGTAAACTCATGGAAGCTCTTCGGAATGGTGAATTTTTGAACTGGAAGATGTACAATTGCAGTGGAAGTTCAATAGCCAATTTGCAACTGGATGGCTAAAAGGTTAGTTTTCCAAATGTACCATCTTCAAATCAGACGACCGATGCCGAGGAACTCTAACAGAACGCTCGACGTCTAACAAGCGCACCGACGCGACTTATATAGTAATAGCCAGAGGTCTTGCCAAGCATTCAGGTACAAAGGTGTCCAACAGTCCGTCGAAGGATTGTTTCTAGATCTGTATTATAAGATCACAACATAGTTGGTGATGCATGTCAGCTCACGGACAGAGATAGGGCTAACGGGTTGAAACTCGTTCTTCTCTTTCAACCACTTCCATTCGGACTGTTGTGCTGGCGATTTCGATTCAGGAATATTTTCCCGGGACCTGCAGACTTTTTAAAGCTTTGAAATGGAAGCACCAAGTCAACGCGACTTTCAGTACTAAAACTTTTAGGCGTTTCGCGTGAATTTAATTTCTTTAAATAGCCTCAGCGCCATCCACGTGATCGCGTCGCTCTTCCCTTCCTCCCCTCACATCTGCCTTATAGATTTGTATTCCACGGCAATCGCAATGTACGTTCCCCGCCCAGTTCAGTTCTCTGGATTGACTCTTTTACCCGTCAGATGGATCGATTGCGTTTTGTCTGCGACCACATCGCGAAGAGTGTTTTAATCGTCCTATGGCAAAACTATGCCCACGTTACGGACGAAATGGCGCAACGCGCTATGGATGCAGCCTTCTCCCTCTTTGCTCCTTCCAATACCGTCCTATTACCTCCGTTTCCCTCGCCCACAGCTACACAGCGGGCGCTAGAGCTTTTTTGCATGTTCGACCCGCTCGGCGTCCCCCATACTTTGATTCGGCCAACGGTTTATTCTCCTCGGCCCGCCAATGTCGCTCTGGCGTCCCTCCCCGTACAACGGCCCACGCAAATCAGCTTGGCGAGCATTCTCGTGGATGCCAGAGTCGTCCGCACGATTGCAGACGAAGTGGCCGCTTTCCCTCTCAGCGAACCAATTCTGCGGCTCATCGCCAACCCGCCCTCTCTTCCCTCTCTGTCATGGTGGAGACTCTACGCCGCACTCACTCTGGCCCTCACGGTCCTCCTCCTCTGGTCGCCGGCCGCCTTCTTTGCGTTGTTCTCCGGAATCGCCACAGTCGCTGAGGACGAGGAACCACCCGCCGCCATTCCAGAGCCCGTCCTTGCGGCATTGTACAAGCAGCCAACTCTTCGAGCCCTCATCGACGGCTGCGGCGAGACCGAGGGCGGAGATGGCCGGCCGGCGCATCCAGTAGCCGTCGTGGAGAGGGGAGCGGAGGCGGAGGAGACGGCAGACGGTGACGAGGAAGAACAGCAGGGCGGCGCTGGGAGCGGTCTGCCCCAGACACCGGTCGGACGTCTAGTCCTCAATTACGATGACGACGACCTGCCGCTCTCGGCGGGACGCGGAGCTGCTCCCCTCGACAACCCCTTGCCCCCTCCGCGCTGGGGCTATCCTGGCTGGTTCATCGCGATCCCCCACCGCCCTCGACGCCTCCGCCTCCCGCTACAATGCGTGGCGGGCCCAATTCGAGGAGGAGACTATCCCGGGTTGGCTTGAGCGCGCCAACCAGCAGCGCTACGGACTCGGAATCGTCTCGGACTCGCGCGGCGGCGTCACCATCTCCTCCGTCTCCTCCACCATGTCGGTATCTGAGCTGGGTCCTCTCGGACTCTCGCCGCACGCGTCGACCCCCGCGACCGTCCTCGCTCCCATCTCGTCCCTCGTCCAACGCCGCGGGCCCCTCTCGGTCCACGTACGAGAGGCGAATCGAGGGGATGACGCCGAGCCAGCAGGCGTTCTGCGAGGGCCAGCTCCTTCGCTACGTCCCGGAGGGGGAGAGTCCCAGCCGCGGGGACTATAGCGTCGTCGTCAACGCGCAGCGGCAGGTGATAGGGTTCGAGGAGACGGCGGCGCTGGCGGACGGCGAGGGCGAGGAGGAGGAGGAGGAGGAGGAGGAGTTTGGGTGGGTGCGCCCGGTGGCGAAGGGGAAGGAGAATGCCGCGCCGGGCAGTTGGGATGGACAGGGGAAAGGCAAGGCGCGCCAAGTGGATTAAGGGACTTGTAAACATAGATTTTTTCGCTAGATACTTGTATATTTAGGACTCTGTAGCACAGCACCCCACATTTGTATCCACTATCCCCACACTTGTACTTGTACAGTAGCACAATTATATCTTAAAAAGTTCGTCGATGATAGTACGGATGTATCGTGAGCGCGCGAGAATCATACCCGCGTACCCTGTCTGCTTGCGAGATCCTCTCGCACGCAATATGTCAGGCGTCCGATTTCGACTCCACCAAGGATATGAAGCAAGGAAGCTCGAGGAGCGTGAGGGCCGCGAGGATGCGTACGTCGTCCAACGCGCGAGGGGACGCTGAGACTTGGCGACGGCGGCGCCTGGAGAGGTCGGTTATGTCGGTTATTAGCAGGACGAGAGTCGCAACTCGCAAGTTGCAGGTATCCTCATGGGGGACGGGGCGGGATAAGCTGAGCAGACTCGGAGAGTGTCGCGGGCGGCCTACGTGGACGAGCTAATTTTTGAAGCAAGTCGCGTCTTGGCCTACGGGGAGCGCATCAATACGGATGACGTGCACACGCATGGCGAGCAGGCTTACACATCCCGTCGTGCGAAGGTGTCGATGTCGAGCTCCGCTCCTTCGACGGTGGGTAGCAGCAACGCCGCAGACGAGGCAGAACGTTCCGCAAAAGGTTCTTGAGTCTCGCACTTTGTTCGCGGAAGATCTTCTCCACCCAGCAGCGTCACCCCGTCTCGTTCCCCGTCCCGACCCGCAACCGCGTTCAGAGCGCCGCAGGCGCATATGAATGGCTGCGGATACGCACATCCCGTCGGGCTGATCGCTAGCACCCGGAGATGCGTTGATGGTACGTCGTCCGTCCGTATTCTATTCGAATTGCAGGTCGTGCGCATGTACGCTCGCATCGATGTCGACGCTGGAGAGAAGAAAGTGCAGCGCCACTCGCTCTGGAAGCGCATTCCCCGCGCGTCCGAGTCACCCAGCTCGTACGTCGAAGCCTGCTCCGCTACTAGCAGTGTGTGGATCCTCTTGCACATGCGGTGGTAGTGTCCCGAGCAGTAGCTGCAGCCGCGCACTGGAACGAGTGCATGAGTACGAAGGGAAAAGGGAAAAGAGAGAAAGAGAGAGCGAGCAAGACTGACCGACGCGCCTATCGGTTTCCCGCGCATACTATTACTCTGCGGGTGAAATCACAATGTATGCAAATTATACTTGCTTTTCGACGGGGTGCACTCGAAGGGCTGAAAGGACGATGATTAGGATGGACCAGTGCATATGCACAAGCGGAGATCTTACCCCATTGCAATGCATCCAATCGTCGCCCGACTGGCAGGTCGGCACACCATCCGCCATCGCCGTGTGCAGTAGTACCGTCGCCGCATGAATGCCAACGGCTCGCGACGAACACGCAAGGTCGGCACGGATACACTTGGCCGTCGCGTTCGACCCCCCTCGGCGCGTTGTGCTCCCGGGACGCCGAGGAGAGAGTGGACGAGACCGGGAACTACGCATACCAGCGTACTTTCGGCAAGGAACAAGGAGAGCGGCGAAGGGGACGCTTGATGTAAGCGGGTGCGTCATACAAAAGACGAGGCAACGCTGCATAATGCTTCAAGAACACGTCCCGATGGTGGACAAGAGATCGAGGAAACAAGATAGGATTAACCACTTCCGCACGCGTCTGAGGCAAAGATACTGAAGTGGCAGCACGCGGCGGCAGCTGCTCCTCCGCGTCCAGATTCACATCGAGCCCACGAAAGTGCGACCAGCACTAGCACTCGGGAGTCTAAGCGGAGACAGAGTCGAGGCCTTTCAAGCGCCAAGACAAGCGGTTACTGACTTGCGCTCGTCGGCACTTGAAGCTTGAAGCTTTGAAGGTCCCAGTCGCTGGAATACGCTGGCAGTAGTGCCCTGGCGGTGGGCCGCATTCACAGCAGTGCCCCGGCGGTGGTCTGCATTCACAGCAGGGCCACCAGCGAAAGCTCCATCGCACCGAGTTTTCACGAAGACAGTCCGAACGGCGCTAACAGAGCTAGCAACTTGCAAACAGTATGTAGTTGAGGAATATCTTCGACGGTGAGTCGGAAGTCTGAAGAGCCCTTTGATAATTGGAACGAAATTTCGCATTGGTTTCAGCATCGATATCGGTTTCAAGGCAACAACATGAACAGATTCTAGGTCTTCGTCGTTCACCGCGAACCCAGGACCACCAGCGGACAGAGATGGAGGAAGGGAAAGCTGGGAAACAGCGAGGAAAAGAAGCGGGCCGCCGAGTGCCCGGACCCGGCCGACTCGGAACAGAAGGATATTCCCACCCATCTCGGCTTGATCTCGGCCGATTCACTATTCGCTCTTAACTTACTACTGAACCGCGGTCACTGTGTTTTCTGCTTGCGGTGAGGCTCGTGGGTGTCCATCCTCAGTGCCAAGTAATTACCGCCGCCATCAAATTCAAGTCAAAGATGCGCCCAGAAAATTGAGGATTCAGGAAAATCGGAATTTCGGAAACAGCAAACAGCGATTCAAACACTAGTCCTTAACCCGTAAAAGAGGACAAACGGAATCTCGCGTTCTCGTCAAAAGTGACTCTAAACCAATTTTGCAGACCCTTGTCTTAGATTCCTTTTACTCCTCTCGCCCTATGAATCTGACTCGGATGCAGCTCAAGCGAGGGGAAGTGGAAACTCTGATTTCCTTCGCCTCGAACAGTCCTCAATTCTGCAAATCTCCAGACCTCAAGAATTAGCTCGACGCTAATCGATCGTTGTCCGATTACTTTGCGGTGCGTAGATAGATACTACTAGTTGCTCTTTAACTTGGTTTCAAGCTCCCATCTTCATGCGAATCTGAAGCCTCCCGGTGCAGTCAAATCCCATATTTCCGGATTTTGCTCTTGATCAACGCGTCCTCAGCACGTTATAGCCGCGTCAACTTACCTTCCAGAACCCCAAAACCCCGCCTTCCCTCCTCGTTCCACAACCAAGAACAAGAAGACAAAAACTGCTATTCAAGTGCGAACACTGCAGTACTCCGGGTCGCCCAATTAAAACCTGAGGGTTGCAGAAAAAGACGCCCTGGTCCTCAGCACAACGTCAACCGCGCCCTAATCGCCATTGCCATACCTGGGCTGGTCGGCGGCGCTACGAGGCTGCATGCCGCGGAGTGTGGAGGGCCACGGCATAAAGCTTCCGGAACCGTGGAAGGACTTTACGTGAGTTAAGTGCTTTGTGCGGCGCCGAGTCCTTGACGAGTCCAGATCTGGTGGGGCGGTTTTCACAAGCGGTACAAGCTCAAGATTCGCTCTGACCGAATTGCTTTCGATCGCGGTACCGTTATTTGTTCAACTGGGATCAACTGGGACCACCTCTCGGGCATCTCGGGCAAGTTCAACTTCTGGTTGGATTGAATTGGAATTGACGGGAAGTTTCAAGAGCTCGTTCATAGCTCGCGAATGGCTTTACGCTCACAATAAGGCAGTCGATAAAACTCAAACTATCGAACTCATCTGCCAGTTTTTTGGTTCGCAAATTTGGAAGAACGGTACCCCCGCTACAAATATCCAAGAGTTGCTCTAGCTATTGAATGACTGGGCTCAAAGCAAGAACCGAGATTCATATTTGCCGAAGAACAAGGATCCGATTTCTATGCTATGATCAATAATCTATCTTGACTTTAAATCTGCCCTTGGCGTCGGCATGCTCTCATGGGTCGGCTGGTACGAGTTCGAATGTGGGGCGTTTTACCGAATGGAAGGAAGGCCGATGGAAGCGTGATCATAGGCGCAAGGTCCGTTCAGACGGAAACTGTGCTTTCATTTCGGATAGACATGGGAAATACGCAGTGTTAAGCCTTCCCCCACCACTTTTGCAAAAACTCGGCGGGCTGTACGAACTGATGAGAAACGCCCTCGAAGTTGGGCTCGAATGAAAACCGCCCGTCCAGCAGAGCCAGACTGAACTGCGTCATTGTGTTAACATAAACCGAGGGCGGGTTGGGGACCAGATCTTTGGTGTATTCGGGGGCAGATTTGTATACGACTTCGAAAGGTTTGCCTGATATCGGGAAGAGTGAATACGCCAGTCGTTCGAAAAACATGAACACCCACCTCGAACCTCCTCCGCGATCTTGACGAGCTCGTTGTGAGTGACTAGGGCCCCGACAATGCGCAGGCTCTGGGGCCATTCACCCGGGACATCTAGGGCCTTGGCAACGAACTCGCCGACATCTTCAATGGTGGTATACGCCAGCTTCATGTTCCCGTCCCCGGGGATCGTAGCCTTGCAGTTCTCCACGTCAATCCAAAACTTGAGCGGTGTCAGCGTCGCGATACCCTTGGTCGGTGTCGCAAGATAATTCATAAATATGCCGTTCTCCGGGTGGCTCCATTTCAGGTTGCTCTGGCGGAGAGCGTCGAGGACGGGCTGTTTGTAGCGGTATAGCTCCACCACGTCGTCGTTGCCGCCGTCCGTGCCCGACCACCCGCTCGGGATGAAACGCGTCACGTTGGCGGACGCGGCTGCATGGACGAGGGCCACTTGGGGGTCACTGTCGGAGGACCGAGGGTGGACGCCGATGGCGGTGATGACGGTGTGTACTCCCGCGAGCGCGGCGACCAGCGATTGGGGCGAGTCATATGATACTGGGACGACGATTGCACCGTGTTCAGCGAGGGCGGGGACATCGGCGAAGCGGCTGAGCACGATGAGGGTGTGGGTTCCCCGTGCGAGTATGGACTCTGCAATGCAGCGTCCCACCCCAGTAGTAGCTCCAGCGATGGCGACCTTCATAGCGAAGGGAAAATAAGCAAGGATACGAGTCGTCCTGGTCTTATTGTGTAGAAATTCAGTATGGTCAGATGTTCGGACTCCCTGTACCTTATATTATTAGAACTATACACATCTCACCGAACAGAGCCGACCGTCATATTTACCGCGGATTGCGTTACAACTTGCCAATCTATGTTCCTTCCAATGAGGGCGGTGATCACCTAATACACTGTTTCCACCAAGTAAGAGATTGCGGCTAGGACACGCCGACGAAAGGCATAACTTTCTAGGAACACTTCGCTTGTCTATATTTCAGCGGGGGTGCAATATTATTGAATACCTAGGGTAAAAATGAATCAGGAGACACCCAACATTCAAATGATTTTTGGACTTACTGGAATTCTAATGATATTGCTAGCAGATCTTAGCCCATGGGATACACATAACGATGATTATGCTACTTCTCCGGTACACTAAACCTACCGCGTCCGTGATGAGCGGTTGGGAGGCCGGGCCTCGAACTGGACCATGCGTTCCAAACGGATCTTCGACCCGAATCCGCGAAGTAAAAATCTCTTGGTATCGTACCATCCCACCAGCTATCTATGTTGAAACAACATTACGGGACCGGCATCTAGTCTGAAGTTGAACCGTGGGAAGTTGAATTGATCCGTTGATGTGAACGATTTTGCGCTAGATATCGCTAGATTTCGCTAGATTTCTGCACATCCATTTTGTGGCGCGTAGAGTTTTTGTGGGCTTTATTATCTGCTTGCCCCGGCACGTCTACCTGACTGCTCAACCATCTCGTCCTTCCTGAGTGGTTTGGGTGGCCCGGTCAACCTTCGAGTTGAAGCATGTCCTCGCGCTCTAGCTATGGAGACTTTTAAAAAGAGCTCGTTCATTTTCTCGGACTCGTTTTGCCGAGTGAGAGATTTGTCGTTTGGGAGACCATACGGCTTCGGCATCTTATCTAAAGTTAACCCGCGGGAATGTTGAATTGATGCCTTGGCGATTCCTTTCCGGTACACCGTAATGCGCGTGTGGAGCGTCCAATGGATCTGACAGGTTTTTCTTGATTCCTATTATTTGCCTTCCCAGCCCAATGCACTTACTGCTCAACCATCCCGTCTCTAACTGAGCCGTTTGGGTGGTTGGTCCGAAGGCGTTGAAACAACAGGATCTTGGAGTTACTAAGGACGTAAGTATACAGGTTGGCGTATTCTCCGGCATTTCAATGCCGTGCGTTGAGCATAATTCCACTAATTGAGTTGAAATGACTTCGTGCCTCGGCATGAAACTTCTAGCGGAACTTTATCATTCAATGTAGTTCTGCTAACAATTTAACCGGCCGGACGAGTGGTTTGGATGACTACCGCTCAACATTCAGTATCTCCACTCCGGAGATGCACTACTCTCCTCTACAAGCCCACACATCGTACGACGCAGTGAGGCTACGTATCCGGCCAGCCGTCCGGAAACCTCTATAAGTACCGGGTTGCTCATCTGCCAACAGCCAGAATCTCCTGCACTCTTTATCATGTCTGACCTCGAAGCCAAGCAGCTTGAGAACGCTCGTGCGTTTCTTAAGCATATCAATGCACTCGACGGCCGTTCTTTGAGCGACCTCCTGGCTCCCAACTTCCAGCACCAGAACTTCCCGGCCACCATTGTTCACGGTGGAGATGGGACAAGAACGAAGGAGGAGTTTATGGATCTCTTCCAACGCTTCTGGGTACAGATTTTCGACCAAGTCACGGTCAGTCCGCATTAAATCTGTTTTTCGCGTTCGCTGACAGTGCGACAGTTCGGAGAGCCGTTGGATATAATACATGGCTCCAACAAAGTCACCTTCCACGTCAGTCTGAATCCGATTCCACCTCGAAATCACATTCATGGAGACTTTGTGTAGGTCAAGTCAGATGGGTTAACGAAGACCGGAAAGGAATACCACAACGAGTACATGATGACCTTCCACTTTGAAGGCGAGAAGATCATCAAGGTGAACGAGTTTGTGGACTCCAAATATTCCGCGGCATTCTTCGCGGCGCTGGCACCTAAGTGAGTGGGGTTTCCAGGGATTCGGACATAGCTTATATGATGTTACACAGGCCTGCTTCTTAGATTTTACTACGGAAAAAAAAGTGGAATGTAACCTTGGGAATGAAAACTCCTTGTTCTGACGTTGAAACTTTTATTCCAAGTAAATCGGTCCCAGAGGTCAGATATTAACGGTGAATTGAGTTTCAAGATCCCGACGGTTCCAATTCGACTTGGCTTGAGCTCAGTTAGGTAAGGGAAATGTTTGATTTGACTTTATCGCTCCTTCAACGGAAAACCGAATACTGAGCGCTGACCATTTCACGACACTGAAAGTTTGAATATTGGCGACTTCACACGATGTCTACTTCGCGTTTGCGTACGAATGGAGCCTCCAGCGCATCCTCCGCAGAGGCGCGATCATCTAGTCTCCATCTAACCATTTGCTTGATGAGCGATACGAAACTCCGAATGTCCTTCGTTTCCCGTTCCGAACGGCCCGCGGGCTCGGGCACAGACCCAGAGGCTTCAAGGCTCGATTTACTGGTAAAGCTACCTCGAGCGCCGTCCAGTTGGCCGCGATACTGTCTTCGGTAGGATCGGACAATGTATCGCGCGAGGGCAGGGTGAAGGCTCCGATGTTCGAGGCAATTCCTACATCTAGGAGAAAACGATATTGGTCGGGGACTGGACCTAAAAGTTTCACAATCGTAGATCCGAGCGAGAGGGTCGAAGAGGAGGGGAACAGAATATTTGTCCGTTCGTTGCCGAGAATAAAGGTCAACGAAGGAGCACCCGAGGATGGGCGACGTAAAGGAACAGAGGGCATCGTTTGCGTCAAGGAATTTGAAGAATCCCCGCGTGAAACGAATCACACCTCTCCCCTTCCCGAAAAGGCAGGGAAGAAATCGAACTCAACAAAACACGAGAAAACGTCAAGCAAACCGAGAAAGACTCACACTAAACCCTCCCCCCCCCAACTTCGCCTCCACCAAACTGATCAACCCCCCGCCCCACCACCCCGGGCCTCAAATTCGCGAGTCCCTTCTCGGCCAACAGCGCCGCGGTGGAATGGGAGGGAACCGAGAGTTCAACCTTGAACGCACCTGCCAAACCCGACCCGCCCAATACGGATACCCAAACACCTCGGCGTAGGTCGCGAGGTTGGTGTGGTGGGAGGTCGCGATCTCCACTTGAGGGAATAGGACCTGTGCGTGTATAGACATTGTTTAATGTTCCGATTAATTTCGAACGATGGCACCCAAAACGCACCTGCACCGCTACAAGAGCTTACACGCCCAGCCAAATGGGATCGACGAGGTGGATGACGCGGGGGATAAAGAAGGAGGGTGGGAGAGCGAGAGGAATGAAAAAAGGGGAAAGAAAAGTAGGTGGGATGGAAGGTTTCCACCGGAAGGAGGGGGAGTAGGAAAACACAAACAGAAACGTACTTAATCTTCAGCCTGGATATACCCTCAGCGGGACGCCAAACGCACCGAGAAGCTTCGCGCCCGCATACTCGGTCATGCCGCTCTCAAGGCCAAACAGCATCGCCTGTATCCCGCACACATGTAGGTGCTGGAGGAGGTGCGCGAGGGTGATGCGTCGATTTTGGGGAGGAAGCTCTGACGTAGCGTCAACAGAATATGTGGGTGGTGAGAGACGGCGTGGCGTACCGGCGAATATTGCAACTCTCAGCACCTCGGTGTGCAGCGGGAGGGGAGCGGCGCAGGGCCACATTTGCCACCTATACTCGCCATCTAAGAGTTGTGGTAACGAGGGCGAGAGGAGGTTAAAAGAGGATTCGATGGAGGGCCCGAAAAAGCGAGACCCGAAAGCAAAACGAGAACAAGAGGCTGGGTTACACTGTGGGCACGACAATCCTGTGTTACTTTCAACTCCGCTCGGAGCTTAATCCGTTGAACAAGGAGCGGCAATCGGGGCGAAGCCTTCCACACATTATCCCCCCTTCTTGAATGCATTCTTGGACTTGAAGTTCAAGTTGGGCTATTGGTGTATGTGCACTCGGGCACATCACCGAGGTCTGGAATGACTCACAGAATTGTAGGACTCACCTAGAATCAGAGGGAGTCAGTAAGAAGGCAGAAGAAGAACCTGGAATACTATGGAACAATTTAGTTATGACTCAACTGGACTCTGGAATTAGTATAAATGCAGTAGATACAGAGGGAGAATCCTCACGAGCTTGTAACCCTGGCTTCACCACCCTCGTGTAAATCTAAGAATTGATTGCACCAAATATCTGAGTGAATTAAGGAAAGAATTCCTTCAAGCATAAACTACATCATGGGCATCGCTGAACACTGAAGCGGCGTACCAGCCGGAGAACATGGAGCGGGCAAGGTGCGGGAAACATGCGCGTGATGCGCAGTAAACATAGTCTTGTGTTTACCGCGGGGGTCTGATCGCAGTAGGCCGTTATTATGTAATTGCGGAGTTTGAATTGGCACGTGCCTCGACGCGCTTCTTTTCCGCAGCACCAACGACGCGTTCTTCCTTCATCCCTCGCGCAGACTTTGCTCTGTTCATCCTCCTGGATGCTCTCCGCATGTCCAGTACTTTCTGCGAGCCAGCCGACCCCAAAGAAACGCCCAACCCGGGCCCTTTATTCCTGCCTATTGAGCCCATATCGACCTTACACCGTTTCACCAAGCCCCAGCGGACGCCAATGCCGACAGCACCTCTTATTGTCTCAGCTCCTGCGACTTGCACCCCTCCTGGCACCCTTCCACTGCGAGAGGCACTTGAGAAGCACAGCATACCGCAGAGAAAAAGACCTCACCGAAATTTGGCTTTGAGTTTCTCTATGTCTATAGTTCCCTAATCAGCACTCAGGACACGCCGAAATCGACAGGGGGTGACGAGGGAACGAGTATGCGCGGGCAAGAAGGTGTGTGTACCGCACACTCGCCCACTGCCATAATTCGCCTGACCCACCCGTGCACCCCGACGTATTGATGCGGGTCGCTGGGTGCGAAGAGACGCGGCTCATTGGGGGCGGGGAACGTTGCCAACGTTGGTTTGAGGGAAGTAAAAGGTGCGTACTTAGCTTTTGACTTTTTTATTTTACATTCCATGCTTTTCGTATCCCCGCCCTCCTTGTCTCCGTCCTTGTCTCCTTCCTCGTCCGTCCTGCTCTCGCACCAGGAGCTGTCTGTGCGGAGTCGACGCACGGAGGTGGTCTTGCTGTCGTTGTATGTACGCGCCGTTTATGGCAGCGCACACAGTGGGCGCAGATCCACCTCCGCTTCGCACGAGCTCGGTGCTGCCGTACATTATCGAAGCGCGCCATATCTCCTCCTGCACTCCCCCATTAGCACCTCCCCTCACTCGGACTCCGCCGTCCCAATGTGCGCGGTCGATGGCTCATCGGTATCCGCCCATCGTTCGGTGTAGAGGCAGACGCAGTCGTCGAGTCCGATCCCGTGTGCAGACTAGCCGTTTGTGTGCGTCACTGAATCTCTCGGATTCGGCATCCACCCAAAATCCACCACCTTCTATGCGCTACGGGGTCTCGCCTAATGCGCCCACTGTACCTTCCTGTACTTATGATTTTGGAATATATTTGGTTCTACACCCACAACGCGGTCTGAGTGAACTTGAGGAATCAAGACCAAGCTTCCTGGCGCGAAGTACACTGAAAACGGCTCGAACAATGTAGCAATCTTTTGGTCATGTTCATCTGGGTTATTTCTGCTTGCAATGGACTCGGCCGCGTTGGAATTTGCGGGCTCGAGCGGATACTTGACTCTCAATTATTATTGTTGTATTTATTCGGTGGAAAAATTGGGTTTGAGCATTTCGGAACTCCGAGTGCTTTGTAGCAAAGAGAGTTGAATCAGAATACGAACATAACTTCATTGTAGCTCGAAATGGTCTGGGGCTATAATTTTGGCCAGTTACTACGGTGAACTCGATTCGAACTCGCGATCGACGCCGTCCAATGATTCAAACCATTTTCTTGACGATTTCCTTGATGTCAATACGTGTATTAGGGGCCACTGGAGTGCAGTTCGCGCGCTTTGATGCTCAACGGGCTGGTAGAACGCGTGGAAGAGGCAAATTCGCGCTGAGTGATGGGGCACGTGTGAATTCAAAGTCCGCAATTACATAATAAGCGGCTACTGCGATCGGACCCCCGCGGTAATCAACAGACTTCAACAGGCGAGGTACGAGCATCATTTGTTGAAGCGTCTGTCTACGAGAGACTACAGTAAACATGGCCAAAGTCGGTGCATCGCCGCTGATGGGAGGTTCAGTTCAAGTTCTCCGGCCAGCATCGGGTGAGTGCCGAGGAGGAGGACCAAATAGGAGCAAATTAGTGGTGTTGGACACTATTTCGGGGAAGTCCTGGGTCGATCAGTGTGAAAGACTGAAAGCTTACCGTAAGTACTGTACTATTTCGACCAAGTGTTCAGGTGACGGTGACACCCGATTTTTTTTGATGTGTGCTAAAATCACCTTAAACCAAAAGAAAATTTATCGGCCAGCCCGGAGATCAAAATTTTCCAAATTGATGAACACTTGGTCGAAATAGTACAGTACAGCATGCGAGGTACGGGCCTTGAACTTTTTTTGTTGTGGCGTGAGACTAGTGTGAAAGCCGACTCTACGAGGGCGGCCTCCGTCGAAATCTATGAAGGCAGGTTGGTTTTCAACCTATACCGTCCCAATTCCAGGCCGAAAGTAAGGTTCATATTTTTCAACCTAAGATGTACAACTAAAAAGGTTGGCATGCCCCATTTCATCCTGTGGTAGGTTGACCCCAGGTGAATTTCAACCTCGCACTTGGCTCCATAGTAGGGGTGGCAATTGGATGCAAACTAAATTTAAGAAGCCAAACGGAGCACATAAGATTTTCCGTGCTGCCTTCCCTCGGCTCAGAGGACCTGAGAAGAAACGAAAAGGGGCAGTCGCCGGCCAGTGTTGAAATGTTGTCCACAAAATAATAGCTCTTTCAGAGTGTCTGCCGCACACAGGTGCTGCTTGACCTCACTTCATCCTGGCTCTCGGTGACTCCACTCTCGAGTCTGATTTCAACTGGCAAAAAGAGAGAAAAAAAGATGTATACCGGTGGGCTCCAGTCCGAACCCCTTCGCCGCGAGCGTGTATTATTGCAAGGGGTGTTGCCGCGCACGACTGGTGCTTTTTGCGTTCACATCTCTCGATCCCTGATTATATCACAAGCCGGCAGACTCAAGCGATCCCCAAGCTGAACCTAATTTTGACTTCACGGACCCTGCGCGTTCCAGCAGGCCGAGTCGCTTGTTCCCTCGAATGAATATAGAGCTGTACATACAAACAAAGTTCGCTGTCCAACTCTCTTTCGAACTCCCGCGCCGCATTTCGGTTTTGGCCACCACTGCCCAGAGAAATCATCCGATTCATAAGGCTGGTTCCTTGTTGTCGGTGGTGTGTACGAAGTATAGAACGGGGTTGTCTGGCGATGGCTCGTGCGTGCGACCCTGAGATGTTGCGACGAATGATGGCTGAGTCGCACGGGGCATGAGCGCGAAGCTGTTGACGCCCTCGCCACTGCTACCAAGACCCACGCGCACCGCGATCAGCGTCGGCGCGATGCACTGAAACGCACATATTATAATGGAATGCTCAATGAATAGATGTCGATGCACTGACCACAATTTGTGCGAAAACGGAGCCAGTGGCGAACTGTCGACGATGTGGTAAGTATTTCCACGTCCGGAATTTATTGCACAAATCGCACCCCATCGATGGCCGCCTTGAATCCGACGACGACGAAAGCGATACCGAAAACGCAATACAGAGCACCCGACTCCACACTAAGGGAAGGCAAATTCAGTTATACCCTTCTATAGGCACAGGAAGTTTGATACTCACATCATAGCAGAGACGGTATAATAAGTCCCAGTCCCAGCCGCTTCCCGTCCCATGGAGAGCCGTGATAAGCGCGCAAGCACCCAGATCCGGCCCACTTTAGCAGATGATTAGGGCGGATAACGACAGGGGAACAAGGACCAGACCAGTGAGCCCCATCAAAAGTACCGTGGTGAAAACAGAGATAGAAAGGGATGCGATGAACAGGTCTGTGCCCACGGTGTTCAGGTGGGTATCCGCCGCAGTCTGAGTCTTTTCAGAGAAGAAGTGAATAAGCAGTATCACGCTGGTGTACCCGAAAGCTAGGCGCGTCAACTGCACGATCAGTTTAGATAAATACGAACAGAGGCTCACCGGCGGCAAGTGAAACCAGAAGGGCGGGCAACAGAATGATTGCGAGTCGGCGGTTCCAGATACTGTAGCATCGAAAAATCTGCAGAATTTGAGGACCAAACCAAATATATACTTGGAGACTGACAAAAATAATGTCTGCGGTCAAGCTTGACAAGGGGTGAGCTGAGCTGCAGCAAACTCGACACTGTGAGGGTGAACGTACTTGCTCGTGACGTACGCCGCACTCGACGCGACAAGGGACACTTGCGCGGCTCTGGGCGACTGGAGGCTTTGCAGCGCCCCCGTGGAAAGAACCGTTCTCGCAAGTTCGAATGCACAATGTGCGGTCCCAAAAACGAAGAGTGAGATCGTCGCAATATTGAGGAAACGATGTGTTCTCGCGATATGGCGCGTGCGAAGCAAATATAGGTAGAACACAAACAGGACAGAATAGATTCCTGGGAAATGTGGGCTCTTATGAACTGGGGTTTGACCATTACTCACCATATAAATATAACTCAGCCTATATAAGTGTCAGCAGGGGGAAAGCACAAACAAGGCTTGGCCCACCGCAGTTAGACCCCAGTTGATTTGAGCACGATTCAGGAGGGAGGCAATGTCTTCATTGGTCCCCGAGGCTGACATGGAAACGGTAGAAGTGTTCTGCTTCAAAACCAAACAGATGCGAGGAGAGGTGGGGGATGCAGGTTGCGCCGGTGGGATCTTGATATAAGTATTTCAGACCATAAGCACAGCCCCGCATCTCGAGCGTTGGTGGGTCGTGGAAAGCCCCGTGGCGCAGAAGCACATTTACACTTTATCATTGTGATTCGGAGGCTGCTGTGGATAACAGGTGGAGTGGAAAATTCTTGAGCAGTTCAGGGAAATAACCGCATTTCATTGACACCAGCTGAGTTCGTGTGCGAGCCGTCCCGTTGCGAGGAAGAGCCTACAGCCTGAGGTGAGATACGCTGAAGATTCGTGAATAGTTTGAGACCATAAATGACCATCTGATGATTATCCTGGCTCCACTGCAGCGCTCCAGGCTCAGGTCGGATCCCAAAGTCTTGCCAAAATTTGAGATTTTACGCTCGAAGGTCTGAGCCGAAACGGACCAAAATGAAGATCCCAACATCCTAACAATGGCGGCCGAGTTAGTGAATTCGGTGGTCTCGGACGAGCTCAATTTGGAATACGCCGAAGAACCATCGGTGTACCTACATTTCTTTGGTGATTTTTGACCGTATTTTCGGCCAATCTTAAAAAAAGGACCCAAGGTTAGAGCCTGAATCCCGACAAATTTGGTCGAGGGACAGACCAAAAGCCCCACAAGTGAGAAAATCTTCCCAAGGCCGAAATCAGGAATCCGACCTAAGTTGGGATATACAACAAACGAGGTACCCGTTTTTAGTTGTAGCGTCTTTTTATAAGAGACTAGATAATCATCAGTCTTCCAGAGTGTCATCCGAGTCGTGCAACGAAGATGCGAGACGAATCAATCATACTCAGCGCGAGACGAGATTCCATGGTGAAAGCACGTCCGAGGACCCAAGAAGGTTGTTGGAAAGGAGGGCTCGATATTTGGGGGGCGAAGGGGATATCTCCTGAGGGAGTTCGGGCACCACCGTCGAATTGCAGCAACTAATCTCGTGAGTCTCACATCCCTCGTGAGAGATCAGTGTTAGAAGCTTGAGATGGACACAACCAGCAGGGTCTGTCCGAGCCTACGGTGAGATCATGATACTACTCATTTGCGTCAGAATGCGAACCAGTGTGTAGGAGTCTTGTCCTAACTTGGCCGAAAAGATGACTTGGCCTGTAATCTCGTCGAATGCAAGACAACGGAGGGTGGAGACGAGGATGTCAAACGTCAGGTCAGTTTACGAGCTCGTGCGCGGACGTGAGCACTTGAATTAAATGATGGTTAGTTTCACATACTTACAGTGGGTCTCCGCCGTCAACCGTCCAACACGGCTGTCGGGCAGTCAACGACGAACACTTCCAACAGAATTATCGCTTCTGTTTTGTTGTGAGTTGACGGAAACTTGAAGTTGATGGAGGTGGACAAGAGGTGAGATCTTGAGAGGCGACCCGGTCCGCCGCGTCAATAGCAGTCCGTTCCTCCAAACAAGAACGTCGACCCGTCTGAGGAAAGACAACGAAATTCCAATCCAACGCTAGGGCGAGACAGCACATTTCCCTCTTGATATTATTGGCACTTATTCTATTTTTCTTTTACTAGATGATCACTCGATCGAAGCGATTTTGGTTTGATTTTGGCATTCAAGAAGAAGCTGATTTAAAATTTATGCACTAATCTCGTCAGTAAGTACTAAGTGAGTCTTTGGGGCACCATCTTTGTGAGATCCTGGTATGCGCATATACATCGAGGAACATAGTCGCTCACTCTAAATCCAACCCGTCCTGGCAAAAGTCTGGCGAACCCGGGACAATGCCGCTACAGTCTCCGACATATCTTCAATAACCCACTCCGACCCCGTCGTTGCCGTCATCTCAAGCAGCGCGAATCGTCCCTCCGCGCGGCCGAACCGATACTCAATCAGCCAGTCCGGCGGCGGAGCGGCGTCCCGATCGCACGATTCGCATCCGCTAAGATAGGTTTCCGTGCGCTTACCCCAGAGGAGGATGTGTACTTTGGTGAGATGGAGAAGGGAGGAGAGGTCTTCGTTGAGCTGTGTCTCGTACTCTTCAGCAGGGAAGATCGCTGCGGGCGGCCGCCAGTAGTCCTGCTCGCGCATGAGCTCGAACACGCGCACACTGAGGTGCTGTAAAGCCGGAAGCGCTGCGAAAACTGAGTGGTAGTGACACTGGTAGTTTGCGTAAAAATCAGTAAGAGTAACAGAAGAGTTTCGCAACTGCGCACCAATTTTTTGCTGAGACTGACGTCGAGGTGAGTGAGATTGGGGAACGCACCGGCCAGACAACGGAGTGCCTGAGGACAGAGTAATGATGGGTACCGTCCGGTGAGACCCTTCCACCCAATGGCGCGCACTTCGAGCGATGTCACAGCTCGGTTGGTGTTGCGGGGGAAGAGCGCCAAAGTAAACGGGATCGGCGGATCGGAGCCCAGCCTATTCTGCATGTCGTGACGACGATGCTCAGGGAATAGGATGGTCAGGTGGGTGAGTGCCCACGCATAAGAGGATATGGCGGCGCAGTTCTGAACGGAACCAGTGAATGAACGGAGGCGGCAGAGGTATGATGTGCCCGTATGCACAGGGATACAGGTCCCGTCGATATTTAGTGTGAGGTCTCTGAGGAGCGGGCTTTGACGCAGCACAGACGAGAAATCCATCGCAGGGTTGCGGAGATGGAGTCCACGGGCAGGAATGAAGGTTATCTCGAACGATGTGAGGGCAGGGAGGCGCAGATGATTCAAGAAATAGCCTTCGATGTTCCAAGTGGCGGCGGTTCGTATCAACTGCCAGGAGAGTTCGATTTTGACTTTGAGCTTCAATGTGTGTAGAAGTGGTGACGTCAATGGCAGGTCCTTCAGGGACAAGCTGAATGTGTTCCACGCAGCATCCAATTCTTCATACCCTGTGAAGAATTAGCAAAAAGGAGTCGAAACATAGGGAATACTCACCGTCGTCAATTTTGAATATCAGGAAACACTCCAACTTCTCGAGACCTGGGACGCGAATAAACTAACGGCGTTTGTGAGTGTATGAAGTGGGTTTAAAAGGTGACTTGCATTAAAGCGGCGCTCTGCGCACTTCACCGACAGCTCCGTGAGATTGGGAAAATATCCCGGTGTAAGAAGGACCTCTGCCATCTCGTCGACACCCAGCTCTGAGTCCCAAGTGAGTGCCCGCAGCGCCGCTCCACGCATTGGTGGATTAGAAAGGCCTCCTTCCGAAAGGGAGACTTGAAGCAAGCCTTTCAGAGCGCTGAGACACTGACCCAGATCGATTGCGCGATACCCTACACCAGGGAGGCGGAGTGTCCGAATCTGCTGGACTGGATGCGGATCGAATTTAAGGGGGGAGTGTGACTCGGCGAGCGTCCTCATGAGCAGGGGGGTTTGCTGCCAGGTCAAGGGCGGCTTTATGATCATCTCACAGTAGAGGATGACGGAAAATATGGAGTAGAAGGCATGAGAGACTGCAGAGAGGCGCGCGATGGACCGTCTGCCAGCGAGGGTAGCGACTATCGACCATATCTCAATTGGAACTTCGAAGATTTGAGATGGTTGATGCCTTGCGAGCGTGAGGTCAGTCGAAAGTCGGCCAGACTGAAGTAGGTACACTTGTGCGTTTGGGAGCCGTGTTATGAGAGACCTTTGCATTTTGAGATGAAGGAGAAACTGGGACCGCTGCAGTTAAAATACCGCAAGCCTCAGGGGCTTGACCAAAGTTTGGTCCAGAGCTGGCGGTCCGTGCACGACGCGATCAACTTGGTATTCGAGTTCCTTGGCCCTTGGATTCGCTGTGACATAGTTATTGGCTGAATCACAAGGTTGATAAAGTCCAGACGGTGTATGTCGAAAATGAGTGCTTCTGTCCTACATGTCTTGTTGTGAGTTGACGGAAACTTGAAGTTGATGGAGGTGGAAGCCAAGAGACGGCCCATCGGCCCGCCGATCTAGTCTCTCGTAGACAGACGCTTCAACAAATGATGCTCGTACCTCGCCTGTTGAAGTCTGTTGATTACCGCGGGGGTCCGATCGCAGTAGCCGCTTATTATGTAATTGCGGACTTTGAATTCACACGTGCCCCATCACTCAGCGCGAATTTGCCTCTTCCACGCGTTCTACCAGCCCGTTGAGCATCAAAGCGCGCGAACTGCACTCCAGTGGCCCCTAATACACGTATTGACATCAAGGAAATCGTCAAGAAAATGGTTTGAATCATTGGACGGCGTCGATCGCGAGTTCGAATCGAGTTCACCGTAGTAACTGGCCAAAATTATAGCCCCAGACCATTTCGAGCTACAATGAAGTGGTGACTGGCAAGTCGCCCTATCAAATGTCTGTTTGGTCGTGTTTGTGCCGCCTGCCAAGCGGATGATTTCGATGGCAAATCTGCTTGACTTGTCCTATACTCCTTCCACAGCCTTCAGAAAATTCAACCAAGTCACAGGAACTTCAATATACATGCATAGCAAAATACTTACAATAGCTACAGTTTTTCCGATGATTATACAGCGAGGGGAGCGAAGAAATGCGACGTGTCGACGCGTTTGATCCCTGTACGTATAGTCATCTCACCGCCATGGCAGGGACTTCTTCGGCCATCCATTGCGAGGTCACCACTTGAGTGTTTGGCGTAAACTAAATTCTGAACACTTCCTATGAACCGTCTTCAAATAATGTCCCGGCCACATTTGCTATTACCGATCTGAAAGATATTCAATAAATTCACGGAGAAATCACCGTATTAATTGAGGGGAAAGGGAAGAAATCTGTGCGGGACAATCGCCGGAGCTGTTGAATTGGGATCGATTTCTCATACAAAGTTTTAGGATACAAGACCCGCCTGAACCTCTATGGATGGCCGAAGAAATTTGCCATCTTCTCTGCTGATGGCAGGCTTATATCATCGCCATCAAATGCTGTTCGATTGCCAGTCACCAAATTATGAAGTTATGTTCGTATTCTGATTCAACTCTCTTTGCTACAAAGCACTCGGAGTTCCGAAATGCTCAAACCCAATTTTTCCACCGAATAAATACAACAATAATAATTGAGAGTCAAGTATCCGCTCGAGCCCGCAAATTCCAACGCGGCCGAGTCCATTGCAAGCAGAAATAACCCAGATGAACATGACCAAAAGATTGCTACATTGTTCGAGCCGTTTTCAGTGTACTTCGCGCCAGGAAGCTTGGTCTTGATTCCTCAAGTTCACTCAGACCGCGTTGTGGGTGTAGAACCAAATATATTCCAAAATCATAAGTACAGGAAGGTACAGTGGGCGCATTAGGCGAGACCCCGTAGCGCATAGAAGGTGGTGGATTTTGGGTGGATGCCGAATCCGAGAGATTCAGTGACGCACACAAACGGCTAGTCTGCACACGGGATCGGACTCGACGACTGCGTCTGCCTCTACACCGAACGATGGGCGGATACCGATGAGCCATCGACCGCGCACATTGGGACGGCGGAGTCCGAGTGAGGGGAGGTGCTAATGGGGGAGTGCAGGAGGAGATATGGCGCGCTTCGATAATGTACGGCAGCACCGAGCTCGTGCGAAGCGGAGGTGGATCTGCGCCCACTGTGTGCGCTGCCATAAACGGCGCGTACATACAACGACAGCAAGACCACCTCCGTGCGTCGACTCCGCACAGACAGCTCCTGGTGCGAGAGCAGGACGGACGAGGAAGGAGACAAGGACGGAGACAAGGAGGGCGGGGATACGAAAAGCATGGAATGTAAAATAAAAAAGTCAAAAGCTAAGTACGCACCTTTTACTTCCCTCAAACCAACGTTGGCAACGTTCCCCGCCCCCAATGAGCCGCGTCTCTTCGCACCCAGCGACCCGCATCAATACGTCGGGGTGCACGGGTGGGTCAGGCGAATTATGGCAGTGGGCGAGTGTGCGGTACACACACCTTCTTGCCCGCGCATACTCGTTCCCTCGTCACCCCCTGTCGATTTCGGCGTGTCCTGAGTGCTGATTAGGGAACTATAGACATAGAGAAACTCAAAGCCAAATTTCGGTGAGGTCTTTTTCTCTGCGGTATGCTGTGCTTCTCAAGTGCCTCTCGCAGTGGAAGGGTGCCAGGAGGGGTGCAAGTCGCAGGAGCTGAGACAATAAGAGGTGCTGTCGGCATTGGCGTCCGCTGGGGCTTGGTGAAACGGTGTAAGGTCGATATGGGCTCAATAGGCAGGAATAAAGGGCCCGGGTTGGGCGTTTCTTTGGGGTCGGCTGGCTCGCAGAAAGTACTGGACATGCGGAGAGCATCCAGGAGGATGAACAGAGCAAAGTCTGCGCGAGGGATGAAGGAAGAACGCGTCGTTGGTGCTGCGGAAAAGAAGCGCGTCGAGGCACGTGCCAATTCAAACTCCGCAATTACATAATAACGGCCTACTGCGATCAGACCCCCGCGGTAAACACAAGACTACCGCCGATCCGCCGCGTCGACCAGTGCTCCTGAAAAAAAGTCAGACGTAGGGCTAGGGCTGCGATATTTCACCTTATCAGCCAACCGAAGGCATGACTCCGAAATGGAGACAGTAGACTGAACAACTTGAAACCGTTCCCAGGATCCTCAAAAGTTCCAGTAATCATACAAGGTTTGGTATATACGCTACATGTCGGTGAGAGAATACAAATCTAATTCAGCACATCTCTAAAATAGTTACAACAGCCTCTGCCCCTGTGCATCAAGTCTCCTCGTCCTCCCCCGCCAACGGCTGCCCGAACGGTCGTGGCAACATCGCCGCGTGAAAGTGGACGAAGGACAGCTCGTCCCTGCTCGCACTCTCCGCCTCGCCAACCAAAGCCCCGAGCTGACCGTGGATCCTCCGCCGCTCGTACGCCGGCCGCTCGTCAATACGACGAAGGAGGGTGGACGCGCTGAGCCCCAAGCCCGCCCCGGCATTGGACGTCGACAAGCCGGTTAAAGGCGTAGACGACAGAAACGCGCGAGCCCGTGCCGCCGTCGTCCCTGATACCTCCGCCCTCCCCTTCCCCTTCTGGTCGACACCGTTCTCCTTCTCTTCCACCTCTGCCCCTCCCAACCCCTCTGAGTCGCGCATGAGTCCCGTCCCCGCAGGTACCACCGTTGCGGCGTCGCTACGCGCAAAGGGGGTAGGCAATCGCTGCCGGTGCAACGCAATGCTCAGCTCAGCCATCGTCGCACCACCCTTCCCCTCGCGGTCCCGAGCGACGAACGCGAGATCGGCGTCAACGGCGGCGCGCAAACTAGCAGACGCCACCCTGTACTCGGCCTCGAGGGCAGCACGCCTAGCTGTGGCGTCCTGAACTGGTTCCGGGATAAGTGGGAACTCGTCCAGCGTCATCGCGGGATGACGAGGTGGAGGACTCCGAGGGGGGGAGGGAAACATCCTCTGCGCGTCGCGCAGGGTGTCGCGCAAACGGTCGAGGAGTCCAGGGATGTAGAGTATTTCCCGGTGCGAGGCGGGGTATCGGAGTGGATGATCGTGCCGCGCAGGAGGCGACGGAGGCCCAGCAACGGAAAGCGTAGGGCAACGTTCCCGACACCGGCGCGAAGGCGGAGAGGGAGAGGCAGGTGGTCCCACCGCCGCAGAACCCGAAAAGGGCAGCATTCGCACCTTCCGAACCAATAAATTGGTGGGGAGGACGCGCGGCTGGGGCGGTGTAACGGGCTCAGCGGTCCATTTGGCGTTGGCAATGGAGGGCGATGCGAAAACAGCACCGCAGAGCTCCTCCTCTGTTGCCGGCGGAACGTGAGGCGCCTCAGGAACGACGTCGCAGGCAGCGAAGACAGACTGGGAATGGCCAGGCTCGGGCTCTGCAAGCTCGGCGACCTCGACCACGTTCGCCAACCGGTCAAAAGTGCTTGCAGGGGGGAACGAGGGAGTGGCGCGGTGGATGGGAGCGGACCTTGCTGAGGAGCAAGGAAGTATCACGCGGTGGACCGACGGGCATAGGACGAGCTCGTCCAGCTCCAACGGCACCTGTGTTCGTGTTCCCTCCCTCTCCACCTTCGTCTCCGCCAGCACGACATCTTCCGCTGCGCCTTTTCCCGCGTCACGCCGAGATTCTTGCGCGTCGTCAACGGCTTCCTGCTCCTCCAACAGCTCCGCCTCCATCCTAGCATCGCCAGAGACATCCAGGGCAACAATGTCGGGTTTGTCGACGTGTTCTTCGCCCACAACCTCCTTCCCGTCCTCCGCAACAACCGTTTCGGCACCCATACTCGGGGGAGCCTCGAGCTCTGGCTCCGCCACGAGCACAGCGACGTCGTTCACCCGCTCGTTTACTCCGGGGGGCAACTCCACATCAACGTCGTGGTATATCCATTGAGTTGGCGCGGGAAGAAGGGGGAGGGGTGGATCACGCTGCGCCGTAATAACCATACGGACAAGAAAAGCAAGCGCGGCGCGCTGCTGGTCGTTGAGGTCGGCGGGCTCTGCGGGCTCCTCCTCTTCGGCTGCAGCTGCGACCTCGGCGGGGCCTGCGGTTGGGAATGGAGCCCAGACACGTATCGTCATCCCACACAATAAAGCTCGAACGGTGGCTGCACAGCAGCGCCAGATGCGTTTCCTATGGACAAAGGAAAATAGCAAGAGGCAAAGCAGCCAGACCACGCAATTCGGCAGAGTCCACCTCGAATCGCTCGGTAAAGTTGAGTCCTCGGTGACACCGCCTTGCCCGCTAGTTGTTGTGAAGAAGCTCTCCGACCCCAAGATGGGGGAGGGAATCGAGGGGAGCATTAACACGGGACGAGTGTTAGGGCGGGACATGTGGTATCGGACGGAAAGATAGCGGTAGAAGCGGCGCACAAAGGTTGGGAAGGCCGATCGACATCCGGCGACGGCAGGATGATGGAGTTAGTGGCGTCGGTGGGGTGCAGAGACTCGGTGGATGCAAAGCTTAATGTCTCATAAGTTGCCAAATCTGACGCTTCGCAGCTGGATCTTGGATCGTTATACCACTCTGGGACAATCTTGCATGGCCCAGTAGCGGACTTGACACCTGCGAGACGCCGAAAAGCCACGGTAGCAGCCCACCACTGGTTAGATGCACCACCGGTGACCTTCTGGTCTCGCCATAAGGCCGAAAGAGTGCCGAGAACTAGGCCTATAGCGCTGCTGATTTGCGAGGGCAACATCTGTAAACGAACACAGGCGCGACATGAGTAACGAGATGCGAAAAGACATGCTAGGCGAAACAACTTACGGACGCTGAGGATGAAGGTGGGATGGGAGGACGACCTGAAAGAACGGATAGAATGTACTGGGTAATTTGGGGAGTTTAGAAGGGAAATAAACAAGAAATGGACTGGGCGAGACGACGTACATCAAGCTAGACGAGCGGGTACCAGCGTGGAACTTTCAGCTCGCAGATTCTGCGGCGCAGTGAACGAGGCAAAGGGATTATAAACGGTGTGAAGAGGACTCTGAGTCTAAAGGAATATTCAATATTGAGGTGGTGGAAGGAAAGAAGGAAGGAACGCGGTCACGTGCGCGGATTCCGGAATTCTAAGATCGCAAACATTGGAAAACAAGCGCGCCAGAAACGACCACAAAGTAAGAAATCAAGGCGAATGTTAGACCTCACTCGCGACATTACATTAGATCCTAAAAAAAGTGTAAACTAAGTCTAAACTTCAAGATTTCGAACCAGCCTGGGGATCAGCCGCGGAGAGTCGTTTCATGTTCAACTTTTTCCAGGCAAGTCACAAGTTGAACAGCTTCCTCCATTCCATTTCCATCTGCAGGGTTTGAATACACAGCGAGATGGTTTGTTTCACCCTCTGTAACCCGCAAAAGCGATGCCCTTTGTGGCGGGCTGTTTTGCTGAAGCTGTGCGGTGGCTGGCAATCAATTTCGCTCCTTGACCCGTACCACAACATGCTCCAGATGTCCACCTCCACCGTGAGCATGTTCTCTTCTTCCTCCAAGAGCCTCGGCGGGTTCTTCGGTCTCATCTGCGTCGGTATTCAAATGGTTCTCACCGTGATCCTTTCCGACTCATTCAAGACCGAGTTCACGACCGCCGCGCGCGCGACAACCACCGTCAAAATCGTCCTTCAGCCTACCAAATGTGTCCTCTTCAACGGCACCGACTCCTTCCCCCACGTCGCCGCAATGGGCTACACTACCATCGTGTTCCTCAGTCTTGTTTACATCCTTCGTGCAAAAGGCTTCGGCACCGGCGACCAGCCACCATCACCTCCATCGGACGCAGATACGGAGTCCAACGCGAAGAAACGTCCGAATCGATGGTTGCGGCTTCTCCTCGTTCTCCTCGTCTCGATGGTCCTCCTTTCGCTCGGAGCTGGAATATTCGTCGCTTATTTGGTCCCCTCACTCCGCGTCCTCCATCCGCTTCAGGCCTTCGGCGCTGGCACTTTGAGAATCGCAGAAATAAAACTCCTCGAAGGATGGACTTGGGCTTCGTCGAATCTCTCAGCACTCGCGACGCACATTTCTTTGCACGGCCGGCAATATACGAAAATCATACTCCTCGCCCTCGCCAGTCACTTGGCGTGCATTACTCTGGGTGCTCCTGTCCGCCGCATGTACGGGTGCATCTCCTTTTTGGGGCTCAAACTGTGGGAGGCAGCGATTGTAGTCGTTATCGTGCCCTGGTCCGTCATCGTGGCGATCCCTCAGCTTCGGTGGCTCTTTTGGATCGTATGGAATTTTACGTCTGTTCCGACTATGGCCGAGATCAACCACAACATACTTCGGGTTCCTCGTCACCTTTTCTTCCTTGCGGCCATGCAACCAGCTAATATCGTCAGTCCGTCCTCCTTTCGATGTTACCTGTCGCTCATTCGGGCAATCCCTGCTTTCCAGATGATACTGGGCCCAGCGACCGTTCATGTTGCCTTGATGTGCCTTATTCCTCTCCTTCTGGGTATCTATAGAATCCCCGAGGCTACAATCCGATGCTTGTCCCTGCGCACAGAACAACTTTACTGCCTGGTCTTTACCGGCGTGTACATCATCATGTTCACAGGGGCTCTTGCCGAAGCATTTTACTATGCACTCCATCCTCAGCTCAAACCTCTCTTCTGGCGCTCTCTTTTCTCCCCCGACGCACGGAGCCAAATTCTCCCCTTCTTCTGGCGCGAGGTCCACTTACATCAGGCTTGGAAATCCGCTCAAAAGCAAGACTTTGCAATACTCGCTCCAAAACTTCCGCACGCCTTTATGCAAGAACTCCGCCCGGCCTTGGAATTGTGGGGTTCATTACCGTGGCCACAGAAATTTGTACGCTCATCTTATTGTCCACGGTTCTTCTCCCACACTGACTTCTTTTTGGTAGCTTATTATCGCCCCGGCCGTCCTTTTCTACATTTACTTCGATGTGGTGAGCTCTAATCACATTCCCACCATCTCAATATCTCAATAGTCACCTACCCCACTCCCAGATCCCAAATGTGCGGAGACTCCGACGAACTTACGCGAGGTGGCGAAATATGGTATAAACGTCCTTTCCTCAGAAAATGGTACGCCCTTGCTTTTTCTCTCTTGATCCTTACTCATGTTCATTGCAGCGCTACGGGTACCGCTACTTCGTACATCCTCCTCCTTTGCGCGCCGGACGCAAGTCTCACTGTTTATTATAGATGCGCAATGCTCGCTTGCTGTCTCGCTCGTCGTGTTCGGAGACTCATCCGGATCTGGCACCGACAGTCGTATGTTTTCCTTTCTTTGCCCGGTTATGCTTTGCTCATTCATAATCTCATGACATCCAGATATATATACACCCGATTCACTCGGTTGAGAATCGGTTTGCGACGCAGGCAGAGTACACACTAGACCGTCGAGTGAGAGATTATACCCCAACTACGTATGTTTAGTTGTTCCATTTACGGCTATCTTTTTCTGACTCTCGTCTCGCAGTGCTGGTCTTGCTTAGTTCGTCGTATACCCCCAGCAGTCGCACCGCCAAGCTACATATTATACCCCGTACGTTCTATTCCTCCTTTACGACCTTTCTTTCAATCTGACTCTGGTCTTGCAGTGCTGGCCTTGACCAAGTCGTCTAACGACATATACCCCCAGCAGTCTCGCCGCCGAGTTACATATTATACCCCGTATATTCTCTATCCTTTTGCGGCCTTTTTCTTTTCTGAATTCGGCCATACAGTGCTGGCCTTAAAGTCGTCTAACGGCATATACCCGCCAGTAGTTTGAGTGCCTACAGTAGTTCGAACCTATACCCCGTACATGCTCACTATTCTGTTTTCCTTCCATCTTTTCTGACTTCATCGTACAGTGCTGGTCTTCTCCAAGTCGTCTAACCGACATATACCCGCTAGCAGTCTGAACCGCCGAGCAACCTACATGTACTATGACCGAAACCGTCCATAGCGGCCTTCCAATACGATTCAATTTTTTGCCTCCAATGAAGGCATTGTAAGCTTTCGAGTGAGCATATCTTACCTTATCAGTGCAATTCGAATTTGAACGCCGAGATCCCCGAGGAGTTCATGTACTTACTCGCAGTCTCCCACACATTTCTCCCAGTCCTTTCGAGTTTCCTCAAGACTGTAAATCCACTGACAGAGTCTGACCTCTGAAAATGGCGGCATTGCCGCTGTGAGATCTCTTCACCTGTACGTCTCGGATGAGATCACAACCCTGCCTATGCACAAACCATTGAACGCATCCGGCACACCTCCCTTGAGATGCGGAAGATCCCTTACAGGAGCATATCCACGGAAACCAGTTTTTACATTCGCTTGATTGAAGCCCAATGCTAACTTTTAAACTTCGCCGAGATCCCCGAGCTACGGTTGAACAACTCCAATGCTTTCATATGGAGAGAGCCAAGATCACTTTTTTTCCCCAGGTACTTCTGTATTTTTGTCCTCTTCACCCAAGCCTCTGCGGGCGACGGTGCCAGGATACGAGTTTTGCCAGGCACAGCCACGGTTCGTACCCCTAAGTCAGAGATCACCTCACCGGATCAAAGTCTCGGTATTGTTTAACTCTCTTTGAACTCCAACCACCATGCCTCCTCCCCTCCGTGTGTCGCCCCTTTTATTCTGCGTGTATCTCGCAACTGACTGCGTCTTTTTGTCGCTTTCGCAGCCCAATCTATGCAAAACGGGCTTCCTATTTTGAAGGCGTCCGGCAAGCTACGGCGCCGCACGAATCCATCGGAAACCCAACAACTCCAGAAAATCATCGTACACACGCGAACAATGCTGGCAACGCCGAGCGTCGAACACCTCGTCGCCGTTTCTCTCAAAACCACAGGAATCGACCTAATGTGCGACGAGGATCCGACCAAAATCGAGGTCACGCCGGAGGACCTCACTCGCGCGAGGAGTGCACTGCAGTGGGTTCCCCAGGTCGAACTGGTTGAAGGCCTGCCGGAGGAGGCTATTGTTACATCCACCCCCGACGATGTCCACCACCCTACTCAAGGCAAACCCATCCGCGTCCAGCTGCGAGCGGAGGTAAAGAAAATTAACCGCACTTTGAATTGCGCTTCTGAAACATTTCCTAAAGCGAATGTACGTTATTTGGCAGCGCGCGGCTCAAGGACACCAAGATACCGCCGGTTACCGGCGCGAGTGCGCTTTCGTAGCGTGGGTGCTGCTGCACGAGAGTATGCATCATCTCGTGCGCGAGTATGTGTGTACTCCCCGCTTTTCTTCCTTGATATCCCAATTAACAGAAGCATTGCCATTGTAGGGATGTGCTCCCGGGAACAAGATGTCTCCACCCCACCTGCGATCGGTAAACAAGTCCATGGACGTTGTCTGGGAGGGCGCGGGCGTCCGAATGCCCAAAGGAGAGTCAAGACATTGGCTTGAGGATTGCCTTCCCGGCGGCTGCATCGTCCACCCCACGGACATCCCGTACGATGACCCCCTCCATCCAGACGTGGAAGTCCCAGCCGGTCTCGCTTTAAAAGTAAGACTCGTGTAAACTCTGAATGGGAAGCATGGAAACTCTCGGGCTCCAATGTGAGCTTCACCGCCTTCGACGACCTGGCACTAGGTGAATAATTTCATCTCGGCCTTATCCGCAATGGATTAACATCTTGCAGCGTCAACTAGTGAACAGGTACAGGTGGCGCTAGATGCCATCGTCGCTCGCGTCGAATGCACCACACCAACAATTTACCGTCAGGCTCCGGGTGCGGGCGGCCTGGGGAAAATGTCTATAAACCAGGAGACGCTCGAGTTCGGAGTCCAGCACCGGGACTGTTACGACGCCCACGAGCGCTATCGCTTCCCCAGAGTAGAGAGCTATTTGCAGTCCTTGCTTGTCCCCGAAGAGGACATCGACCAGCCACCTCCACCATCGCGCTAGGCGAGAAACTCCACCCGGCGAGGCGCTCTCCATCGCCATCCTACGACGAAGCCCCTTCACCAAATTTACCCGACAGCAGCTCCTGGCGTCGTCCACCTCGCATTAGCGGAAACATTATGATTTATACAATTGCCTAGAAAGGATTTTAACTTGATCTTGAACTTTGCTTAAACTTGATAATTGTTTTCACAACCCGGTAGAGTAGTACTAAGAGTACACCTCAACTTTAGGCCTAATATGTAAATTTGATTAGGCTCGTTGCTCCTTTACAACAAAGAAGCTCTAGTCGGTTGAACCCCGGTATTCTTACCCACAATATCCAGCCGTCCCTCCTTCTCGAGAAACTCCTTCGCCGTCACTTGGGCCGCGCGAGGATCCGACAGGTCGTGTACATTCCCGTCGGTTTTGTTCTCTGCTTGGAGCTGTTTGACCGCTTCTGGTGCCCTTCTTTGGTCTTGGGCTGCGATGGTAAAAAGACTGAATCCGTTAACTCATGTCCGCCGTATTGAGCCGCCTGCAAAACTGTTGCGTGACTCAAATTATACTCGCCAACCCCTCCAAACTCGATCGAATCGAATTGAACGAATCCAGGACTCTAAGCTCTTATTTCAACTTCCCCGAGATCCCCGAGTCGCAGTTGAACTTCATTAGATGGCCGCGGTGTTGGGTGGAAATCTTTACAGCCATGTGGAATTCACGCTATTCTTCCCCGTCATTCGCAAACGCCAATGTAACCAGTGGTGGATCCCGTACCGGCACAATGTTCAAAGAGCATTCCGAGGCTTGCCGAAGTTGCTGGCATTTCTGCGTTCCGTCGGCAATCTGGCATCATGGCTGATGTCATTGAAACAACAGCCTTTCCAAAACCGACGACAGAAGAAGGGGCAGTACCTGCGGTCAGCATGAGCTGAAGTAATAGACCTGGTTATGTCTACAATCCCATCTCCCTGATAACTTTCTCCGTCGTGTCATAAAGCTCCCTCTGCAACCTCTCATCCCGTGCATAACTCGATGCCTTCGCAATAGTGGCGATCGGCACCAAGTATGCACCACGATACTGCTCCTGCTCCACTACTTGCTTCCCGGCTGCTGCAAACGCCACGGTCATTGCACCTCTCCTCCACGGCCCAAAAAAATATGGGGCGACGTATCTCTTGATGAATCCGCTGAGGAATGGGACGCCCCCGAGCCAGTCGTTGGATCCCACAGTTTTGATGGGCCCAGGGTGCGCGGCAAGGCAGGTGATGGGAATCTTTTGTGCAACGAAACGTTTCTGCAGTTCCTTCACGTGGAGGACGTTTGCAAGCTTTGAGTTCCCTGAGCATCATGGTGAGTAACGGGAGCGACGAATTCGGGTCAGGCATACCATATGTGTTGAGTGACTGGGTGAAGGACGTCCCGTAGTCCTTGTTGAGGGATTCGAGCGTGGCGAACGTAGTAGGACTGACTAGCGCGTGCGCGCCCGAAGAGACCTGCGTTTTTGTTTTATTCACGGTCTCAGTTACAAGTGGTCGAACCGGACCTACATTCACAATTCGCACGTCAGAGCCGCCTTCCTTTGCCGTTTCTTTCATAAGTGGTAGCAGGGCGTCTGTGAGTGCGAAATGGCTGATGTGGCTGGAATCCGTGTGGTGAACGTCCAACGTCTCGAAAAAAAGAATTGCAAGTACTTTGTCACCATCATATTGAGCAAACCATCCTTGTCTAGTTCGTTGGGACCGGCACTCCTGCTTCGGTCTTAGTAAATTCAACCTAAATAATTATCTTCGAAGCTCACCGTGCTGCGTTGTTCACTAGGGAAATTGAGCAAATAAGCAGCTTGAACACTTTCTATTCTTACCCAGAATATTCAGTCGTGTCTCCTTCTGGAGGAACTCATTTGCGGTGGCCTGAGCCGCACGAGGATCCGATAGGTCGAGTTTCAGCCAGTGTACACTCCCGTCGTTTATATTCTCTGCTTGGAGCTGTTTGATTGCTTCTAGGGCCCGTCCTTCATCTCGGGCTGCCATGTAGACCTGTAGTATGAAAAGAATTTGCAGGACGACGTGATTTCGAGCGGTACCTTTGCCCCCTTGCGCGCGAGCATCTGGATCGTCGCATAGCCGATACCGGTACTTGGTCAATTCAATCGCTGGCTCCTATTTTGAGGGGAGCACTGCAACGTACTTCCCACCAGTAACTATGGCCACCTTTCCATGCAGATCGACGAGGTCCTCTTCCGAAACCGAGTTTCGTGCAGGCATGTCGAAGCGAGTGGGTGGGAAGCAAAAGGTTGATTCGCGTCGCCTGTCCGACGGGTGTAGTACGGCTTGTCCGGTCCGGGAGTTGGACAAAAAGGTGGGTGAAAAATTCAAAAAATAACTGGACAAGCGGCTATTGAGTCTACTTTGCAACTGTCACTCTTACCGAGTTTTCAAGTTTTGTTATCACGTCCAAGGTTAGGTTAATTTTTTTTTTACAAATCCGAACTTCCCCGAGATCCCCGGATGCAATTTCGTTCGTTCACGTAAAAGGTTTTGCATGTCCTTCTTGCGCACCGCACAATTCCAGAAGCTGAACCATAGCGAATTCCAATTTGGCCGCTCTTCCTGCTCTCATCATCGACATTAATCAAAGGCAAAATTCACGAATGGAAGATTCGCAAGGTCGTTCGACCCTGACCAGTCCCTCCAAGTCATTGGGTAGCGGGCCCGCGAAAACCGCTTTAAACCTGGAGGCGAGGAAGTTCCGGGGGAGTCTTCCTTCTTTGCTACCATGGTCGCGATGACCTCCGTACAAATCCTCCAAATCGTCCAACTTCAACATGCAGAAGAGATCAATGGTCTAGCCGACGTATTGCAGGGATCCCAGGTGCGTCCACGTCTAGAATTGCGTTCGA
The DNA here is from genome assembly GCA_029378385.1 of Mycena metata. NCBI lineage: Eukaryota > Fungi > Basidiomycota > Agaricomycetes > Agaricales > Mycenaceae > Mycena > Mycena metata. The sequence goes on along the minus strand of JARKIB010000102.1, from coordinate 333,842 downwards.
ACGAAGAAATGAACGAGACGAGTAGGATTTCTGTCTGCAACTCTTCGCGTTGTTGAAGGAGGCATATTAAGATAATCGGGCACTCCGCCGGGAAATGCTCGAGCATGTTTACCGCATTGAGCCGTCCGTAGAGCACAGGCCCAGGGTATTTTCCAAGGTGTGTTGTTCCTCTCCCAAAATCTTGGCAGAGGACGAGCATGTTGGTTAGGCAGAAACGATGCAGTCGCCTTCCGAATATCCCTGGTCGCCGTCGCCGATAGCACAGACCGTGAGCGACAGGGAAATCCCACAAGGAACCTCTGTAAGCAATGATATCCTCGGAGAGACACCCAAGGAGGTATTTTTGTCCTTGACGCAACTCGATTTTTCGGCTAACAGCCAAGTTTAACAGCCAGAAATTGACGCTCCATCAGTACAGTCGTATTCAGGAAACGTCGCCATCCCCTCGCCAATATCGCAGACCCAATCTGTAGGGGTAGAGACCGGTATACAGCACGATACTCTCCGGAACCCCGCAAAGGTGAGTTGTCCGATTTTTCTTCCTTCGAAGTTCATCACATCGTGGGTTTAGCGGAATTTCGACATGTACTGTCGAGGACTCTTGGCAATGGGACTTGAAGCGGTTCACCAGAACCGGCAAACGCCTCACCCTCAAGGTGGTAGGGTCAAGGAGGAAACTGATATTCGAGCACATCGTCCTCATCGAGTGGGGAAATTGGGGCGTCGCAGTTGAAGAACCAGATTTGAGTTCCTTAGTCTTGTCTGTTCCCAGATGTAGGTTGTAATACGAAAAGCCAAGTAGATTCCAAGAGATGTACAAGTCAAGGTATTTGAGGTCCAATTCTATTCGAGTAACACGACCTGAACGTCCTTGTCCTTGGGCATCATCAAAATTTCAGCGTCGAAAGCGACCTAAAAATCCAAACCAACCAGTCAGCCTCGGAAGACAGCAAACAAGTTTAAACGTGCCTTCTTTTGCCGCTTGGCCGCACGCAGCGTCCCGTTTAACGCCTCGACTAGCCATGTCATTATTTCAGGGGGAAACGCACTTCGTAACACTCACGCGTATTAGCAGTTTTGTCGAACAGAATACCGTATGCACAGGAGCTGCGACCGTCGCCATTCACGGTCCCGTACTCCTTGATAGCATCTGCGCAAAGACGCCAGGTAATGAGATCGCGCAAGATCATAGCCGCCACCGCGACTCGGGCTGAAGACAACCTTTCAGGATTTGGACTTCACCAGTTGTATCCACTGGTGGATATGGATGTAAATCAGATGCACAGACGTAAAGCGAGAGCACCGACTTGTGATAGAATTCGATGATATCGGTGAGAGCCAAGGGCAAATTGTGGCGGTACACGGGCGTCTATCGGCGGGAACCGGTAAGCGCTGGCCAACAAATGGAAAAAATATGTTTTCGATTATCCTGCTCTACAATACGAATCCCCGGGGCAAGCTACATGTACGATGCTACAGTCTGACAAAACACAGTCCACTGATGTATAAAAATAATGCGCGTGTAGAGGTCCAAAAATGCATGCGAACAAACCCGCTCCTCCTTGAGCTCTGAGTCCTCCAAACTCCGCTCCGCTCAAATCAGCGCCAAATCGACATAAAAATCGCGCGCCACCGACAACAGCCGCTCCTGTTCCTTCGCCCACTGGAGCTGCACCTCCGCCTTGGCCTTCTGCCGCACTTCATGCCGGATGCTCTTCACCGTCAACTTGAATGCGGCAGACACCGGTCTGTGGTCCGACACGTTCACCTCGTACCGCTGGTAGTGCAGCTGCTGCACGCGATTCGGCAGACGCGTGCGCCAGAGCACACGGTCGCACCATGCCGGCGCGCGCGCCTTCTCGGACGAGTCGTACTCTGTCGAGTGGCGGTCGTACTTGTACGTCGGCGGGAACGTGAGCGGGCCTTCCATGAACCCTCGCAGTCGGCAGCCGCGGTTGTACTTGATCTCTTTGAGCAGCTGGTCGTGCGCAAGAAGGGTCTCAAATTCGTTCGACCGGACGGTGGAGATGATATTATCGCGTCGCTGGTCGATGCGGTAATTCATGTCTCCGTTGATCTAGCAGGAGTTGGTCAGTATTCGAGTCTCATCGTGCGGTAGTAAGACACTCACGAAGACTATTTCGTGATCCAAGGCCATCTGCCCGTCTCCCCCGCCTACATACGCCAACGGCTCGTTCTCGCTCTCCGGTAAAAGCGACCGCTCCTCGAGCATCGCGGCGATATCCGCATTGCGCGCGCGCGTCGCATGCTGCCCCGCAGCAAGATGGCAATTGATAAAACATATTGAAGAATCCTCAATGACGAGCCGCGTGATGATTCCGCCCTGCAATCCAATAAGTAGCCGTCGGAATTATATATTCAAGGTTCCCCACCTTATTCCCATACCGTCCCCCCATCCCGCGCTTCAGCGACGTAATAACATTATCCTTGATAGCCATACGCTCCGTGTTTTTCACAAACACACACGTGAACAGCCCGACGAGGCTCTCCGTGTGGATGACAGTATACGGCACCTGCGCAGGCATCGCCAAGCGCACCGCCATCACCAGGTACTCGTACCACTTGCGGTACGCCGTCGTCACCTTCTCCGATAACCCTGAAAGCCCGGTAATGAGGGCAACCGACGCGTCCTGCTTGTCCTTCCGACCGAGGAGCACGTTCTTGGCGACCATCTTGCGGCTCTCGAGGTCGACGACCTCCTGGAAGCCGAAGGTGATGATGTCCGGGCAGTCGACGCTGGTGAGGGCGTCGTGCAGGAAGTTGATGTTGGCGGCGTCGCCGGTGAGTGAGTCGGGTCGTGCAGAGTCCGCGTTCCAGGTGATGATGAGGACGCTGAGATCGCGGAACGTGCTGAAGGATGCCTCGCGCTTCATCAACTCCAAATCTGCATGATAACTTGGGTGAGTGATGTGAATATAGATTGAGGCCTTGCCAATACTCACCGACCCAGTCCGACGCCAACAGTCCATCCCACATCCTCACCTGCTCGTCCCGCCCAACACTAACAACACACAACCGCCCCGTCTTCTCAATCCCATAATGATCCACCGCGAGCTGGTTCACCGGCAGTTTCGTATGCGCCATCCAGGCATTCGTCACCACCCACGGCTTCACCGACACATCATACGCCGAAATCACCCCGCCTCTCGAACCCGCCCACAGTCGATTATTTACGCCCTCGAGACACAGCACGTCCGACGTCGACACGCGCACGACCTCGATGCACCTCGGCCACCCGCCCTCCTCGTCTATCGACCAGAGCGACACAGAGCCCGCCTCGTGCCCAACGTACACGATACCCGGATTCGTGGGCAACATCGTCGCGTCCGTAATCGCACCCACCGCCTCGATCGGTGCGACAGCGCGCGCCGGCGCTCCAGGCACAAATAAATCAAACACCCGTATCGTCTGCATCCGCGCCCCATGCAGCTCCGCGCGCGTCGCCGTCCACAGCTTCCCATTCACCAACTTTGCGAAATCCTGCTTCTCCGTAATGCGCGCTACCCGCGGCGGCGTGAACGCCAGCTCAATGTCCGCGCCGTCCTCGCCCGGCGCGAAGAGCAGCGTCTTCCCGGCATCGTCCAACGTCACCATGCTGCGCCCATGCCGGAAGATGCGCACGATTGGGTGGAGATGCGCCGCAAGCTTCGCCGCGGTAACGCACCCCGTCCGCACGTCGAGCTCCACGAGGTGGCCGTCCTTCGTCCCGATCCACAGTAAACACCCACGATCGGCTGGGTTGCCGCATGGGCGGTACTCCATGCTCGTTACGCGGAGGTCCTTGACGCCGTATCCGTGGGCGACCTCGCGCTTTTCGAGCGAGAAGACGGGCACGTCCGACTGCGAGACGTCGTAAATCTTGACGTGGTGGTGGGTTGCGACGACGATGCTCGTCCCCGATACGATGACGTGCCCGTGGTGGGCGGGAACGGTGACCTTCGGCTCGCTGGGACCCACGTAGCCTGTGCGGAAAGAGAGGAGAGGCGGGCGACGCGAGGAGCGACTGCTGTCGGGCAAGTCTGGTGCAGGGGCTTCGTCGGCTGACTCCTCATCAGAGGATGGTGACGGGGGACGCCGCGCCGGGGGAAGTTTCTCGCCGAGCGCGATGGTGCGCGTGGGTGGAGGGGGAAGCCGGCCAGAGCCAAACATTTTGCGTTCTGCAGTGCTCGGAGCGGGAGCGGAAACTGGTGCGGGGATATCGAGGTCTTCAAGGGGTATAGCGATGACCGGGCGAACAGGGAGGGGCGGGGGTCCTGGAAGTAGTTCTTCCGTCGGGGGTACGGTGTTACGACGAACGGGTAAAGGAGGTGGAATTAAAGCTAAAATAGGAGCTGGATGAGAATCGACCTTTTGTCGTGGAGGAGGTCGCGGTGGTGGAACACGGCTAGCGGCGAGATCACTTTCGCTGGAGGTCTGGCTAGAGCTGGTGCGCTGGTGATGGGGAAATGTACGCTGCCGCGGAGGTAGAGACGGCGGGACAGAGGAGGAGGTCTCGGAGTCGGCCTCGTCGGATTCAGAGAGTGCGTCGGGAGAGTAGAAATCGTCCGAGCTGTCGATTAAAACGTGGGCTACGGGAGGCGGCGGTGGGCGTCGTTTTATACCAGTGACATCAGACTCGGAATGCACAAATGGCAGGCCACTGATGCTTGGCCGGGGAGTATGCGGCGACTGAATGGGGGCATTTCTGGGCACGAGAGTCATTATGGATCGGGAATGAAGGTTGAATTCACGCGACTCACGCGAACAAGTTTCGTAAAGATGACACGCTCGGTACTGACTGAGTTTCCTCCACGTTCGCCGCAGGAGATAACACGAGAGAAGATGAGGACAGATTGGATCGATGACCCAAAGAGCCGTTCGGGGTGGGCGGCGTACTTGGAGCTGGGCGCAGAAGAGGGGAAGCAGTCGGCGAAGGCTTCGCACCCCGTGCAGACGGCGGCGGCGGCGGTTTTCTATTCAACCGCAAATCTGACGAGGAATTTGAAGGGCGTAGACTTGGACTAGCCGGACGGTCGCCGTTGGAATGAGAGCCAGAAGTCGCGCGCGGTCGCGGAAAGCTTGGAGTCAAACCAGGCCCATTTGGGGTCGGAGCAAGGGCGAGTTGCTCAAACCTGGACCTCAGATTCTTCACCGCTGGCGGGGGACCTGTATCTATGTCGGACGGCTGCATGGCGGGCAAGAGCGACAATTGGGCTGTGGCAATGTGGTATTGGTCTCTGAGCGCGCGTTTTATCTCCAATTGGGTGCAAGCGCCCGCCCTAGGCGGTGTAGACGAACCCTAGACGTTGTAGAGGTTCCTAGACGTCCAAATAGTCCTAGAGGTTGCGGCCACGGTGGTGGTTCAGGTCCAAGCGGTAAATAATAACGGTCACACCCCTCTTGACTTACACCATCATCGTCCGATGTTTTGCCACAATGATTTGCAAGTCCATGCTACGGTCCAAGAACTAGAAATACCAGGATGGGTTCATTGCGGGATGCCCACAAAATTCTACGCGCTCAGAGCTTTCGGCCACCGGGAAACATAGATTGACAGCCAATTAAACAGCTTTGTGTCAACCTCAGCTCTGGCCGCTCACCATGGACGACTTGGAGAAACAAACCGCGAATTTCCGTATGTTGGTAGCCCAAGGGTCGCCCTGGGATGAGTACTGAAGTCGTATAGTTGGCACCGAGGAAGCTTGCGCAAAAATGTGGTCAGTTTACGTCTCCCAAGCGGAGAAATACGACAAGGCCCTGGTTGCGGGCTGGAGGGCCGATATGAAGGGAATTCTCATCTTTGTACGTCCCCAGCTACCTTGGATTATTGCCATTAACAGCTACCACGCAGGCAGGATTGTTTTCCGGAATTTTAACAGCGTTTATCATTGAGAGCTACCAGGCGCTGACCCCAGATACAACGGACCTTCTTCTGGCGCAGATATCGCGACAACTCAGCGACGTTCCTCTTGTCGTCTCGGATTCGGAATTCATGCCCACCACTGGTGCGCTGATATGCAACGGGCTGTGGTTCACCAGTCTCGGTCTCAGCCTCGCATCTGCTGTAATTGCGACCCTCGTCGAGCAATGGTCGCGCGATTATCTTAACAAGTCCGACATGCGCCCTTCCCCAATCGAGCGCGCGCGCATATGCTCATATCTCTACAGCGGCCTGAAGCATTTCCGCATGCACGCCATCGTCGACCTTATCCCCCTCCTCCTGCACATGTCCCTCCTCCTATTCTTCGCTGGCCTCGTCGCGTTCTTGCTCCCAGTGAACTGGATCATGACCCTCGTCGCCGCGGCCCTGCTTGGCATCGTCGGCGCCGTCTACGCCGCCCTCACCGTAATGCCCCTCCTCTTCGCCAACAGTCCATGCCGTACCCCATTATCGGGCGTCCTCTGGCGCATCGGACAGATCTGCATGGCCCCGTCTTCCCTCCTCGGCCGCGGCGCGAACCAGCGAATGGAAGAGGTGATGATGCACCGCGCGACCGCAGAGTCCGACCGGCGCTCCACCCGCGACAAGCGCGCGCTCTGCTGGACCCTCAAGTCGCTCACCACCGAACAACAGCTCGAGCCCTTCGTCGAGGCGATCCCGCAGGTTATTTGGAGCTGGACGCCGCTGACCCGGCGGCGCGAGTACGACCATCTCCTGCAGACCCTCATCGATGACCCCGGCGTGCAGCTCGGCCCGCGCATCGCAGCCTTACTGCTTACCTGCGAGAACGGTCTCTTGGAGCCCAAGCTGCGGCAGCACCGCACGGTGCTGTGCCTCAAGGCTCTCCTGGCGTTCGCGATGGCGGCGGAGACTGGACCACAGTGTTCGCTCGTCTTCCCCTTCGAGCTCTCGACGATCGGGTACCTCTCCACGACGACTTACCCCCCGGCGCAGCCCTACGTCCCCGCCCTGCGCGCCTGCGCCATGTGGAGCCTCTGCTGTTCCTTCCTCGCGAGCGTAGAACGCCTACTCACGCTCTACGACACCGCGAAAGACGACTCTTCGCGCGCCGAGCTGCGCAATGCAATGCATCTGGAGCAGAAATACATATCTGCCGGAGGCTCTCCTTTCTCGCAGGATCGTTCATTGAAGTACATGCTCGCTACCGCCTTCTTCCCTCGCGCCCATCACTGTCAGACTCTGCATCATCTCCTCGACAGCACACCGTGCTTCAAACTCGACATATTCAGCAAGTTCCTCGTCGATTCCGTGATATCAGATTCCGAGCCGTACAATTTCATAGAAACGATTGAGATCCTACGCCCCGATCGCATACTCGTCATCTCGGATCCCAGCGCCCTCCGCGAGTGTCTTCGAACGCTGCGTGCAATCGTGCACAGAAAGAAAAACGAAGCCGCTGGTATTAACCACATCGACCGCGCACTAGGCGTGTATCTTCCGCTCTTCGACACCCTCATTGACCCAGAGGCCGAGAATGCAGTCGCAGATGCCCTGATAACGTATGTAAATGGCAGACAGCACCCTGGTGCAGTTCTGCATGTCTTGCACCAGTGCGACGTCGCTCAGACATGGTTCCGCGTTACCCGCCGCCTCACGCGCGCAGACCGCCCCGACGACGTCTTGACGGCTGTCTGACGCCTCTGCGAGCTGTTTCTCCACCCGCGCTTTGACGACACCCACCTCGCATCAATCCCGCTGCGTGCCCTCCTCGAAGTCGCATCAGCCCTTCCTCCCGTTTCCCAATACACCACCTCCGTGGCGGCCATGCTTCGCCTGGTCGCCCTCCACGCTGCCGAGACCGTCCACCTTCCGCTCTTCACTAATAATAAAGACACTACGAGTAGTACGACTAGTTTCGCCGCGCTACAGTACTTGTGCACCAGCCCCCTCCTCCCCTCCTCTCCCACCGCCGCTCTAGTATTAACACCCATCTCCGACACCTCCAAAACCTCCAAAACCTCCACGGACCCACCATCCCCTCTAGATCTCGACGTCCGCCAGCTGCGATCGCTCCTCACCACCACCCGCCTCGCCCTCCTAACCCAATGGGGCGCGCGATGCGACGGGCGATGGACAAAGCGTGGTTGTTGGGGATGCAGTTGCCGATTGTGCGGGAGACGCTGGAGAGGCTGCCGCTCGTGGAGGAGGGAGGTGAGACGCCTACGGAGCTTGAGGGTATCGAGATCGTGGATGATGGAGCGGATACACGGTCTGCACCCGGCGAAGTGCAAGAGGATGATGCAGGAGGAGGGAAGCGACCGGCACCAATCATGGTCGTGGACTTGTAGCGCTATGTATCAAAGAGGGTATCGTTACGCTGTGTATACTCTATGTATAATTAATTTCAACATTTAATCTGCCTTCGGTCACTGCAAGGAATGTCAGCAATCCAACATTACTTGCATCGCCAAAAATGATGTGCTCAAATTTGGAAAATGAGGGGAGTGGCGGCCGACTCGCCGAGTAGCGGCGAAACCTCGAAGTAAATGATTCGTCCCAGTCTGGGGCGGATTGCATTTTTGTTGCCTGAATCTCGGAGGACATGAGCCGTTGTACGACTTGGGCAGCCGTCGGGCGCATAGCCGGTTGCTCTTCCCAGCAATCTTGGAGTAATTTCCAAAGACCATCCAATGCTGGCGTTCCCGAGCACGAGGGCGGTTGCGGAGGCCGACGACCTTGGAGGACGGCCTTAACCACCGCCCCATCCGTGCGCAAGTCCGGGAACGGAGGCGTTCCCGTCAGAATCTATGCCAATGATGGTAAGAATCGCAAAGCCAAATCGAAAAGAGATAGAAAGCACCTCATAGGCAACACCTGCAAAGGCATAAACGTCCGAAAGGGTGTCGTTGTCTTCTCCTTCATGCAATTCGGGCGCTTGGTAACGTATTGTGCCTCCTTGTGTGGGCTTGCGTGAATCGGTGAATTGTATGGAGGATGCCGAAGAGATAATGGACGAGAGGCCAAAATCCGCAATACAGGCCCTCTCCGACGGAGTTACGAAGATGTTGTCCTATGCAAGCATTATAATGAGAGAGAAATAATAATAATTACAGACGTACGCCCTTTAAGTCGCCATGGACGACACCTGTGTCATGGAGATGCTCGAGCCCGAGCGCGATATCCAAGATCTGGGGGGCAGCGGTTGGCTCATGACCTCTGTCAAAATTCAAATACTCACCAGAGAAAGAAGATAGTTAGTGTCATACAACTTCTTTTTTAAGAACGCTCGCATGTGCCCGTTTTCCATCCACGGCGACACAAGACAGAGCCGTTCCTGGAAGTAGTAGAGGCCGAAAAATGGGAGAAGGTTGGGATGCGAAAGTTGCCGCCAAATGAGGGCTTCTCGACCAAACTCCTACGAAAACTTGAATGATGGATACGACCAGCGAAACGTTGGGCAAACCTTTAGTAACGCGTCGATGTCTGATTCTCCGAATACCCTCATCATTTTAATGGCGACACTTTGATCACCAAGCAACCCTTTGTATACATCGCCGAAAGACCCACCCGCCATCATTCTTTCTCGTTGTAGGCCTGTCAGAGTAAAGCATCGAGGGTAGAGTTTTGAATCGGCCGAGAGCCTTGTTAAGGCCTTGAAGAGTCTTCGCCTGTTTGTCGTTGCAACGCTCACGTCGTAATCTAATAACTGACAACTCGATTAGCAGGCGGTCTGCACAATAAGTTGTCGAAATTACATCTTGCAAGAGATCCAGAAGCTGTTGGGCAGAGGCGCCACGGCAGGCCAGAAACTTGGTGTACGATGCCCTCTCAAAGTGAAAGAGCTTGTCCAATCGTTCGATCAAGGCACAGATATCACTCGTTACACCTTCGGAATAAATTAACATGCAGATAAGTAACGAGCATTCCACTCGCCTCGTTCACCTCGACGCTGCGGAGCAGAATCAGCTGAGGGCGGATGGTGACGGCAGTGTTAGACATGGATAACGACGAACGGCCTTCAAACGCACCAGTGACAGCATCATACGTATCCGAGGCAGCGCCCGGAGGCCCCACAACTTCCTCTGGAACAGCAAATCGTGGCGCGTCCTTCGACTCGCCCGAGTCTTCCCCGGAATCTGGTTCTGTCGAAAAAAAGGGTTAGACGATAACGACGAACGGCCTTCAAACGCACCAGTGACAGCATCATACGCATCCGAGGCAGCGCCCGGAGGCCCCACAACTTCCTCTGGAACAGCAAATCGTGGCGCGTCCTTCGACTCGCCCGAGTCTTCCCCGGAATCTGGTTCTGTCGAAAAAAAGGGTTAGACGATAACGACGAACGGCCTTCAAACGCACCAGTGACAGCATCATACGTATCCGAGGCAGCGCCCGGAGGCTCCACAACTTCCTCTGGAACAGCAAATCGTGGCGCGTCCTTCGACTTACCCGACTCTTCCCCGGAGTCTGGTTCTGTCGGAAAAACGGGTTAGACGACAACGACGAACGGCCTTCAAACGCACCAGTGACAGCATCATACGTATCCGAGGCAGCGCCCGGAGGCTCCACAACTTCCTCTGGAACAGCAAATCGTGGCGCGTCCTTCGACTTACCCGACTCTTCCCCGGAGTCTGGTTCTGTCGGAAAAACGGGTTAGACGACAACGACGAACGGCCTTCAAACACACCAGTGACAGCATCATACGCATCCGAGGCAGCGCCCGGAGGCCCCACAACTTCCTCTGGAACAGCAAATCGTGGCGCGTCCTTCGACTCGCCCGAGTCTTCCCCGGAGTCTGGTTCTGTCGAAAAAAAGGGTTAGACGATAACGACGAACGGCCTTCAAACGCACCAGTGACAGCATCATACGCATCCGAGGCAGCGCCCGGAGGCCCCACAACTTCCTCTGGAACAGCAAATCGTGGCGCGTCCTTCGACTCGCCCGACTCTTCCCCGGAGTCTGGTTCTGTCGAAAAAAAGGGTTAGACGATAACGACGAACGGCCTTCAAACGCACCAGTGACAGCATCATACGCATCCGAGGCAGCGCCCGGAGGCCCCACAACTTCCTCTGGAACAGCAAATCGTGGCGCGTCCTTCGACTCGCCCGACTCTTCCTCGGAGTCGGGTTCTGTCGAAAAAGGGGTTAGACGATAACGACGAACGGCCTTCAAACGCACCAGTGACAGCATCATACGCATCCGAGGCAGCGCGCTCCTTCAGCATTTCATGAGCAGCGCCCGACGGCCCCGCCGCCTGCACCGGCGGCGTAACCGGTTTCTTTTTCTTTTTCTTCTTCTTTTTCTTTTTTTGAACGACAGCGTCCTCCTCAGAAGGACGGTAATGGCGACGGAGCTCCCCATTGAGTAAGTCGGTTGTGGGCCCCTGATTTATCGGATACGTCTGTGGGGGTGATTGCCCATAACTGTGGGATGGGCTAGTAGTGGGAGGATTCATTGATATCGAACGGAGGGGCTGAGAGCCCGGTGGAGGGGCAGGCCACTGGGGTGTGTTCGCAGGAGGAGGATAGGGCTGTTGTTGAGGGACCCAGGATGGGCCATCGGGTCCATGCCATGACGTGCGAGAAGAAGGGGGATTGTGGCCCGACGATGGAGGACCACGAGGGGGCCGAGGGTTCGTCCGCTCAGCTGGGTTAGACCTATCTGGATACTGCTGCAACGAGTCATGCCGCGTTGGGAGGGGATTGGAATATGCAGAGCTAAGCGCCGGAACACTCGGTCGGCGACTGTGTCCTCTCAATGCTAGGTCTTGGAGTTGCGCAGCAAGTTCGTCCTCAGGAGGACGGTGGCGAGATGCGGGCGGGCCAGCGTTGTACGGCGAACGAGGATATCCAGGGTTGTGTGTGTGCGATGCATGGGGAGGAGGATATCCAGGGTTATAGGGGTGCGAGGCAGGAGGAGGACCCGCCGGCTGGGGCGCCGTATTCATGAGGTTTGGAGGAACGCTGTACAAGGAAGTCACAGATGCAGTAACGGCCAACCAAAGCTGTATGAGGGCTTCTTGATCTCGTACCACCATCATCTCGGCGGTGCCAAGATTTTGCGGGCCTGACTCTGCAGCGCGCAGGGGAGGGAGCAGTACGCCCCTACCGCGACAAGCGGCTCACCATCGCAGTGATAGGTCTGGAGGACCTACTGGCGCCACAAACGGACCCAAAATCGATGTCTCTCGACTTCCCCCTGCGATTATGCCTCCTACGCCTGGGAGCGAGGCCGCAGGACGTCATACCGACTCACGAACATGCTCCGAGGAAGCTAGCACCCACGTCTGGACCAAGCACCCACCAGCCTTCACCACCGACCGCCCGGGGACGTCGAGCTCGCGGACCTCCCCGCGTGTACCCTGCGACCAGTGTCGCGGGTCTTCGAGGCCGCAGCTTAGGTGGGGGAAGGCCTTCACTACTATCTCATCGAAAGTACTACGCGTTCTCATAAAACTGGAGCTCCCTGTCCTGCCCCATCAAAGCTGCGGCAGCACTGCACGGTCCTGTGCCTCAAGGCTCTCCTGGCGTTCGCGATGGCCGCGGAGACTGGACCACAGCGTTCACTCGTCTTCCCCTTCGAGCTCTCGACGATCGGGTACCTCTCTACGACGGCATACCCCCCGGCGCAGCCCTACATCCCCGCCCTGCGCGCCTGCGCCATGTGGAGCCTCTGCTGCTCCTTCCTCGCAAGCGTAGAACGCTCAATCACACTCCACAACACCGCGAAAGATGATTCTTCGCGCGCCGAGCTACACAACGCAATACATCTGGAGCAGAAATACATATCGGCCGGAGGCTCTCCTTTCTCGCAGGATCGTTCACTGAAGCACATGCTCACCACCGCGTTCTTCCCTCCGGCCCGTGCGCGCCAGACTCTGCATCATCTCCTCGACAGCACACCGTGCTTCAAACTCGACATATTCAACAAGTTCCTCGTTGATTCCGTGATATCAGAGTCCGAGCCGTACAATTTCATAGAAGCGATTGAGATCCTACGCCCCGATCGCATACTAGTCATCTCGGATCCCAGCGCCCTCCGCGAGTGTCTTCGAACGCTGCGTGCAATTGTCCACAGAACGAAAAATGAAGCCGTTGGTATTAATCGCATCGACCGCGCACTAGGCGTTTAAGTATCTCCCGCTGTTTGACGCCCTGGTTGACCTCGAGATGGAAAACTCCGTCCCTGCTAACGTATCTGAATGGCAGACAGCACTCCAACGCGCAGGAGGGAAGTGACCGGCACCAATCAAGGTCGCGGATTTGTAGCGCCATGTATCGAAAGAGGGTATCAGCCCTTCTTATCCACCGATACATTGTACACTACCTAAGGTTACCCTGTGTATACTCTATGTATAATTAATTTCGACATTTAATCTACCTTCGGTCACTACCAGGAATGTCAGTAAGCAAACTCTTTATAACCACATCCTGGATTCAGTTACCTTTTTGGGAGGGTGCAGACTTTATGTCTGATGCCGGTAGAAGAAAGGGTCGCGAAGCGGGCCTTTGGCTCTTGTCAACATTACTTGCATCGCCAAAAATGATGCGTTCAAATTTGGAAAATGAGGGGAGTGGCCGCCGACTCGCCAAGTAGCGGCGAAACCTCGACGTAAACGATTCATCCCAGTCTGGGGCGGATTGCATTTTTGTTGCCTGAATGTCCGGGGACATGAGCCGTTGTACGATTTGGGCAGCCGTCGGGCGCCTAGCTGGCTGCTCTTCCCAGCAATCTTGGAGTAATTTCCAAAGACCATCCAATGATGGCGTTCCCGAACATGAGTCCGGTTGCAAAGGCCGATCACCTCTAAGGACCGCTGTAACCACCGCCCCGTCCGTGCGCAAGTCCGGGAACGGAGGCGTTCCCGTCAGAATCTATGCCAATGATTTTAAGAATCGCAAAGTCAAAAGAAATCGAGCACACCTCATAAGCGACACCTGCAAAGGCATAGATGTCCGAAAGGGTGTCGTTATGTCCTCCTCGAAGCAATTCAGGTGCTTGATAACGTGTTGTACCTCCTTGTGTAGGCTTGGATGAATGCGTAAATTGTATCGAGGATACCGAAGTGATGATGGACGAGAGGCCAAAATCCGCAATACAAGCCCTGCCCGACGGAGTTACGAAAATATTGTCCTATGCAAGCATTACGATGAGGGAGAAATAAGAATAATGACGGACGTACACCCTTTAAGTCGCTATGGACGACACCTGTGTCATGGAGATGCTCGAGCCCGAGCGCCACATCCAAAATCTGGGGGGCAGCGGTCAGTGGATGCATTGAAGCTTCAGTCAAAATTCAAATATTTACAAGAGAAAGAAGATAGTCAGTGTCATACACCTTTTTCTTCAAGAACGCGCGCATGTGCCCATTTTCCATCCACGGCGACACAAGACAGAGCCGTTGCTGAAAGTAGTAGAGGCCGAAAAACGGAAGAAGGTTGGGATGCGAAAGTTGTCGCCAGATAAGGGCTTCTCGACCAAACTCCTACGAAAACTTTAATTATGGATACCGACTAGCGAAACGTTGGGCAAACCTTCAGTAACGCGTCGATATCTGATTCTTCGAAGACCCTCATCATTTTAATGGCGACACTTTGGTCGCCAAGCAACCCTTTATATACATCGCCGAAGGACCCACCCGCCATCAATCTTTCTTGTTGTAGGCCGGTAAGAGTAAGGCATCGGGGGTAGAGCTTTGAATTGGCTGAGAGCCTTATGAGGGCCTGGAAGAGTCTTCGCCTATTTATCGTTGCAGCATCCACGTCGTAATCTAATAACTGAGGACTCGGTTAGCAGGCGGTCTGCACAATAAGTTGTCGAAATTACATCTTGCAAGAGATCCAGAAGCTGTTGGGCAGAGGCACCACGACAGGCCAAAAACTTGGCGTACGATGCTTTCTCAAGGTGAAAGAGCTTGTCCAGCCGTTCGATTACGACACCGATATCATGGCCACCCATTGCATCTTCGGAGTGAATTAACACACAGATAAGTAACGAGAGATGTGTCCGGACTCACCTCGTCCATCGACGAACTTGGAACGCTCTGGTATAGGGGCGTCGACATACTTGATGAGGGCGACGATCGTACGGGCCACGCGAGCCAGCGACTCGCCGGTAGCCTCTATGAGGTCATCGCGTAGAAACATGGGAAGGCCGTATGACGAACACACGGCCAGGAACTTGGTGATATTCGAGGTACGCACGAATCCGTCATCTTGACTGTCTGGATGCACGATCGAGCTCGACTGGAGCTTATTCATAAGCCTAAAACAACAAGTCAGCAAACGCGCAGAAAAAAAGTCGCGAAGGATGAGCGCACTGGCAAAGGACGAAACCATCCCGAAGAGCCTCGGTAAACAGGCGTCTTTCCCGCTCCTCCCCGCCGACATTGATACCCGAGGGCGACTCGAGGGTAATATTACTCGAACTCCCCCCAATCCCACTCTTCCCCCAGACGCGCTCTAGCCGCGCCAACGCGCGCACGCGAACCTCCACCTCCTCCCAGTCCTTTAGCCCCGCCTCCGAGCGACTCATATGCAGCGGCGGCTCCACAACCTCCTTGCACAACATCGACGTCGCGGTGCGTATTACATTCCGGCGTTCCGGATCCGACTGAGGAAACAAGGAGTTCGTCGACGCGTTGAATTTCCAGTTCGCATACGCGGGCCGTTGTTGCGATGGTGTCCGCGTCGGTCGAGATGACGGCGATTCGTCGCGAAAGGACGGTCGTTCCCGCGAGTCGATGGACACGCGTCGATTCGAGTCGATTGACGTCGGAGGCGAGCTGGCGACTCTCGTCGGAGCAGATTGTGACTTTGGCGAGGAATTGAACAAGCCCTTGCTCTTCCCCTTGTATCTAATGTCCTCGCTGCCGACGCGCTTCTTGCCCTTGCCCGGAGAGACGGTGAGATAGTCGTCGACGACAGGTTGCGCGGTCTTCTTTGAGCGTGTCGCGGTGCGCAGAATCTGTTCGAGAGAAGAGCGCATGCGCTGAAAAGGTTTGGGTGCGGGCTCGGACAGCCCCCGAACCGCCGTTGCCATATGTTGGCCACTGCTGGTGAACTGGGCGGGCTGAATGCGGGCGGGGAGCGCGCAGTACAAGACAAGAGAGTCTCGACCGGATCACTTTGGCCTCTACTACCAAAAGTCCGTTGGTCAGCACTTGGATTGACGAAGGTGGACGGCTTCCTGTGCCAGTCAAAAGGGAGAACGGGACCACTAGGCAATTCGGCCAATTAGAGGCTCGGAGACCGACAGTGACCCAGTGCTGTGCTGGAACAAGAGGGGGGTGAGCGAAAGAGCCCCGCAATCTGGTCAAGTGGAAGAGCAGGTCGTCCAAAGGCGCCGTTACAAGGGGCAACGTAGAAGTTGAGCTGGTCGTGGTCGTGGATGTGAGGGCTGTCGAGGACTGGTCTCCTCACTCGTCCACCACTGGGGGTACAGCGGGTGCACAGCAGGGCAGTGGCATATGTTGGGCATACGTGAACGCGTGGTAAAAGGTTTTATATAGGTCACCGAGAACGGACTGTCTTCGGTCGCCCCGGTGGTTCACGAGAACAGGCCAAATTTATTCCCGTTACCTGTCGCCACCAGTGAGGGCTAAAGAAGGGGCAGCACGGGCGGGCCCGTTTCCGCGGGGCTGCCTATGGGGGGCGATTCGCATCAGCGGCGGGGGATCCGGACAGTAACAGCCTACAGATGCTTGCTTGACGGCGTAGCTGTGCGGGAAAAGTTGAAAAAAGATACATCGAGTATAGGTTCCGGTCAACGGTCGGCAGCGAATGAGTCCCTGCTGCAGACCGTCCTCGAATGTGTCGAAATTGCGGATGATGTGGCATAGAGTCAAGATGGATCGAGAGGGATCCAGCGACCAACACTGGCCGACACCAATCAAAGTCGTGGTCGACTCGTGGATTTGGAGCTCGCCAGAATTCGGCCGATGCATTGGGAAAAGTGTACAATGCATTTCAGTCTCCGGGGGAGGGAAGTGACTGGCGCAATCTAGTTAAAGTCATGAATTTGTAGCGCGACAATATTATGTATTGAAAGAGGGGTATCAGTAGACATTCTCATTCGGCAAGAAGACCACATTGTGCACTACATAAGGGTACCCTAGGCGTGTGTATATGTATCATCTAGTGTAATTCATTTTTTATACTACTTCGTCTGTCCCTTCTCCCGGGATAACCGCAATACCTTTCGCCGTCTGACACCGCGCCTTGTCAGCAATTAACATTACTCGCATCGCCAAAAATGATGCATTCAAATTTGGAAAACGAGGGGAGTGGCCGCCGACTCGCCAAGTAGCGGCGAAACCTCGACGTAAATGATTCGTCCCAGTCTGGGGCAGATTGCATTTTCGTTGCCTGAATATCCGGGGACATGAGCCGTTGTACGATTTGGGCAGCCGTCGGGCGCATAGCCGGCTTCTCTTCCCAGCAATCTTGGAGTAATTTCCAAAGACTATCCAATGATGGCGTTCCCGAGCATGAGTCCGGTTGCAGAGGCCGACAACCGCCAAGGACAGCTGTAACCACCGCCCCATCCGTGCGCAAGTCCGGGAACGGAGGCGTTCCCGTCAGAATCTATGCCAATGATGTTAAGAATCGCGAAGTCAAAAGAAATCGAGCACACCTCATAAGCGACACCTGCAAAGGCATAAATGTCCGAAAGGGTGTCGTTATGTCCTCCTCGAAGCAATTCGGGTGCTTGGTAACGTGTTGTACCTCCTTGTGTAGGCTTGGATGAATGCGTAAATTGTATCGAGGATACCGAAGTGATGATGGACGAGAGGCCAAAATCCGCAATACAGGCCCTACCCGACGGAGTTACGAAAATGTTGTCCTGTGCAAGCATTACGATGAGGGAGAAATAAGAATAATTACGGACGTACGCCCTTCAAGTCGCTATGGACGACGCCTGTGTCGTGGAGATGCTCGAGCCCGAGCGCCACATCCAAAATCTGGGGGGCAGCGGTCAGTGGATGCATTGAAGCTTCAGTCAAAATTCAAATATTTACAAGAGAAAGAAGATAGTCGGTGTCATACAACCTCTTCTTTAAGAACGCTCGCATGTGCCCGTTTTCCATCCACGGTGACACAAGACAGAGCCGTTGCTGGAAGTAATAGAGGCCGAAAAACGGAAGAAGGTTGGGATGCGAAAGTTGCCGCCAAATGAGGGCTTCTCTACCAAACTCCTACGAAAACCTCAATTATGGATACCGACCAGCGAAACTTTGGTCCAAACCTTCAGTAACGCGTCGATGTCTGATTCCTCGAATACCCTCATCATTTTAATGGCGACACTTTGGTCGCAAAGCCACCCTTTATATACATCGCCGAACGACCCACCTGCCACCAATCTTTCTTGTTGCAGACCCGTAAGAGTCAGGCATCGGGGGTAGAGTTTTGATTCGACCGAGAGCCTTATTAAGGCCTTGAAGAGTCTTCGTCTGTTCATCGTTGCAGCATCCACGTCGTAATCCAATAACTGACAAATTAGCCGATTAGCAGGCGGTCTGCACGATAAGTTGTCGAAGTTACATCTTGTAAGAGATCCAGAAGCTGTTGGGCAGAGGCGCCACGGCAGGCCAAAAACTTATCGTACGATGCCTTCTCAAGGTGGAAG
This sequence comes from Mycena metata, assembly GCA_029378385.1. Classification (NCBI taxonomy): domain Eukaryota; kingdom Fungi; phylum Basidiomycota; class Agaricomycetes; order Agaricales; family Mycenaceae; genus Mycena; species Mycena metata. Next base: position 315,316 of record JARKIB010000102.1, on the reverse strand, counting down.
AGCTTGCCCAGCCGTTGGATGACGGCGGAGATATCATGGAGATGGTCACTCATTACACCTTTGTACTGAATTAACACACATATAAGTAACACGAGATGCATCTGACTCGCCTCGTTCACCTTGACGCTGTAAAGCAAAATCGGCTGACGGCGGATGGTAACAGCAGTGTTAGACATGGATAACGACGAACGACTTTCAAACGCACCGGTGACAGTATCGTACGCATCCGAGGCAGCGCCCGGCGGCCCCGCAATGCCTTCCTCTGGAACGGCAAACCACGGCGCGTCCTCCGATTCGCCCGCCGTCTCTTCCCCAGAGGAGTCTGCTTCATCCTTCTTCCCCGCTCCCGCCGTCGAAACAAACGAAATAGAGGGGGGCGGACTTGAGTTGTAGACATTATCCGGCTCGGGCGACGTGTCGTTCGAGCTACTGACGCCGTTGCCCCAGCGGTCGCTGGACGGACTCAGAAGGCTCGGGTACGCGTAGAGGCGCGTGGATTGGTTCTGCTGTTGCATCGAGGCGCGCGCGGCATCGGGGTACACGAGTCCCATGAGCTGCCGGTAGTCGAGCGCGCTGTCGTTGCCGCCGCCAAGGTTCGTCGCGGTCAGTTGCGCGATGCTCAAGCCCGTGGCGTAGCCGTTTTGATTCGTTTCCTCTTCAGATGCGTGGGGGTAGTCCGGATGGCGATGGAGCCACGCATCAAGGAAGTCGGTGGTCTCCTTCGGCAGTTCATCGCGTTGACGCAGGGGGTCGTCGACGAGGGTAGAGCGAGCGGCGTTAGGTGGGTAGCGATTGGGAGAGTCGAGGACGGGTACAGGAGGCAAAGTATATTGCTGCTGCACATCGGCGGCAGGGGAGGCCCATTCACTTTTCATACCCGACGACGACAAGGCCCTGCGATTTCCAGGAGTATTATGATGACCTGAAATTGTGAAGCGTAAGGCGTCCTCGTGTTTGACGGCCCGGCTGGAGAGCTGGCCCGGGGTCGAGTTGGATATTCCCGAAGCCATCCGATGGCCGGTTTCCCACTGTGCGCTGCGAGCATGGTCGGACGAAAGGGACGGGGTGCCATTCGAAATCGCACTAAAAGGCGGGTAATAAGCGCCCAAACGCAGATCCGTTGATAGAGTCGGGTGACCGGATTTCTTGTGTTCTTCGTTTGTCAAGGGAGAGGTGTGTAAGGAGAGAGAGAAGGGGAAATAGCTCTGGTACAAGTCGTTATAGGTCGGCGGATACGTCGCGGGCGGGCTCTCGAAATCCAGCTCAGGGAGCCGGGCCGGGCGCTCGGGGCGATACGAGTCTTGAAAAGTCTTGAAAATGGAAGACAAGACCTTTGACGAGGCAAGCGGGTCCTCTTCCTTGGAGGACCTTATTTTTTTCGGCCTGACGCCCCAGTTAGGGGGCGAGATCGCGCGCTTTGTACCGCGCGAGTTGCTGGACTCTGAGCCCGGCGATGTCGCTGAGTAGGACATACTGCGGACGCAGTCGATGTTGCACGCTGATGGGGTTTAGAAGTAACTTCAAAGAGTAGGACCAAGACCCACAGTGAGGCAGCGTAGGGACCGGATGAGAATGATTCTGCCCAGTTCTACCGCGCTACAAGGCGGCCAATTGCGGGCGAGACAGAGTGTATTCAAGCCAACCAACGAGTTGAGCTGGTCTCCGGCGTGGATGTGGGGGCGTCACGGTCGAGCACTGGTTGGCCTCCTCGCTCGTCACCTATTCACTGGGGGGTATGCACAGGGCAGTGGCGCAGGACCCCGAAATGGCCGAAAAAATTGGGTAGTTTTTGACCTTTTTCAAGCCCGTTTGCGAGAAACGCACGAATCCAGGTCAGAAACCGTGGGAACTTTTTTAATGCAGACGGAAGTGCCAGTTCCGGATCGGACATCCAACCGCATATCGGGTCCTAGTGGCGCATGTTGAACGCTAGTCTCGCAAGCCGATTTCTGTGAAGATAGTTGTTCACACAATTTACAAAGTATTGGATCTATCCAAAGAGGCGACATCAATCAAGAATTACCCCAATTTAGAAGCAAGACCTTCCAAATTGGGTTAAGTCACTTACATCGCCCCTACGAGGGCACTGCGGAGTTGTGCAATACAAGCCTCCCTTTGGAGGGTGGATCCAAAATAATTCGTTTTTTTTTTGACGAGATTACCGCCCTCTCGACTTGACGAGAACTGATCGCACACCTGATTTCAGTGGCATCATTTCACACGCCCATAATAGGGCACCGACATCAAGCCGAAGTGATTACTCTGAATCGGAGTGAATCGGCCGCACCAAATGTCGCCTCTCTACGGTACGCATTTGTGATTTTAGAGACTAGGGAATTATTTAATATTCATGGTAACTGTCGCTGCTGGTGAAGGCTGAGGAGGGGCAGTGTGGGCAGGGCTGGGGGGCTGCCTATGTGGGGCGACTGCTGTTGCTCAGGCTCGAATCTTTCACTGCTACTCGGAGTAGCTGTGAAAGATAGTCGAATGCCCACTGGTTTTCTGTCCCTGTGGAAATACGCCTACGGAGCTTGAGGATACCGAGATTGTGGATGCTGCACCCGCCGGCGAATGCAAGAAGATGGAGGAGGGAAGAGACCGGCACCAATCAAAGTCGTGGATTTGTAGCGCTAACCAATAGCCCTCGTAATTCAATCATTCGCTGAAACGAATACATTGTACACTACACAAAGTTACCCTGTGTATCATCTAGCGTGATTCATTTTTTACCGCTGAAGTTCGTCTTCACCTTCTCGGGATGACCGCAATACCTTTTAGAACCATCTGATACCGCGCGTGGTCACCGTCTGCTTCCGCTATGTATCCCCCGATACAAAGCCGAGTCGTCGACATTTAATCTACCTTCGATTACTTCAGGAATGTCAGCAATCAACATTACTTGCATCGCCAAAAATGATGCGTTCAAATTTGGAAAACGAGGGTAGTGGCCGCCGACTCGCCAAGTAGCGGCGAAACCTCGACGTAAACAATTCGTCCCAGTCTGGGACGGATTGCATTTTTGTTGCCTGGATGTCCGGGGACATGAGCCGCTGTACGATTTGGGCAGCCGTCGGGCGCATAGCCGGCTTCTCTTCCCAGCAATCTTGGAGTAATTTCCAAAGACCATCCAATGATGGTGTTCCCGAGCATGAGTCCGGTTGCGGAGGCCGACAACCGCCAAGGACAGCTGTGACCACCGCCCCATCCGTGCGCAGGTCCGGGAACGGAGGCGTTCCCGTCAGAATCTATGCCAATGATGGTAAGAATCGCGAAGTCAAAATTGAAAAGAGATAGAAAGCACCTCATAAGCGACACCTGCGAAGGCATAAATGTCCGAAAGGATGTCGTTATGTCCTCCTCGAAGCAATTCGGGTGCTTGATAACGTGTTGTACCTCCTTGTGTAGGCTTGGATGAATGGGTAAATTGTATCGAGGATACCGAAGTGATGATGGACGAGAGACCAAAATCCGCAATACAAGCCCTGCCCGACGGAGTTACGAAAATGTTGTCCTATGCAAGCATTACGATGAGAGAGAAATAATAATATTTACGGACGTACACCCTTCAAGTCGCTATGGACGACGCCTGTGTCGTGGAGATGCTCGAGCCCGAGCGCGATATCCAAAATCTGGAGGCAGCGGTTGGATTTAATCATGACCAAGCTTCAGTCAAAATTCAGATACTTACAAGAGAAAGAAGATAGTCGGTGTCATACACCGTTTTCTTCAAGAACGCGCGCATGTGCCCGTTTTCCATCCATGGCGACACAAGACAGAGCCGTTGCTGGAAGTAGTAGAGGCCGAAAAACGGAAGAAGGTTGGGATGCGAAAGTTGTCGCCAGATAAGGGCTTCTCGACCAAACTCCTACGAAAGCCTCAATTATGGATACGGACCAGCGAAACGTTGGGCAAACCTTCAGTAACGCGTCGATATCTGATTCTTCGAACACCCTCATCATTTTAATGGCGACACTTTGGTCGCCAAGCAACCCTTTGTATACATCGCCGAAAGACCCACCCGCCACCAGTCTTTCTTGTTGCAGGCCCGTAAGAGTAAGGCATTGGGGGTAGAGCTTTGAATCGGCGGAGAGCCTTAGTAAGGCCTTGAAGAGTCTTCGCCTATTCATCGTTGCAGCATCCACATCGTAATCTAATAACTGACAACTCAATTAGCAGGCGGTCTGCATAATAAGTCGTCGACATTACATCTTGCAAGAGATCTAGAAGCTGTTGAGCAGAGGCGCCACGACAGGCCAAAAACTTGGCATACGATGCCTTCTCAAGGTGAAAGAATTTGTCCAGCCGTTCGATCACGGCGAAAATATCATGAAGTTGGTCACTCATTACACCTTCGGAATCAATCAACACACGATAACTAACGAGAGATGCATTCGACTCGCCTCGTTCACCTGGACGCTGCAGACCAGAATCGGCTGAGGGCGGATGGTGACGGCGGTGTTAGACATGGACAACGACGAACGACTTTCAAACGCACCGGTGACAGCATCATACGCATCCGAGGCAGCGCCCGGCGGCCCCCTCGCCTGCACCACCTGCGCCGACGACCACCTCTCCAACGACCACCTCTCCAAATCCGCAAACCGCGGCAACGCAAACCGCGGCAACGCAAACCGCGGCGGCGTCCATTCGCGCCCCGTCCGCGGCGGCGTGACCCCGTTGCCTAGCTCTGTAACGGCAGACCACGGCGCGTCGTCCGACTCGCCCGCCGGCCCTTCCCGAGAGGAGTCTGCCTCATCTTTCGTCCGCAGTCTTAACGGGAACGGGTTCAGGTTCGGCACCAAGCTGCGATACGCTTGGCCGCTTCCTCGGAAGGATGTCGCCGCTGGGGAGAACGCCGACGGGAACCTGCTCAAGCTCGTGGCGTGGTAGGGGTGCTCCCAATGGCGAGGGAGCTCCCCATTGAACAAGCCGGCTGTGAGCCCCGAGGCAGCGCGGTGCGCGGGTGCAAGAATGCGACGGCGGGCCTGGAGCAAGAAGTGGATGTTAGATGCTTGACACAGAGAACACAATAGAGTGCTGAATGGAATGCGCTCATCGACAGACGGATTGAATGGACAGTAAATGTCACACTTAAAGATTGACGATGGCGACGGGGGCAGGAAAGGAACGGGAAGGCGAGCACTCACGTTGATCATCCAGTTGGATACCTGCTGCATACTCAAGCCCGTAGCGTGGCATAGCTGTTTTTTCTCTTCCTCAGAAGGATAGGGGTGGTCCGAATGGCGATGGAGCCATGCTTTGAGAAAGTCGGTGGTCTCCTTGGGCAGTTTACCGCGAGAACGGGTGAGGGTTACAGGAGATTGCTGGATATCGGAGCCAGGGAAAGCCCATTCACTTTTCATACCCGGCGCCGACAAAGACCGGCGATTTGCAGCAGTATCAAGAGTTGGATAGGATTCGGATAGGATAGGCAAATAATGATGTAGTCCAGGAACCATCCAATGGGCAGTTTCAGAGTAGTACGGTGCGCTGCGATCATAGTCGGACGAAAGAGGCGGGGACCAAGCGCCGAACTCGTATTCTTCGTGTGTCGGGGGGAGGGTATACGGGCGTGTCGGCGGCGGTGCGGGTGTGGCGCTCGGGGGAGGCAAGGGCAGATCGGTGGTCAGGGACGGTGAGCCATAGGGAGAGGCTGTCGGCGAGGGGGCGGTGTAGGATATCGGGGTGACAGTAGGCCCAAAAGTGACCGACAACGGGCTCGGGGTCAGGGATGGTGAGCGATAGGGGGGAGAGAATCTCGGCGAGGCGGTGTAGGGTGGAAGGAAGGAATTACCGGCGCGGCTGTAGACACTCGCCGGCTTAACCGCTATCGCGGGCGTCAGTCAAGGCTTACAAGGCAAGGCAAGTACAAGAACATACTAGCGAGTGAGTCGGAGTGCAACGTGGGGAGCTGGACCCTGCCCTCGGGGCGATACGAGTCTTCAAAAGTCTGGAAAATGGAAGGTAAAGAGACCTTTGACGGGTCAAGCGGATCCTCTCCCTCGGAAGGGTTCCCGGGCGAGCCGATCTCCCGGTTGCTCTCGTCGGAGGACCTTATTTTTTTCGGCCTGGCGCCCCAGTCCGAGTCAGTCGGCGAGAACGCGCGCTTTGTACCGCGCGAGATGCTGGACTCTGGGTCCTTGGACCCCCATGTCGCCGAGGAGGACATACTGCGGCTGTCGTGGTCGATATTTGGCTCGCTGATATGGTTCAGAAGTGGCTTGAAGAGCAGGACGAAGATAAGACCCACAGTAAGGCAGCGTAGGGATCGGATGAGAACGGTTCTGTCCTGCTACAAGGAGGTTAATTGGTGAGACAAAGCTCGAGAGAGGCGCGTACAGGGCGTATTGCAGCTGGGCAATGTTGTACGAGTTGAGCTGGTCGCCGTCGTGGATAACGGGGGTGTCGAACATGGGCATCTCCCGGCCTTCTCGCTCGTCCACCTATTTACACTGGGGGTGCACAGCAGCCTGGGCAGTGGTGTACGTTGAACGCGCGTGGTAAAGTTTTTATATAGGTCATTGACACCGAGAACGATTAATATTGTCTTCGGTGGTTGACGAGACTAGGTAAAAACATTTATTCGTGGTACCTGCCGCTGTCGGTGAAGGCTAAGGAAGACGGCCGAGCTTCTGCAGACTGAGTTTAAACCATCATACCAAACGCTCCAAAAAAAAAGGAAGACGGCCGATTTCCACGGGGCTGCCTATATGTGGGCGACTCGCATCGGCGGCGACAGTACAGCCCTGCGTGACGGGGATACATATAGAGGTCCCGGTCAACGTCGACAGCGGATGAGTCCCTGCTGTAGATAACCCTCGAATTTTCGCTGGTTTTCTGGATGATGGAGCGCCGTCCAGATGGATTGAGCTGCGAGAAACCAACGCCAATCAAAGTCAAAGTCGTGTCAGAGCTCGCCGCATTGAGAATTGAGAAGAGTACTAGTGTACGATGTATTCGTCTCAGCGGATGATTAATTACAAGGGCTACTGGCTACATCTGCATTATTTATCGTACTTCATTTCTTTTGATACTGCTTCATCTTCCCCTTATCCGCAGGCGACCACGACCACAACGGAATACCCTTCGGGACCATCTCATACCGCGCCTTCGTCACCGTTCGTTTCCGCCACGCATCCCCCCACGGCACCTCCGTGCTCGACGCCCGAATTTGCAGCGCGCGGCGGAGGATGGAGATGAGCGGAAAGACGTCGACAGGGTCCCGCATCTTGGTCGGATTCCCGTCCTGCTCGAGGATCTCGGCGACGCTTGGAACGCGGCGCCTGGGCTCCGACGACACCCTAACACCACTCCCATCCCCGCTCCGCACCGCCTCGCGCAAATTGTGCTCTAGGAGACGCCCCATAATCCACTCGTACGCAGCGTTGTCGTCGTCCGCGATCTCCCGAGGCTCGAACGGGCCCATGAGCTCAAACGCAAAGACGGGCTGCACCGTGTTCTTCACGCGCGCGACGTGCACGTCGTAGTAGACCTTGCGAGCCATGTACCGCAGGAGCGTAAAGTACGTGCGCACGGTGATGCGCAGGCCCAGCTCGGCGGTCGTGCGCAGGACGACGATGGCGGCGGCGTAGTCGTCGAGGTAGAGGAAGCTGCGGAATATGATATCCATGAGACTCTGGTCGACCTCGGCTTGGTCCGCGCGCGCGGCGGGGACGCTGGAGGCGGGGGGATGGAAGCGCGCGCTGAACCAGAGCGACATCATATCGGCGAAGAGCTGGCGGGGGGGAGGGATGAGGGAGCTGGCGGACTGGTCGCTGCGGGACGCGTTGGGTTTGTGATTGTTCTTGTGGTGGTACCCGTATAGACGGAAGAGAAGCTTGTAGGTCACTGCGTTGGGCTTCAAGGGGGTGGTCGTGGCGAGACGGATAATGACGTTGTAGTACGCCAAGGCCTTGCGGAAGTCCTTTCGGTTCTTCTGCTGAGTGATGAGAGAGTTGAAGACCATGATATGGACGGGCACGTCCTTCTCCCTCATCACCCCCATGATCCAGTCCACCGCCGCCTGGTCAGACGCAGGGGTAGCGTGTATCATCCGCGCGTACGGCTCCGCTGGGCTCTCAAATGCGGAACTGCCCTGATGAAAGTCGTACTCGTCAATGGTGTCCGCTGCCGCCATGATATCCCCGGCCTGCGTTTGGAGATCGATGAGCTTCATGATCACGGCGCGCGAAGGGCTATAGCCATCGCCCTTGACCGCAATGAACATGCGAGTCAGTCGCGCGGCGATTTCGGGCGGGATTTTGAGGGCGATGATATGGTCCAGGAGCTCCATAAAGTGGGTCTCCGTGAACGAGCGGTAGGAGAGTACGGCTTTAAATCCGGCGAGCTGGTTCTTCCCAGGGGCGTTAGACGTCGCCAGCGCCACTGCCAGGAAAAGTGCATTCGTCGAAGGCGAGGGGATCAAGCCGCCTTCGACCATGTGCTGGTAAACCGCGATGGCTTGCTTGAATAACCGGCGCTCGAAGAGAAAATGGATGATATTCTCCGCGATCTTGGGATGCGAGGGAATCTGCAAGTCGTCGGCCTGAAACCTATCACGAATCCAGTTCGTCTGCTTCTCATCCCTTCTCCGACTCGGCTCGTCCTTCACGAGATCCATAAATTCCATGAAGGAAGCGACCAAGTCATTGGTTTTCTTCTCCTCGAGCTCCTCTGGCGAGTCGGGCTCTAAGGGTACCGAATGATTCGAATGCGAAGGAAGACTGGTTGCATGGCGGAGATGGGTATTTCTGGGAACCAAAAGACGATGCGGATTAAACGAAATACGGTGAGATGGGATATGGCCAAGGGAAATAAGATGTCGGAGGGCGATACGCATGCAAAGATGGTGCCTTCAGCCCAAATCCATCAGATTCAGACAGCCCACGCGCAAGGTAAGGAATCTGAGCGTGGATGGTGGGCGCAAGGAAAATTTGAGTTTGGTTGCAAGGCGCAAGCCAAACTCAAGTTCGGCCGAGATTAGCCGATCGACCTTCATGTTCAATACCTGTCTGCCTTCCTGGTTGCTTCCTGTTTGTTGGAATATAAAACTACCTCGCTTGCTGGATATCGGTGTGGAACAGAAATCCTCAAGGGCCCCCTCGTCAGGTTGAAAATCTCTTGTTCCCATCACCACAAATTCCTCTTCCCGATGCCCTTCAAGCAACCCTTGGTATCCACCGGCGAGAAATCTTATATGGCCGCGTTTTTCTGATGATATGGCTGCTGGGGTTCAAGGTTATCTCTTCCAATCACTGCAAATTCGAAGAAAGTCGTCAGGCAGATCGACAATCTCCCTCTCGCTCTTTGTTCTCGATCTTATGGCTCCGAGTCGTTGGATCCTGAGGAACTGGGTCACACCAGAAGCTCCCTGCGAAGCCAGGAGCTTGGGTCGTAGAATACAGCCGTTTTCCCAAATCAACGGGCGAAAAAGCGCATCCGACTGCGTCTGACGATCGAAGCAGCTAGGTTGTTTTCTGTATCGCATTTATTGAAATCCTTGAGCAAAACTAAAGTTCCACTGTAACTAGAGGAACGACGGCGATTCAGAGACAAAGAACGGAAAGCCGTAGTATTGGCTACATGCACAAGGTACCGGTTGAAACGTTCAAGTATGGTCTGCGCGTTAGACCTTTAGACCTTTAGGCGCAAAGGTTTTTGTTCGCGCTCATACGCCCGGACTATGCAGCAACGTTTTAACCGTGTGTATGTAAGACACCCCGCTTTCGTGTGCCGTTCTTTGCTCCCGGTGACAGCAGGCCCCACTGACATCGACTTGGAGAGGCCTTCAGCACTATGCCCGGGCCGTGGGTCTGAGCGGCCTAGCAGGCTTCTAGGCCTCATGACTGCCCTTCTATTTGGCTCAGGACATAACATACTTGAGGGAGACATGCCAATTGAAGCTTTAAACGGGTGTACAACCAAGAAAATTGCATTTCACACAGACCCCCTGCGTTGAGCGAACGATTTGGGCATCTGAATAAATGCATTAGCATCGGCGATCGCGGAGGACTGTGTGTTCATGGATGCAGTAAATTTTCTCCGCCGCCATAGTCTTTGCAGTTGCAATTTACAGCATAGCTCGGGGATCTCGGGCAAGTTGAAAAAGTTCAACTACCTAGGTTCGAGTCAAGAATATGGTCTGTGGATAGAATAAGCGACAGAGGATAAGGGCTGAACGTTAGCGCTGAAAGTTAACGCTGAACTGGTTTCAGAGTGAGATTCGCGTCACTTTCGGGTTGAAATAACGATTTGCCGAAGCTCAGCCGCAGAAGCCGCGGGTGATGACCGAGCGGAGTTTGAAATTAAAGGCTTGGGACAGAGTCACAGAGGCTAGTTCATGATTTTGGGGAGTGAGTACAGTTCCGAAACAAAGGACCGGAGTAAAGTCATGGAACACTGTCAGTACAACAAATCCTCAAGACCCGGAATTCGGGGATCTCGGCCATGTTCAAATTTTGGCGAGCGTAAAACGCGACATGTTCGAAGGCTTGCGACGCCCTTAATGACGACATAGAATGTGAAATAACAACCAGGCGCTATGTAAACGCGGTATCGGTCATACAAGCAACATAGATGTAGAGGAATCGGAACTCGGTATCTGGAGAAAATTTCGTGCGTGTATCATGTATATCGCTCGGTGGTCGGAAACCAGACGAAACTTCAGCGAACTAGAGGTCAAGTGGATTTGACACTGAGAATGAAGATTTGACTGAATATATAATATGTATCCTAGATAACTTCGAGATTGAGTGAACCCCAACACCGATGAGACGTGAAGCAGGTATACATGTAAGCAGTTGCTCAGCGGCTCAGACTGCTGGCGGGTATATGTCGATTAGACGACTTGGAGAAGACCAACACTGTATGATCAAGTGAGAAAAGATCGACTGAAAAAGGAAGAATGGAACGCACGAGTATAAGATCGAACTAGGCAAACTACTGGCGGGTATATATCGTTAGACGACTTGAGGAAGACCAGCACTGTATGATCGAATTCAGGAAAGAAAAGCCGCAAAAAGAAGAATAGAACGTACGGGTATAAGATCGAACTAAGCAAACTACTAGCGGGTATATGTCGTTAGACGACTTGAGCAGGGCCAGCGCTGCATGACTGAGTCAGAAAAGAAAGGCTGCAAAAGGAGGAATAACATACGGGGTATAATGTGTAACTCGGGGGTGGGACTGCTGGGGGTATACGACGAACTAAGCAAGACCAGCACTGCGAGACGAGAGTTAAGAAAAAGACAGGCAAAAATGGAACAACATGAACATACGTAGTTGGGGTATAATCTCTTACTGGACGTTCGGGATGCGGAGGTCTCGGTCGTGGGTGTTCTGCCTGCTTTCACATCATCCGGTCGCAAACCGATTCTCAACCGTATCTGGATGCCATGAGATTATGAATGAGCAAAGCAGGACGGGCAAAGAAGAGAAAACATACGACTATCGGCGCCAGATCCGGATGAGTCTCCGAACACGACGAGCGAGACAGCAAGCGAGCATTGCGCATCTATAATAAACAGTGAGACTTGCGTCCGGCACGCAAAGGAGGAGGATGTACGAAGTAGCGGTACCCGTAGCGCTGTAATGAGCATGAGTAGGGATCAAGAGAGAGAGAAAAGCATGGGCGTACCATTTTCCGAGTAAAGGGAAGTTTATACCATATTTCGCCACCTCGCGTAAGTTCGTCGGAGTCTCCGCACATTTGGTATCTGGGAGTGGGGTAGGTGAATATGCAGATACTGAGATGGTGGGAATGTGATTAGAGCTCACCACATCGAAGTAAATGTAGAAAAGGACGGCCGGGGCGATAATGAGCTGCCAAAAGGAAGTCAGTGTGGGAAAAGAACCGTGGACAATAAGATGAGCGTACCAATTTCTGTGGCCACGGTAGTGAACCCCACAATTCTAAGGCTGGGCGGAGTTCTTGCATAAAGGCGTGCGGAAGCTTTGGAGCGAGTATTGCAAAGTCTTGCTTTTGAGCGGATTTCCAGGCTTGATGCGTTTGGAGCTCGAGCCAGAAGGCGGGAAGAATTTGGCTCTTTGCGTCGGAGCAGAAAAGAGAGCGCCAGAAGAGAGGTTTCAGCGGTGAAGGAAGGACGTGGTACCATTCGGTGACGAGAGCCCCTGTGAAACCGATTGTGTACCAAGCGGTGAACCCCAGGCATATAATTTGTTCTGAGCGCCGGGACAGGCATCGGATTGTGATGCCAGGAATTCGATAGATGCCCACAAGGAGAGGAATGAGGCACATCATGGCAACATAAACAGTCGCTGAACCCAGTATCATCTGAAAAAGCAGGGATCGCCGAATGAGTGGACGGGTGATATCAAAATGCTGGGATAGACTGACTGTATCAACGGGGTGGTTGGCCGTAAGAAACGAGAGGCAACGGGGGACCCAAAGTATGTTCTGGTTGATCTCGCCGATGGTTGGAAAATAAGACGCAAAATTCCATACGGTCCAAAAGATCCACCTAAGCTGCGGAATCGCTACAATGGCAGCCCAGGGCACAATAATGCCGAGAATCGCGGTCTCCCACAGCCTGAGTCCCCAAAGAGAGATACATCCGTGCATGCGACGAACGTAAGAACATAGAATGATGCACGTCGAGTGACTCGCGACGGCGATGAGGATGATTCTTGTATAGTGCCGGCCGTGCAAAGAAATGTGCGCCGCGAGTGCTGAAAGATTCGACGAAGCCCAAGTCCATCCTTCGAGGAATTTCCTTTCCACAATTCTCACAGTATCGGCGCCGAAGGACTGGAGTCGATGAAGGACGTGGAGCGAGGGGACCAAATAAGCGACGAAAATTCCAGCTCCGAGCGAAAGGAGGACCATCGAAACCAGGAGAATTAGGAGAAGCCGCAACCATCGATTCGGACGTTTCTTCGCGTTGGACTCCGTATCTGTGTCCGATGGAGGTGATGGTGGCTGGTCGCCGGTGCCGAAGCCTTTTGCACGAAGGATGTAAACGAGACTAAGGAACACGACGGTAGCGTAACCCATTGCGGCAACATAGGGGAAGGAGCCGGTGCCGTTGGAGATGACACATTTGGTAGGCTGAAGGACCATTTTGACGGTGGTTGTCGCGCGCGCGGCGGTCGTGAACTCGGTCTTGAATGAGTCGGAAAGGATTACGGTGAGAACCATTTGAATGCCGACGCAGATGAGACCGAAGAGCCCCCCGAGGCTCTTGGAGGAAGAAGAGAACATGCTCAAGGTGGAGGTGGGCATCTGGAGCATGTTGTGGTACGGGTCAAGGAGCGAAATTGATTGCCAGCCACCGCACAGCTTCAGCAAAATACCCCGCCACAAACAGCATCGCTTTTGGTAATGTTCACGCTGCGTGGCATGAAGAAACCAAACGATTCCAGCGCCTCTTCGTTTTTACCCTTCACTGCACAGTGCAGGACCTGAAGATCGGCTCGGAACTTGAGACTGTCTGGTACTGCCTTGAATTTCCGACTTCGCGTTCAAGCTTCAACGTTCAGGAGCGTATTGTGACGATTTTAATCTATGCGATGTTGAATCCTACGTATGCGCTGCGGTTAAAGACTCGAGACTGAGAATTCTCAATATTTGTCAATGTTTGCGACACTTTAAATAACCCTGTCTGCCCACGTGATCGCGTTTTGCTTTCTTCCTTCTTGCCACCACAATCTGAGCTCGCTCAGTTCGTTTTCTGTCCATAACTTGTAAGTTCCTGACCCTATTCAATCTCAGCCGTCTCCCGCTGTCCTTATTTCCAACTTATTTCGTTACAGAATCTTCGCGTTACCGACTCAGACTTGACTCAGACATCACTGTAAGTCAACTCGCCCAGTGCATTTCTTGTTTATTTCCATCCTGACACCCCGTAGATTTGACCCTAGGTTATCTTTCCCCGGCCTCTATCCTCGACGGTACGTTTTCGCGCCCGTGGTAATTTTCGCGTCTCGTTAATATTAATGTTGTATCGCTCTTACAGATGCTCGTCCTCACCGTGCTCAAGACCCTCGTCATCGCCCTCGTTCCTCTATCTAACCTGTGGCGTGAGGCGTCCACCCAACAGGTCGCGGTCGCTATCACGGGGCAGTGGTGGGCAAACGTTGCGGTGCACCACATCGCCGACGTGAAGACATGGCTTATCCCCGCCCCTTGGCATGGAGAATATTCCGTGCCGAATCCCCTATCGAATTTGGACGGCGGGCTTTCCGTGGAACTCGCTCCACCTGTGGTCGAACCTCCCCGCGAGGCTGCTGTTCCTGCCCGCCTAGTCTTCACTCTCCCGGCCTCCCCCACCTGCGCCGCCCCCGTCCTTCCTTCTCCCTTACCACCACCCACCACCTCGACACGTGAGACTTCGTCTGAAGCGCCTGCATCGTCGGAATATCACTCGAACGATACGCCGACGTCCCAGGGAACGCGCGCGCTGCTGTTCATCATAGGTCGTATCAATCCCTATGCAACAATTGGCCTCTTTGCCATAGCGGCGCTGCTGGTGCATATTTGTTTCGGATTCGGGAGGGTTCGGATGGTAATCTCTGCTCGAGTGTTGCTCACACTCCTCAAGAGAGTCTGGAGGCCGAATAACACCACGGGATTTCCCATCGCCCAGCCCGAGCTTGCCGACGACTCAGATACCACTGTTCACCCGACCCTCGTGGTCCAAGAAAGCTCCCAGGCGCTACTGGATCTCTCGATGCTGGCGGGCGTCATACCGCAGGCGGCGGTTGCACCATCCGCATCGGGAAGTTCAGGCGCGTTGGACGCCCCAGTTACACAGACCGCGGTCGCTTCAAGTTCCAGAACGCCAGCGGCGAACCCCTCGACTTCTGTGCTCGTGGGCCATGCCGCTGCTCCGGCGGCTGGCGCTCAAGCTGTCGGCGTCGTGCAAGGCGCTGGTGTTCCCGACGAGGCTGGTGGTGACGTTGCCGGCCTCATTGCGGATGAGGAACCTGAGCTCGAGTTTCCTCCAGCAGATCTGGGTGCTGTGGGGTTGGTGGATGTTGCGGTAGGGGGACGGTCGAACGGCGAGGTCGATGGCCCCGAGGCTTCTGCGCACGCGGGTACAGGCGTTGGGTCGGAGGTGGTGGGTGGGAGCGCGGAGATGGTGGTTATCGAGCGCGAGGAGGCCAAGGTCCTTGCTGCGGATGTCGCCCCGGAGGATTTGGTGGTGGTGGTGGGCGCTGCGGGAGATCTGGTAGCGGTGCCGCACGATGAGGTGGAGGGTCTCCCGGTCGAAGCTGGAACCCTGGAGCTCGAGGGGGCGCGAGACTCTTCCGTTGAGTGCTCAGTGGGATTGTTTTCACGACCCTCCAATATATTCGCTCCCGAGAGTGACGACTCAGACGCCGTTCTTCGCGTTGGGCCAACCCTCAAGTCGTACACCCTCCCGCTGGTTCATGCGGAACCATTTACTTCCTCTCCCTCCCCTTGTCCTCCCCAGAGGGCCATGCGCGCGGTTCCAGCGCGACGTACTGTGCCTCCACCTCTGCCCCCGTTCGCGCACCACGAGCCGGCGGTGCTGGTCACCCCACCGCGCCTGCCGCGCATCGCAGCCCCCGCCGCGTCCCAAGTGGTCTCACCGCCGGAATGGGTCGACGAGCATTCGGAGGCGTCAAAGATTGTCGCACCGCAGCCTGTGGAGAAGGATTGGGCGGCGCCCCTCGCGCTCAGCCACCGCGCGCGGCTCTTGACTCCGCCCCCTCTCTTAAGCGAGCTCGCTCCTCCCGCGTCGGAGCTACTTTCGTCGCCGCCGCGGAAGAAAGACTCGGAGGGTCTGCCGAACGTCTTCGCGCCCGCTGCAGAGATGGACGCCCCTACGATGGCGACTCCCCTCTCCTTCTTGCTCCCCTCGCCCCGGCGACGCGTTCCTCTGGGGAGACTCTTCCCCTTGTCTCCGTGCCCTATCGTCAATGCGCGCAGGAAGGCGCGTTATCTGGCGCAGCATGCGGAGGCCTCTCCAGCGGCGACAGCAATCCACCCGTCAGCCGTAACCCCGCTCCGCCGTCTGCGCGATGCAGCGGGACAGCCCTCACCTCTCCTCCAACACCACTCCCCACCCATGACAATGGCGGACTTGGGTTCGCTCCCCGCTCCCCCCAATGGCCCGACCCCGCGTCCACCCCCACCTGGGCGCACGGTACATATGATATTGGAGGAGTTGTCCCGAGAGGCGCAGTCGTTGCCCAAGGGTGCGGAGGCGGGAGTGCCGAGCTTACCCTCGATCTCGGGGCATCACCAGGAGGCGGCGGCGGAGCGCGTCATGTTGGCGCACGAGTGCAGGGAGGCGAAGGAGGCGGGATCGTCGGGGTTGACGAGGAGCGCGATGCTCGACGCGCGATACGACATCAAGACCCCCGGGACACGAGCCGCTATCGACGCCGACGCGGAGCGGTTCGCCGCTGGTGATCCCAATGCCGTCGAGCGGAGTCTGCTCTATAATCACCCTCGTCTTCGTCGCCCGTTCGCTTACACAAACGGTATGGGGCCGGGCGCATGTTTGCCCCCGGGATTCGGTGTTGGGGGCGAGGTGTTGGTGGAGGAGGATGCAGAGGAGGAGGCGGAGAATACGCCGCCGGCGGGGAAAGGGAAGGGTAGGGCGCGTATGCCCTCCTTCATGCCTATCAATTTCTAGATTTTATTTTTCGTCATTGTACTCCTCAACAGTTCCCCACACGTGTATCAACTATTCCGATTCCGATTGTACTTCACACATTTGTAGACACATAACATACACATGTATCATACACAATGCAACTACGCATTCACTTTTGAGCTTCTGGTGTGTCGACTAGCAGAAAACAAGAATCCAATTCACTCGGACGCCTTTACATGCATGCGCAAGCGATCGAGACACAACGCCTAACGCCCCGCAACTTACTAGTCGGTTCTGTGAAGCCCCGGTACAGCCGTGGTGCCACTGGAACGTCTCCACATGCCGAGGATTTCTCTACCTTGGAGAAAGAACAATGAAGTAGTGGGCGAAAGAGGGGCGATGTGCCACCAAGTTGAAACAGTTGCTCAATAATAGTGTTGGAACGAGACGATGTGCTTGGACGAGGTTGTGTAGAGGAAGGCCCTTGCCGAGCATCCGGTTGCGAGGATCCAGGGAGCAATGGTGGACCGTCGAATTGCAATATTCGTTGGTTGTTCGAGTTGGGCGGCTCAGTTCATTGAGGATAGAGGCATTTACCTGTTTTTTGCGAGCAATCGTGAAAGGCAAAGCATACCAGTGCTGAAATTTGCCCGGAAGTGAAACTTTAGTATGCAGAAACACCACGGGCTTAGCGCTTATTAATTATCAGTCGTCCGGAATCCGGAATCCAGGCGGATTCGTCCCCTTGCAAGGTTCCAAGTTCCCGTTCCATTAACTCCCGTCGGAGTTTGAAGATCCAGTCAGTCATACATGCTTTCAACCGCTGGCGCATGAGACGCCGCTCCGCGCCCTTTTAATTTACCGAAATCTCTGCGGCAGTCTGCCAGTCATGGTGAGTAGCGCGAGCGGCGAGAAACATTGAGTGGCAAGGTATGGCAAAGACTCGAGAGGTCGGATTTGTGCCAGTTGAGCGAAAAAATTGGCGGAGGACTGTGTGTTCATAGATGCAATAACTTTCTCTGCCGCGATAGTTTGTGCAGTTCAATTTACAGCATAGCTCGGGGATCTCGGGCAAGTTGAAAAAGTTCAACTAGTGATCATTTTGAGCCAGATTAGGCCTAGGCTTGAGTCAAGAGCGTGGTTTGTGGATAGAGAGCGACAGTAAGCGACAGAGGATAAAGGCTGAACTGGTTTGAGAGTGAGATTCGCATCACTTTCGGGTTGAAATAACGATTTGCCGAAGCACTTCGGCAACCGCAGCCGTAAAGGCCGCGGGTGATGACCGAGCGGAGTTTAAAATTAAAGGCTTTGGACAGAGTCACAGAGGCTAGTTCATGACTTTTGGGAGTGTGACTAAGTCTGAGGACCGAACAAAAGGACCGAACAAAAGGACTGGAATAAATTTATGGAACACTGTCAGTACAAGAAATCCTCAAGACCGGAATTCGGGGATCTCGGCCATGTTCAATTTTGGCGAGCGTAAAACGCGACATGTTCGAAGGCTTGCAACGCCGCTACTCATGATAAAACACGTGGACTGAATTAATTAACCGCTATGTAAATGCGGTATCGGTCATACAAGCAACATAGATATGGAGGAATCGAAAACACGGTATCTAGAGAAAAATTCGTGCGCGTATCATATATATCGCTGGGCGGCCGGAAACCAGACGAAACTTCGGCGAACTAGAGGTCAAGTGGAATTGGCACTGAGAATGAAGATTCGACTGAATATATAAATATGTATCCTAGAGAAATTCGAGATTGAGTGAACATGAAGCATATAATCGTATAGGCTGTTGCTCGGCGGTCCAGACTGCTGGCGGGTATATGTCGTCAGAAGACTTGAAAAAAACCAGCACTATACGATGAAGTCAGAAAAGATAGACGGAAAACAGAAGAATGAGAACGTACGGGGTATAAGATCGAACTAGCCACTCAAACTATAGCTACTGGCGGGTGTATGTCGTTAGACGACTTGGTCAAGGCCAGCACTGTATGACCGAATTCAGAAAAGAAAAGTCGCGAAAAGAAGAATAGAACGTACGGGTATAAGATCGAACCAGGAACTCAGACTACTGGCGGGTATATATCGTCAGACGACTTGAGCAAGGCCAGCACTGCAGGACTGAAGTTAACAGAAAGGTCATAAAAAAGAGGAATAACATACGGGGTATAATGTGTAGCTTGACGGGGCGACTGCTGGGGGTATACGACGAACTAAGGAAGACGAGCACTGCGCAAACGGGAGTCAGAAAAAGATAGCCGTAAATGGAAGAATGTGAACATACGTAGTTGGGGTATAATTTGTCACTCGACGTTCGGGATGCGGAGGTCTCGATCGTGGGTATTGTGCACTGTCGCGTCGCAAACCGATTCTTAACCGAGTAAATCGGGTGTACATAATCTGGATGAAGTGAGATTATGAATGAGCAAAGCAAGACCGGGTAAAGAAAGGAAAACATACGACTGTCGGTGCCAGATCCGGATGAGTCTCCGAACACGACGAGTAAAACAGCAAGCGAGCATTGCGCATCTATAATAAACAGTGAGAGTTGCGTCCGGCGCGCAAAGGAGGAGGATGTACGAAGTAGCGGTACCCGTAGCGCTGCAATGAACATGAGTAAGGATCAAGAGAGAAAAAGCAAGGGCGTACCATTTTCTGAGGAAAGGACGTTTATACCATCTTTCGCCACCTCGCGTAAGTTCGTCGGAGTCTCCGCACATTTGGGATCTGAGGGTGGAGTAGGTGAGTATTGAGATGGTCGGTAATGTGATTGGAGCTCACCACATCGAAGTAAATGTAGAAAAGGACGGCCGGGGCGATAATAAGCTACCAAAAAGAAGTCAGTGTGGGAGAAGAACCGTGGACAATAAGATGAGCGTACAAATTTCTGTGGCCACGGTAGTGAACCCCACAATTCCAAGGCCGGGCGGAGTTCTTCCATAAAGGCGTGCGGAAGTTTTGGAGCGAGTATTGCAAAGTCTTGCTTTTGAGCGGATTTCCAAGCCTGATGTAAGTGGACCTCGCGCCAGAAGAAGGGGAGAATTTGGCTCCGTGCGTCGGGGGAGAAAAGAGAGCGCCAGAAGAGAGGTTTGAGCTGAGGATGGAGTGCACAGTAAAATGCTTCGGCAAGAGCCCCTGTGAACATGATGATGTACACGCCGGTAAAGACCAGGCAGTAAAGTTGTTCTGTGCGCAGGGACAAGCATCGGATTGTAGCCTCGGGGATTCTATAGATACCCTAGAAGGAGAGGAATAAGGCACATCAAGGCAACATGAACGGTCGCTGGGCCCAGTATCATCTGGAAAGCAGGGATGGCCCGAATGAGCGACAGGTAACATCGAAAGGAGGACGGACTGACGATATTAGCTGGTTGCATGGCTGCAAGGAAGAAAAGGTGACGAGGAACCCGAAGTATGTTGTGGTTGATCTCGGCCATAGTCGGAACAGACGTAAAATTCCATACGATCCAAAAGAGCCACCGAAGCTGAGGGATCGCCACGATGACGGACCAGGGCACGATAACGACTACAATCGCTGCCTCCCACAGTTTGAGCCCCAAAAAGGAGATGCACCCGTACATGCGGCGGACGGGAGCACCCAGAGTAATGCACGCCAAGTGACTGGCGAGGGCGAGGAGCATGATTTTCGTATATTGCCGGCCGTGCAAAGAAATGTGCGTCGCGAGTGCTGAGAGATTCGACGAAAGCCCAAGTCCATCCTTCGAGGAGTTTTATTTCTGCGATTCTCAAAGTGCCAGCGCCGAAGGCCTGAAGCGGATGGAGGACGCGGAGTGAGGGGACCAAATAAGCGACGAATATTCCAGCTCCGAGCGAAAGGAGGACCATCGAGACGAGGAGAACGAGGAGAAGCCGCAACCATCGATTCGGACGTTTCTTCGCGTTGGACTCCGTATCTGCGTCCGATGGAGGTGATGGTGGCTGGTCGCCGGTGCCGAAGCCTTTTGCACGAAGGATGTAAACAAGACTGAGGAACACGATGGTAGCGTAGCCCATTGCGGCGACGTAGGGGAAGGGAGTCGGTGCCGTTGAAGAGGACTACATTTGGTAGGCTGAAGGACCATTTTGACGGTGGTTGTCGCGCGCGCGGTGGTCGTGAACTCGGTCTTGAATGAGTCGGAAAGGATCACAGTGAGAACCATTTGAATGCCGACACAGATGAGACCGAAGAACCCCCCGAGGCTCTTGGAGGAAGAAGAGAACATGCTCAAGGTGGAGGTGGTCATCTGGAGCATGTTGTGGTACGGGTCAAGGAGCGAAATTGATTGCCAGCCACCCTTGCACAGGTTGAAGCAAACAGCATCACTTTTGATGGGAATGTTTTCAGGTAAACTCTCTCATCCGAATCTAAAAAAGCCTTAAACTTAAAGCGTGAAGCGTGAAAGGTTGAAAAGCGACTGTGTTGGTTGGTTTTCTAGCCGGGGGCCCGGGGCCTCGAGACGTGACCGCAGTTTAGATTTTTTTGGGTTCCTCCACTGGTATGTCTGTCTGTCTAATTTCCGACTCCAATGTCAATTGGCCCCTCGATTTTAGCAGGTCGAGCGCAGGGACCGAACACTTATGGCCAAGCCTAGCTTGAATAAAAACTAACTCGCGATTGGATCATTAATTGTTAGGCGCCTTTGACGCGAGGCCCCTTGTCCTTCCAGTCACTCTTCCGCTGCGCACCGAAGGAGAGGTAATATTTGCTTAGTCGGGATGTCGGGACAGTACAAGACAATTTCACTGTTGGATCCTTTGTTCGAGCTTTGTTTGGCTATCTTTGCACCACGTGATCGCGTTCCTCCTCTTCCTCTGTCGAATTATCGTAAGTCTTCTCGCCTTGCTCAGTTATTCCTTATAACACTTTGTATAGGCGTCTATCGCGTGTAGCCTTCGTTTTTCCCTGTCTCAATTTGTACTTCAGTGAACCAGCTTCATTCCTGTTTCCTCCTTCCTCCTCCACGCCTCTCCACGTAAGTTTTCTCGCCTAGGCCAATTATTTTGTATCTAACGCTGTACAAGCTCGCAACATCTCCGATGCTGCTGAGTACGATCCTCAACACCATTACGCTCACGCTGAGTGTAATCGGTGCCTTATGGCAACACAAGTCCAAGGATTTCTCAAGCGTCCTGCGAGGTCAATGGTGGGCGGCAAGCATCACTATACGCCGCATCGCCGGCGTCAAAACGGCCACAGGACCCTGCCGTATCCTCCCCGACTGGTACACAGATACCCAGTCTACTTGCGGAGAAGCCGTGCTACCGACGAACGCGCCCCAGTTCGCAAGCCGCCCTCTCTCACACCTTGAGTTCATCATTCTTACCCACCCCACCTGTGCCGCGCGCGCGTTTCCTTCCCCAACCCCATTGGCGACTACTGCGACTACTGCGCTATCGGTACCTACGCTATCACTTCGTCCAGTCCTGGTCAACGAGACTACGGCGCGCCCGATGTTGGATCCGCCGCAAGGTCACCACCATCGAACAGTGACGGTTGGCCTTGGGGACAGCTTCGCATCGCAGCTGGGCGATGGTCTCAAGCTCCAAATCGGTATCACAGCCGGCATCGTCTTCATCATGGTTTGCTACTATCTGAGCACCCTCGACCGAATATGTCGATCCGCCGTCGCCCGAGTTCAGCTTGCCTGGCTTCATATCACTGTTGGGCGGCACGCCGGGGTCAATTTTGTGGCCATCCGCCCTCGCGTCATCGACGAGGCCACGCAGCCTACCGCCAACCTCGTAGCGCAGGGGACGGCGCAAGCAGACCCAGCTCGCACATTCATGGTGCAGGTTAAAGCACCTGCGTCGGTAGATCTCGGTGTGCTCGTAGGGATTCCAAGGACGATGGCTCAAGCGGAAATCACAACTCATGCGCTCTTGTTGCCTCCCTCGCCCGTGCTCGCCCAAGGTGCATTCCCATTCGACCCTCCCCCGTTCCCTGCGGCGCCTGTTCTTCCCGCGGAGGTGCTGCCGCCCCTGAACCTCCCCGCTCCCCTCGATGCGGAGGACATCTTGGCCGGTCTCGTATGGGAAGAGGATGCCGGACCCGCGCTTGCCGCTGTGGGGCCAGTTGGGATAGAGGACGAGGAGACTTCGGATAGCGGCGCGGAGGATTCGCCGAATGACACAGCGGTCGACGGGGAGATGCCTCTGGCTGTAGAGGTGACACAGGCGAGGGACGCGCGCCAGGCGACGCGGATCACAACATTCTACCGCAGCGTCCACGCGCCTTCACCCCCAGTCCCGGCACCGTCTCTGGGCCCGTCCATAAGCGAGAGCGCGCTCTGGGCCGCCCCACCGACCCCCCCCCCCCTACGCCGTCTCAATACCGCCTAGCCTCTCTGCCGACGACGGCAGGTCCCTCTGCACCTCCCTCCCCGCCAACACCCTGCCCCCAACAGGTCAAACGTACGAGGACGGTGGCGCGCGCAGTCGACTCTCCATCTCCTCCCTTCGCTCCGCTTCCGACGGTCATGTCGGTGAGCGAGCTGGGGCCCATTCTTGCTTCCGCAGCCGAAGGGTCATTGCTGCGGCCGCCTTGCCTCGCGGACTCGGAGAGGGTGGGGACGTCGACATTGATTGGAGAGGGGAAGGGAGCTGGCGGGGTGCCCAACAGGCGCGAAATGCTCAAGGAGGAGCTCGGGAACAAGTCTCCCGGGACGCAGGCCGCCGTTCATCGCGACCTCGCGTATGCTAACCCGACGGTCTCGAAGCTGGAGCTAAGCTACGCGGTGCATCGAGAGAGGTACCGCTCGCTCAAGCACAGCACACGTACTCAGTCGGGGACGGAGACGGTTGAAGAGGGGGAGTGTTGGTGAGGAGAGGCGGCGCCTGTAGCGGGGAAGGGGAGTCGTCGTGCCATTCCTTAGATTAAAAATATTTTAGCTGTAGCCGTACATACTATTCCGCATCTGTACTATATGTTACCTGCATGTATCCACTATCCGACATTGTATCGATTCTGCCAACCAAATTGGAGATATATAGTCTATAAGCACACATTACACTCTCCCAAACTCTATTCTTAAGCTTAGTCTGTCTAATTCGAAGCCCGCCCTCCATAAATGCCACCCCCGCCCACCCCACCATTCAGCTCTCCGTGTCCTCCCAAATGACGCGCGTGCGCCCCGCGCCGCCCACCCCCGCCGCCATGAGCTTCCGCCGCTCGCGCCACGCGGTGAGCGCGCTGAGGAGGATGGCCGCGAAGCACGCGGTGCCGGTGATCCCGAGGGTCGAGACGTAGCAGCTGCGGCCCTCGAGGCACTGGTGCGCCGTCACGCGCAGGGCGCGCTTCACCGCATTGGTGATAGTAGCGACGGCAGCGACGGCCGTGGTGGCGGTGGTCTCGCCGGGCTCGTGCGCGTCGAGGTTGCGCCCAAAGGCGATGGAGAAGAGGTTCCCGCCGACGAGGGGGGAGAGCGAGAGGAAGCCCCAGTTTTCGGAGAAGTGTGCTGTGGGGTAGGTAAGTATGTAATGAGCCCCAGTGGGATGAAGAGAGAGTGAGACGAGAGACGCACAGAGGCCGAAGAACTCGATGCAGACGGTGGGGAAGAGCCCGAAGATGGTGCCGTAGGAGAACCCGACGAGCACGCTCGCCTTCCATAGGTTCGTCACGTCGTCGATCTGCGCGGCGAGGAGCTGCGAGCAGAAGAAGAGCGAGGAGACGAGGATGAGCGAGTACGAGCGCGGCCAGCCGAGGCGGTTTTTGACGTTATCGGAGACGAGGCCTATGCGCGTATAGCATCATTCATTAGTACGGCGAAGGACGTGAACTTGAAGAAACATACCAATGACCACGCGGCCGGAAAAGTTCATGATGGAGATGGTGGAGACCTGGGTGGCTTGCCATTTTGACGCCTCGACCTCATCGTAGGCGGGGTTCCCCTTGGCGAAGAGCGCCTGCGACATGGAGCCGACGTTGTTGATGTCTGCGGCCGCTCAGGATAGAACGGAGATAAACGCGGAAGCGACTCACACATCAGACCCGTCCCGCTCACTGGAATTAGAATTAAGTTTCGAAGGACGGGAGATAAGAGGGAGGCCACGCACACATCGACAGAATCGCAAAGAGCAGCCAAAAGTCGGGGTTAATCCACAGCGCACGACCGTAGATGTTCGGGCCCTCGATGGCCTCCTCCTTCTTACTACGGCTACGACTACGACTGTGCGCGGGCCTCGATGGGCTACGTGGTGGGCTCAGTTCAATCCCTCTTGCATCAGGAACGTACTCTTCCGCGAGGCCAGCAGCCGGGGCGGCCTCCTCGTCGAGCAGGGGCGTCTCGCTGTCGTCGCTGTGGTGGAAGATGGCCGTCTCCGCATCGGCTGCGGCGGCCGTCCCGACCGTGTGCTCGCTGATATCGGCAGCCGATAGCGGAATTGCGCGGATAAGGAAGAACCCGAGGACGGTGGTGAGCGCGGTGCCCAGGGAGAGTAATAGCAAGAACGAGGAGGTGTCGCCCGGGAAGAGGATGTGCGCGAGTGTGGAGAAAAAGAACGCAGAGAGGCCGAAGCCGGAGAGAACGATCCCCGTGGTCGTTGCGCGCTGGAGACGGGAGAGGTTAGTTTACGGAGTAAAAGGAAGCTGGCTGCGACGCACGGCTTTGTCGGGGAAAGATTTTGCGGTGGAGTTAACGGCGCCGGTGAAGCCAGCGTTCCCACCTGCGCCGGTCATGAAGCTGCACGCGATAAGGAGCGCCATGCTGAGGCTGGATACCGTGGAGCCCTCTGGAACGCCCGCATCGTAGAAGTGTCGTATTCCGGTGTATCCGAGAAAGAGGAAAGCAAAGGAGAAGCCGAGCGGTATGCGGGGGCCCCTCGTGTCGACTATTCGTCCCCAGAACGGTCCGCTGCTGTATACGCCAACTGTACATAGGCGTCAAGCCTAATGGGAGATCATTCGCAGGAATCCAGCGCACCGTTGGCCGCGAGCCCGACGATATTCAATTGCGTGTGGGAGATGTTAAGACGCGCTGCAAGCTGCGGGGAATACGCTGGCAAGGTGAGATTAGATTAGCTCGCCGAGCTTGGGCCTTTATCACGACGCAGAAGCAGTACCAGAGAAGACCTGGGATGGTAATTTTCTCAATGAAAGGCTTCGTTCGCCCACTAAAACGCACATAATTCGTTCCCGACCCGATCGCGACGAATAAAGAGGCGAGAAGAGTTGTTATTCGTGGCACACTGAGTAGTGCAGGAACGGCGTGGTTGGGGGGAGCCATGGGAGCGAATAATCGAGGCTTTAGCTGCTGGAAAACCACGTAGACAGCATACACGCAAAAAGATAATCGCGCAGAACACAGCCCCTGGTTGCGGGGAGCCAGCGGGTTACATAATCTCTCCAATCAGGGGTGGGATTTTGAACCATGGGACCGTGGCCTGAGAGTGGCTGTGAAGGAAGAAGACGAACGTGGAGGGAGCGAGTGGAGGCCAAGGAAATGCAATTTTCGAGGTTGTGTTTGCGGTTCAAGTTCAACTGCCAATAATTGATCTTCTTTTAAAACTTGGACTGATATTGTTGACGGATTGCCTATTGTCGCTGCTAGATTCAGTGGGTTCTGGCAGTTCTATATTCGAGCGACATAAGTGTCCCACCTATATTATTGTCTCCCTTCCAAGTCCCACCTATTCTAAAACATCGGCATCTTGCGAAATTTCATTGATCATGAGTTCCGTTCAACCTTTCACTCTGGCTCCGACGTAAATATACGCACAATATTATCCGGACCGAGTGGTGGAACAATCCCGCCAAGGTACAGTCGTTGGACTTGAATAAGGACAATATCTGAAGCCGCGGCAGAATTCCGTAACTTGAGTGTTCCAAGATCCACCAGCCTGAGATTGCAACAAGAAACATGGCCAAACGCGCGAGACCGTGACGCGCCTGACAGATACTGTAGGTGGACGTATCACGGCCCATGAGCAATTTATAGGCGTCGTTTTCGTGCAACGCCGGCGCCTGGGACTGAAAACACCTTTAGGCTTCAAGTTTGTGCATTTGTTTCGGGACCGGATTTTGAAGTACATGGGGTCACGGTTAGGGATTCGTGCGTGAATTGCTGTGCAAGCCTCAGGGCCTTGACAAGAAACTGGGAAGGTCTGCACGATCCATATGGAATGCACTCTGCCTGCGAGAAACCGTAACGTCGAGTGGCAAAGAGTCAAGACCCATCGTATATGCGAAGTTGAAAGATGGAATCGTGCCAGTAAGACAGAGAGTGCAATTTGACACACAGAAAGTATTCGTGGTGCGGTGGAAGAGGAAGAGGAAAGCTGAGGAAGAGGGAGAAAGGAAGGCAAAGGCGGTGAGCGATCACGTGAGGTGATTTAGGGCAAGTCAAAGCGTGTTATGCTGATCTCAACTAAACACCAAAATATGTTTTCGGCCCGAAACAGGTACTGACCTAGCCTGCATCAAAAGTCCTGATCTAGCCTGGCGTGCAAAGTCCTGACCTAGCCCGCCTTTTGACTACTGACCAAGCCCTCGCTCAACCATTAACTGAGCCCTAAATTACCATGAACCAAGCCTAAATCAACTGTCTACCAAGCCCAAGCCAGGTACTGACCTAGCCCGCCTTTTGATATTTTCAACCACTGACCTAGCCCACCTTTTCAACCACTGACCTAGCCCGACTTTTAAATTCACAACCACTGATCTAGCGAACTTTTTTTTTCTTTCCACGCTTTCTCTCCTTTTTTCACGCTCGCAAACGATATTGACCTTTCACCTCATTTACGCAATTGCATTTACGGGTATTTGACAACCCCAGAAGCTCATGGACACTCTGAGTCCGCCGCCTTCACGTTCAACGTAGGCCACCATGTTTTCTCACTCACTGATGTGAAACCCACACCTGCCGCAGATCACTGTTGACCGCCATTGCTCCCTCATCGCCAGTTGTGAACCAACTAGTGCTGCCCCGTCGGAGTGAGTGCACCAAAAAGAGTTAAATAGTGGTAGAATTGGCCAACATATTCTATGATTTATTTAGCTCTTCTAAGTGCACAACCCTACCGACACATTATATCTTGAGGTCTGCAGACGGTGAAAGTCAAGAGGTACCACGAGATATATAGTTGAGAGTCCAAAAGTCGGGCTAGATCAGAAGTTGAAAATCTAAAAGTCGGGTTAGATCAGTGGTTGAAAAGGCGGGCTAGGTCAGTGGTTGAAAGTATCAAAAGGCGGGCTAGGCCAGGAGTTAAAAGGTGGGCTAGGTCAGTACCTGGCTTGGGCTTGGTAGACACTTGATTTAGGCTTGGTTCATGGTAGTTTAGGGCTCAGTTAACGGTTGAGCGAGGGCTTGGTCAGTAGTCAAAAGGCGGGCTAGGTCAGGACTTTGCACGCCAGGCTAGATCAGGACTTTTGATGCAGGCTAGGTCAGTACCTGTTTCGGGCCGAAATCCTGTTTTGCAACTAAACAACGACACGTAGACGTGTTTCCAACACTCGTTTCGTCAGTAAATACCACAATAAATTCAACTTGACCCAATAAGAGAGTACAGCGAACGAAGGTACCAATGGATTTCAGTGCCTTGGAAAGTACAAAATACTATAAAGGATTAGAAGCCCCTGGACCGTATCTCGGCAGTCGAACTGTGCCTTGAAAACTCGTAAGGGTTGCAAGATCACAAATAGATTGCTGCTTCCTTCATCCGTCGGCGTCGACCACCGTCCGCAAAACGATAATGTGGGGAAAACGGAATTTGGCTGGCCAGGAAGCATCTGTTCTGACCAAGTTCTGACCTTACCTGATCAGCCCATCAGGCCTTTGGGGCCGAACATGCTCAAGAATTGTATATAACCGTCAGTAATATAAGTGCTGATCGACTTGACCATACATATCAGCTATTGCCAGCCATGATCAGGTCTGCGGGGGGGACCACAAACTTCTTGCCCTCTTCCTGAAGACGTTCATCTTGTTTGTTGACGTGCCTGCCGACCGTCCAAGCGCGAGCTGAACCAGGAATACGAGGTAAGCTGAACAAGGGTGGAAGGGAGGACACTAAATGCGAGTGTCTTCGGCAAGTTCTGGCGCCGAGCGGCTGACACCAAACGCGAAGTGTGTGGGATCGAAACGGATACAGAGGCGAAGCGGAGGCGTAGGCGATAGCGTAGGCGATAGCGTAGGCGATGCGAGAACGAAGCGTAGGCGAGAGCGGGAGCGGAGACGGGAACTTAGAGAGCGATGGACTTTTCGGGGGAATAAAAAGTGATTTCATTGGAGGTAGCCTAGTAATATTTATACAGAGGGAGAGAAAGGACTAAGTGGAGTAGAAATGAATAAGAGTAAGACTCATCGAGAACTAGGAGTAGGGGAGGGGGACAAGGCGATGAATAATTATATTGAGGTAGGGCGAGTGCAGTGAACGCCCATAAGGCCTTGGGTGGAGGTTCCCGGATTTCCAAGGCCTTGGCCAAGGGCGCCTCCAAGGCCTTGGCTGATGTTTTCCCACGCACCCAGGCGGTATTAAACACGATACGGTCGAGGCTACAAATATTCCTCGTCCGTCACCATGTCAATGGCGCCGTTGTCGGACGTACATCTTACTTGGGCCTGCCTCAAAATCTCCCTCTTCCATGAATACATGACCCACGCAGATGGCTTGCATGCGCGGTTTCTCTTTCCCCACCAAACAACAGCTCGAGGGTTGCAAGACAGATATTGTTGACGGAGAATAAGAGGCGGGAAAAAAATAAAACACTGTGCACGTAATGCTCCAAGGCTTGGCCAAGGGCAGAATTTCCAGTCAAAAGTCGTCAAGGCCTTGGGCCCTGGGCGATCACTGGGCGAGTGACACTTTGAACGGCGAGACAAGGCGGCTAGAGCGGAAAGTGGCGCTGATTAGCGCGGGAATCAAGCTCGTCGAAGGGTGCGAGGCAGTGTAGCATGGAGGAAGTGCGATTAACGCTAAGCCGGGGGTCGGTGGTGAGTGAGACGGGAGAGAGCAAGAGGCGGCGGAATGCCGTATTGTTTGTCTCGGAAGTGATCGCCAAACTCGGCGGGCTGATCCGCGTGGGCGCTTGTGGGCGCTTCGGGCTTGGCGCGCTCTCAAGCGCATCATTGTCGTGCCGCCGTTCAGGTCTTTGTCCCGCTGCACGATCACCGTGGTGCGACATCTTAAGTCCTCAAGTCCTCTCAAGCCCACAAGATCTTCGGGCCCGGCCCACTGGGACACAGCGGCACCTAGACTCGTTACCAGTCTGCGCTACGGCAAAAGAGTGATGAGGTTATTTCCCGTAGGCAGGCAAATCAACCTCCCCATCTTTTTGCCGTAGCGCAGACTGGTTACAAGTCTAACTTAGACGCGTATGACTCTAAGCGGCACCCATGCGCCATGATCTACAGTACCACTAGCTAGTACTCCCCGCGACGGCTCAAACTTCAATGTGGTGCTATCCCTTCCAGGTCAATCCAAAACTAGGATGATATGTAGCTCTCTAAGTTTCTTGCGGGTTGCGAGGAGATTGGTATAATATCGTTCATTCCATCACCCGAAGGCCTTTGAGGTGAACAGTTCTGAGTGCTGAAAATCAAGGATAAATAACCGCTACGAGCCATGGGCAACAGGGTGTATCATTCGCGAATGCCATCGATAAATCTACAGATGCGGATCCCCAAAAATCAATATATGAGGGGAGGCGTGGGCAGGTCATCTGGAAGGTGGATGGTTCGGTTTAGCCCAGTTACCATCGAGTTCGCCCGGTTCCATTCATGGATCTTGGTGAAATTTTTGCATTGATGTGGGACACTGAGCCTCACCCTCGTCTCGTTAAAGGTCGAATTCCACTGATATCTTCAGAAAGGAGAGAATCAGAAAAACGGTGCGGATGCGTTCGAATAGAACCTTACACGAGGACACTCGTGTCTGCGCTGCACATCAGCCCTTGTCGGATGCGTTCGACACAATGGTCAATGTGAAACCGCCGTGGGCTGACTGAGTGCATACCCCAGTTGGGGTACGAAGTTGGCCGGAGTGCCTGACGGATTTGATTCTGTAGCACTCGTAGTAAATGACCGATCCCCCGAGAGGTATTCCACTCAACTAAGCAGTGTAATTGATGATATATTTCGAGTTCAGCTACGTAGTAGCCTGGGTCGTCGGGGATTCCAGAAGTCTTGTTCGGAAGTTGCGCAGCTTCGCTACGGGGCAATCGCACATTCGAGTCTGCAGGGAGAGCGTCAGAAGAGGAAAAGAATACAAACTCAAACGAACATTTCTGGAGATCGTCCCATGCCTTATCGAGAGCAGGGGACCGTTCCCCGATGAATGCAGGGTCCTCATGGAAGACTTGAATGACATCCTCCAGAACCCCGTGAACGGGAGCTTGAGACAAGTCCTTGTGAGGGCAAGTGACAAGACAGTAGACCGCGACGCACTATACAGTTTAGGAGAAGCGACTCGTTCAAAAGAACAACTTGAAGGAGTGTCCCGCTCACGATGCAAGCCCAGTAAAAGTGTCGTTTCCAAGAATACAACAATAAGGAGGGCTAAGGTGGAGCGCGGATATCGAGGCAAGGCGGCAGGCGGATTTTTGTAATTAGGTTCGTCTCCGTCGTCCATCGATAGCTGCTGGTACATGGCGAAGAGATGAGAGATTAGTTTCAGAAGTTGCGCTTTCCGTGGTTCCTTGGCCCGGTCCAGGGTTGGTTCAAGTTTCGGAAGAACATCATGCCCCTTGTTGCCTTGGCGTAACTCAGAGCTCCGTATGGAGCGCGCCGGCGGATCCTATTGCAATTCAGTAACTTATACAGTCGGTAAAAGGGACTCCAGGGTCGGCCTTAGTCAGAGAGCACGCATGGCAACCTTACCGACACAACACCTTCAAGTTAGTTCAAATCGAACTCAACGGAGTTCAACTCCGTTGATCTCGGAATTGCTGGATCCCACGGTTCAATCGCGTGAGGTCGTGTGAGTTGAGTTCATCGTATCGTTGATCCAACCTGAGTTCGATGGTATTTTTCTCGTCGGAGGATGTTCGGTATTACACTTGAAATTTAGCTTCGGAACTTCAACCAATACCACGACTTACTCAATTCTGATTGTAAGGAAGTAAATGAATGGCTCCATTCGCCGGGTCGCGTTCCTTTCCGTGATTCCGCAGTAAGTAATTGAGCCCACCGAGTACCAATTCCCCACGGTCAGCATGCGGCGTTGGTGTTGCTCCAGGGAGATCCAGACGGTGGAACAGTTTGATTTTCCCAGAATCGTTCCCAGAAACCGAAGCGACGATGCTTTTGTGCCGTGAATCACGCCAAGCAACGTTTACAGAATGGAGCCTTATTCTCTTCAACTATTGTACGTAGTACTTTTATCAAAGGTTAGGGACACACCACTACTTACCTCAAACCAAACATCGACAAGTGGTAAAGGGATTGTTTATACATTTGAACGCTGTGTAGTTACAGGACCTGCTTCTTCTGGAGGTCAAATCCACTTCCGTCCCTCCTCCCTTCCCGCGCATTTTCACAGCCAGAGGTCAGAATTCTGCTATCACAATATCATCCTCGATCCCCTGGGACATATCCGGTACATCGTGCAAATTGCGCTCTCGTGCCCAGTCCGCGATCTTTTCAAAGTTGCGGCAGGAATGCACGACATCAGACCGGCGAAGTGCGTGTTTCGCTGTGGCATTTCACTGCCACACGGCAGGGGTGATGTCGGAAGCGCACA
Organism: Mycena metata; assembly: GCA_029378385.1. Lineage (NCBI taxonomy): Eukaryota > Fungi > Basidiomycota > Agaricomycetes > Agaricales > Mycenaceae > Mycena > Mycena metata. The sequence goes on along the minus strand of JARKIB010000102.1, from coordinate 283,051 downwards.
TCAGGGACTGGGGGAGGGTATCAAAGCAGTGTTGCAGGTGGTGCTCTCCGAGGCGTCTCTTCCTCCCTCAGTAACAGTCCGGGGACCGTAATAATCGCGGTGGACCGCTTTACGGATTTGATTCTACGGCGATGGTGATGAGTGTCGAATACAACTTTTGAGGTATACACAAACCAAACAGTGGAGGTGGTGGAAAACCTCCAAATGAACAACATATTGGCTCGTGTTGAACGACAGTGGGTAGGTCTTGTTAGGTAAGAGAGCGGCCTGGTCCTTTGGGATCGCCGAAATCCCATCTAGGAGACAATAATGAGGATGCGAGGGGGGAAAATTTTGAGGGACCTACATCGATACAAGTTCTCCCATGCTTCGTCGACCTCGTCGGATGGCGGGCCTTGATAAATGCCGGGGTCGCCGAACTTGACTATTTGCATCTCAATGGCGTCCTGCGCGGGGGCTGTCGACGTTGAACCTGTCGCTGCGGCTGAAGGGGCTGTGGCTTACAGTAAAGTGTTTTCCCGGCGTCCACAGCACCATCAAGCCGCGCGAGACGGGCAGAAAGGGAAGCCACGGTAAGAATAAGCCCCGCGATTAACCCAAACTGGAGGAGTATCATCAACTTCAAGTTCAGCCATTTGGAACTTTTTCGAGCTCTTGAGATGCTGCTCCTCGTAAGTGTCTGGTCTCTCGCACCCAGACGCTTCAACGAATGACGCTCGTACCTCGCTTGTTGAAGTCTGTTATTAACCGCGGGGGTCGGATCGTGTAGCCGTCGGCTTGTTATGTAATCTCACATAAGCTGAAAATCAGCGGTACGTCGATTCGGTCCTGCACGAAATCATTTAAGCTACAGTGGTGACACAGTTATCATGATTACTATTAGAGCTCACTACTTGATTTTTTTCCGTGAATTTTGGACAAGGTTTAAATATTTGGGAGGTGCATCACTGAGCGGTCGGCCTTCGGCCGGCTTTACCCGGGCTTTCCACAAATGAGGTTTCAGGTTGTTTCGCAAAATTCCGAACCGACAGAATGCTAGAAGTAGGCCAGGAAACCATACCTATGTTCAAATTGAAGGGAAAAACGCGTCCTTTTCGTTGCCTTTTCGCCTAATTTCCTTCGCGACAAGACCTGCTTATGTGAGATTACATAATAACGCGGCTACACGATTTGAGCCCCGCGGTAAACACAAGACTAGTAAGTGTCCGGGTCAGAAGCAAGGAGAGGTTTGACGTCGCTGTCAAGGGAAGTATCGCGACGCATGAAGGTACTCAGAGCAGACCTTGGCAAGCCCTTATGATGGTTGAACAATTTGGAATTATGGCATTGGACGGCCAGTTGATAACTTTCACGTAACTGATGAGAGATCAGCTCGAACCGTGGAATTATCCTGAGTCATGGCCCACGACTCAGGATAATTCCATGAGGCAGACGGAATACAGCATGCGAGATCAATGCGAGATGAGAAACGCTGGCCTTCGGTCACCGAAGGCCGGCGTGAGGGCGCGCAGCACACTCGACCCTGAATTGATGGTTGTGCCCGATTCTTGCCGGCATTCAATTGAACCTCAACACCTCGTCAGATCACCCGCCGACGACTTAAAAGCCGAAGTTGTGACCTTCCTTGAAGCTTGAAGTTCCTTCTCTATCCTGCCGTCCGATATGAAGTTCAGCATCGTCCTTTCTGCTCTGCTGTCCGCCATCACAGCTGTCTCTGGGCTCGTAGTTCCCGACTCGGACATTGTGTCCCGCAACGGTTCGTGTTAACCCCAATTTAATAACCCAACTCATTTCAAGGCTCTGATTAGCCGCGATTCGGGTACGTTGTATCTTATGCCTCCTTCTATGCAGTTCTCATTCTTTTTCAGCAGTCGGAACATCCCGAGTTGATAGCGCGTCTTTGCGCCCGCGCAAAAGGGGAGGAGCCGGTGCGTTGTTCAAACTGGTTCCCATGTTTTTTTTTTTCGTTCTCCCACTTACTCTATCTTCCTCACAACTAGGCGGGTGAGTCCGACAAGGCTGCCGATGCGGCCGCCGGGGACGCCGTGGGGTTCACCATCGAAGTGCGTGCCTCCGACTTGACGGTTTCTCCTCGATTTAACCTATTTCCTCAGTGCTGCTGAAAAACGATTACAAGCTGTTGGGCCTGGAAGTAAAGAGATTAATGCAATGTTTATACTCTGTCTCCCGTAGTGAAATTCACAGAAAATCAAGTTGTACGGCTTGTACTTAATGTCTCTGGTCAGCGGAGAACCTTCATGAGGAACTTCATGAGGAGGTTGGATGAAAGGAGGAGATTCAGCGCGTTTAATATTGCGCTGGCCCAGATTCAACCGTGGGAATTTTCAACCTTTCCAATCAATGCGAATCCGAATGACAGTCGTGCTTAAATTCACGAGCAACACAGTTCAAATAGAAACAAGGAAGAAGAAGAAAACAGTGTGAAGTCATTATTGATTCACCTATTACTTATTCACTTTTTTATACCCGGACCGGGGACTGGTGGTGAAGCTCCAAAGTTAACCATCACACATACACCGGCGCTGGTTGCCTCTCCAATGGAGCAGCATTACTATGCGTGTCTCGGTTATATTACCATTGACATGATTTGCTTACAGACTTTATTTGAAGGGCGATGGCTCCAAGCCCCAGCGAGCACACTTTTATTAAACGGAGCGGAGCCTTGGTAAGTCAATGGCTCCTGCAAGCCATCCGCCCTACAAAATAGTATGTATGTAGTACGGACCCCGGCTGTTTCTTAACGGGACCGCGCCGGTAATCTACCTACCTACCTACCTAGTCCTCTCATACCAACCTGTAAAATTCTTACGATAGACATAGACATGGTTTGCTTCAGTTTCGACGTTATCGACGCAGCAAGGACCGAGTCCGGAGTCCCGACTCTTCCCCCCGCCTAAGCTTCCAAGTTCCGGTCCCATTTACTCCCGGAGTTTACCAGTGATTCGTGCAGATCCCGCGATTTCGAGAATCTTGTGAGATCAAAGAAGCGAAATCTATTCTTCAACTGTTTGTCTTACGATCATGTGCCGTGGGCTGGTCAATTTGGACAGAACAAAATGTAAATCCAGAAATCCAGGGTGATGACGAGAACCGAGGGGGTAAAGTTCTGTGAAAAAGTGAACCGGACCCGGTTTTTCAAATTAAGCCGAGGTTGCTGAACCACCCTACCTCGTAAGCATAACCACGTCAGCAGTCGGTCCCCATAAGGCAATTTGTCACGTGTTCGGCATCTTCCGCTGCGCAAACATAGTGTAAGTACATGTTGCTGGGGCATAGAGAGCATCAAGAGAGCATAGAACAAAGGGGTTTATCGGTTAAATCTGCTGTTGTCCTCTTTGTGAGACGTGGGCTGCAGATCCAGTCGCCACTGAGGTGAGTCCTGGTCAAAAACCTTTGAGTACTGTACTGTACCATTTCGACCGTATATTCAGGCCTTGTGACCTGTGACCCATTAGATTCAACTTCCAACAGATTCAAAGTGGGCTGGGACCTGTGACCACCATTTTTATCATTCAAAACATTCAACTGATGGAATGTTGAACTCTGTGTAGACTCGACCAATACACCCACAGTAGGCCTGGGAGGGCCCAAACTCGAACCAGCAAGTGTGCAAACGAGAGAATCCTGCAGGGATTCATGATGGGTGAGCCATTTTTTATGTGGGAGGAAAATTTGAATTTTACACCCTGGGCGGGGTAAAACGGTCACTAATTCAAGCCCCCCGGTGACCTGTGACCTGTATTAAATAGCTTCAATTCACCCACCGCTGTGACCCGTGACTTGAATCTACGGTCGAAATGGTACAGTACTATTACGACCAAAGGTTCAGGTGACGGGTGACGGTGACATTCCAATTTTTGGCCTGGAATAGGGGTGAAAACTGTCAAAAAATCTCGGCTGGCACCCGCCGGAGCCTGCCGTGCGTCCATTTATGGGAATTTTCAGTGATTGCTGATCAATGAACCTTGATGCCAGTGAACCTTTGAGGTGACGGGTGACATGGTGTGAACCTTTGGTCGTAATAGTACAGTACACTGTATTGTTCAAGCATCACAGCACAATTAAATGTGATAAGTACCATGGGGTTAGATATCAACGGGAAGACATAGAACTGATAAGGTATCCCTGATCCCTCACGATTTCCGCTTACACTTGCAGCGGCCATTTTTGACATTACTGAACTTTGATCCCGACGCTCGCGGCCATCAAATTTCCAACTGGTTCAACATTTGAGCTCCCTGGGGTGAAAGGAAGGTGTGTGGCACTTGAAACGGATGTAAAACGCTCAAGACTTCCCCGTTAGACAGTTTCTCAGGCAAAAATAAATGACCCCCAGTTTTGTTTTTTCGTCCTGGCGGCCGAACCACCCTCCCTGGTCCGGGTCCGGCATTCACGGCCCGGCACCCCCTTGACGAGAACACCTGTGCATAACGGCATTTCCTCCTGGACTTCTCACCGGCTATATTGGACACACCCAATTCAACCAGCGGATACGCTCGGAATGCTTTGCAGACTGAGTGAAAAAAAAAAAAACCAGGGTGATGACGAGAAGCGCCGCGGCCGGCCCGGCCGGCGTTTGGTCGTGGGCGCGACTTCCCACGTCGTCCCTTGCTTCTTACCACTATCATCCATGACACGGCCGTTGAGCTTGCTGCGCTTGAACTTGTCGCGGACTCGGAGACGTCTCTACTCCTCCACAGCTGGCATCTTGACCCCAGCTAATATCCACGCCCTCGACGAATATATTGCTTCTCCAAAGAAACTGGTGCTTGCGGACACATTCAGCGTCGAGCGCCTTTCCGACCTCTTTATCACTCTCCCAACGCGAGACGGTACACGGGTATCATACACCGCACCGCGCGAGTCTGTTGAACTCGGATGTGGCTGGCATCTCGCCTTCTTCCACGCCAGGACTCCAGAAAGTCTACTCAGTCCCGACGGAACCGACGGTGCCGTCGAATTCGGTCCCCCGGCGCCATTTACTCGACGGATGTGGGCTAGCGGGCGCATGTCCTGGGATGCACAGCACCCGCTGCGCGTTGGCGACAAGGCCATTTCGACGTCAAACTTTGGGTCCGTCGAGAAGAAGGGTTTTGACACGCCAAACCCGATGGTCTTTGTAACCCAAAAAATCGATATAACGGCTGTGGGGAAGACTCATCCCTCGATAACGGAAGAAAGAACCCATGTGTATGTTGCCGAGTCGGTTTCTCCCAGCAACGTTCCCCGACCTGGTGGGTCTCTGCCATACCCAATTGGATCGCACTTGATCTGAATCTTCGCAGTTAAGAATATACCGCCGTCCGCGGATTTCAGTTTCACCTTCACTCCGTCGCTCCTCACACTCTTCCGTTTCTCCGCCCTTATGTTCCATGCTCACCTTATCCATCTCGACAAGGATTGGACCCAATCACACCGCGGCTATCCTGGTGAGTTCACAATTCATTCCTACTTTGTTACTGTAAACCTCTCGACATGTAGAACGCCTCGTCCATGGCCCACTTACCGCCCTGATGCTTCTAGAGGTCACGCAGCTCCACAAGCCCACGGCAGAGTTCGCTTCTTTCGAATATCGTGCACGAAATCCGGTGATCGTCGGCGAACCAATGACTATCAACGGGGTCTGGGTCGACGAGCACACTGCCACGGTTTGGTGTGTGAATGAGGCCGGGGTGGTCGGGATGACGGGGACGATCAAACTACGAGGACATGATAAGTCTTGAATGGCGTCGAGCTCTGCGCCATACTCTGATAAACGACGTAGCTCTAGGGGTCCTGCCTCGTGATAAATAGAAAAGAGAATTTGGTATTTTCGCCGCCAGTTCCCACCGACAGAGTCTTGTTGAAAGCAACCGAGATATTTTCGGTGAATGAAAAGTGCACACTGTGCACTGAGCAGCGTTACATACGCCAGCTGAGAGCGTCTACGGCTGTCTGCGCACTATCCAAGTACGATCCAGTTTGAAACTTGCTCAAGAGCACCTTGTTTCGATCTATGTCTTCTCTAAATTTTGGCTCAACCTGACCGCCATCTTCACCAGGACCTCGCTGGGTAGACGAGGAAGGTGAACTCGTTCGCGTGGAAGGACACAACGGGGAATGATCATCATCGCAGAGTCCGTCATCGACTGGGATTCACCGCTGATCTGAAGCACGGTCTTTTTCGCCACGACCTCCGTGAACGTCAAGATAATCACGGTGAGTCGTAATGGCGAGAGATTCCTGGGCTCTTGCTGATGGAAGTCGTTTCAGCATAGTTCATACCTATCGTTCTCCGTCGATCCATCGTGGTCGAAACTTGTTAAGAGGTTAACGGCTTCCGGGTTGGACGTCGGTGAACTGGGCGACTATCTTAACACAAAGCGGGAAACCCGTCCATTGCTGACACAAAATGTTGTCGGGAGGGCGTGCTCGTATATAAGGGGGCAACCTCAGAGCGATTCATTCCCTAGTGCTGGCCACATCTACTCTCTCTACGCGGCACGTTGATCGTCCGTGTTCAATCCGACCTCGAATTAGTCATGAGAGTTTCCCTCCCCGTCCTTGCCCTCGCGTCTTTCGTCGTTGCGTCGTATACGCTGCTGCCAACCATATCCCAGGTCGGAGCCGTGCGACATGCCAACACTTCGACACAGGCCAACGACGCTGCCAGTGTGGAAGCGCCACCGGTATACTAAACTTTGGGCCTCTTTTTTCAACTCAAGTCTAATGCAATATGTCCTTAGGCCAAATGTGACTGCAGCGGCGCGACCTCAGACTCCAGTGATACCGCCTCCCTCTGCGGTGACTCGCGCTTGGGTCCTGCCAATCTCCCGGCTACGGGGTCCCTCGGGGACCTACTGAAAAACTACGATCCCCTCGGCGGTCTCTGCCCGGGCGAATTCCTCGCGAAGTGGACCAGCGGGACGCATTTCCAATATCCCCCGTCCGACGGCTTCCAGTTATCCAACACAGGCAGCCCGATTGAAGGGAGCACCACCCTCGCTCAGGGTATACTTATCGACCGCTTCGGCAAACCGACGGGGAGATTCCTCGCTCCGGCCTACACGCCTTTTGGGCAGCGCGCCTTGCCACCAAAGAGCCTGGGGTCAAAGACCGATTATCATGTGTACCGCGTCAACACGAATGGCCTTACTGTTCTCACGGGGACGATCGCGGCGTGGTTCGGCCAACCGGGCCAAGGGACGCAGTATACACTGCAGCAGGGAACGACGGTGCAGAGTTTGTTGGACACCGGAGTTTTAACGGAGGTCACTCAGTGATGTAGTCGGAGCATGGGTGTTGCTGTATTATCATATAAGCCGTACTGTACAGGACGTGAGCCAGTTTACGAGGACACGATGTACCTCAAGTGCTGCGTATAATGAAGGTGACAGCTTTGTTGACAAGTGAGACGCCAAAAGCGCCAATTCTAATGTGCGCCGGGGCCTGAGGGAATGGGGTGTACATGTCGAGTTTATATTCAATTTAAGAGGCCCTAAACTAACTCGCCGTTGGCCCAGTTTGTATCTTCAACATGCCCGAGATGCCCGAGGGTCCCGAAGTGGGCGTTGATTTCTATCAAGCGAGCTACGTATTGATGGAGCGTCTGTTGAGAGACACGAGCGTTCATTGAAAAACAGTGCAGTGAGGAGGTTTTGGCGTTTTAGTGTTGCAACTTAAGTGGATACTGAAAGAAGTTTCAGGCAATAGTGGGTTACAAGACAACTGAGCTTTAAACTACTCAACGACTCTGAAAGATACATAATTCGGGCTTCCAGTTGAAGAGCTGCGGGCCCGGCAATTTGGCACTGGAGCCAAGGCTATAGAAACCAAGTGCGATAAGACAGGACCAGTAAGCCCCCAAACGGTGGAAGAGTGAGAGGAAGCCCTGGTTTCCGGAGAAGTACGCTGTGTAAGGAATGAGTCGAGGATGAAGTGAGAGAGAGTGGATGAGATGAAAGAAGGAGAAGTAACCCGCCGAAAGAATTCGACAGATACGCTCTAGTCCGTAGAAGCGTGCTCGACTTTTCCAGAGGTTCGTGACGTCGTTGATCTGCGCGGCGAGGAGGTGTGAACAACGGGGCAACATTGGAACAAGTATGAGGGAGTGGGAGCGGCCTGATCTGAGTACCGGGGCATGAAGCGAGCGACACACCAATGAATGGAATGGCGGGAATATTTCTTTCGAGAAATAGAATATACAGGGTTGGTCCGTCTTCTACATTTGACTCATCTTTCGCTCTAAAAATCGTTAGAAGGGAGCTGGAAGGAGGAGAAAGGAACGAACAACTGTATAACACAATATTTAGCTCGTCTGCAGTCAACCCCGCCTCCTCTACGCTCCCATTTCCACCCCTCAACATCCTCCACAACCCTAGAGCAAGGTCCCAGCCAGGGTCGGTGAGCGATCTCCCGGCGTCTTGATGCGTTCGGGCTGTCCCTAAGAAGAATTTCAACGGAACTTCGTGTGCGGACAGGTCGTGAATGGTGTCGATGGAGTTTGGACTCGTCTGCGAATGCGTTAGCCGAGTGAGTGGAATGGTTTGGGAGATAGGAATATCACCAAGAACGCGTTGCGAATCAGTGATACTGCACTCTTGTCCGCGCACGCCTCGAGCTCCATCACAAGGACATGGAACGCCTGCGAGTCGTACTTCGGCGTTTCCAACTCTTGCGGTGTGGTCGGGGAAATCAAATGCGACGCCAAAGCCAAAAGCTGCAGATTCGACAGCTGGGCAATGGGCCCAAACTGGGGCGGAGGAAGACGGCGAATGCCTCCGAGTTCGAGGAGGTAGTCGAGGGTGCGCTCGAGGGCGTCGGGGTCGCGCTGCGCGCGCTTGAGCACTAGGATTGCAGTGATGGAGAATGTGGTGACGGCCGCTTCCAGGGTTCGGGGACTGTAGGCAAGCGAAACTATACGCAAGTTGGCAAGCTGGCCTCTGATCTCGCCGAGCTGGTCTCTGATCTCGCCGACCTGGCCTTTTATCTTGCCCAATCCTCTCTCTAATCGACGGACTCGGATCTCTAATCGAGAGAATCGGAATCGTGTTAGGAAGGCTGAAGAAGGAAAGCTAAACCTGCATGCGCGGTCACACGGGAACTTCGGAGGAGGAGCAGAGATGTACATACCGTCGTCCTGGCATTCTCAGCCTGAGCAACGCGAGGCGCGGAGGCACGAGAAAGGTTCAAGACTCAAGAGTTGCGCGAGATCTCGATAGTTAGGAGACGATTGGATCAATCAGATCTGCACCGTACCGTGCCCCCCGGCCCGCCAAAGTTGAACGAACTTGAAGAAGTAATACTCAGTATGCGTGGGCTTGTGAAAAGGCAGTCAAGTCGTGTTCCGAAATTCAATCTACACCAGTAGTGTCCACAGGGATCTCCTCATCGGAGGACGACTCATCCACAGTCCCATTTCCACCCCAAAATCGGCGGATAACGTTACGCAGTACTCGAATCGGCAGCGGCTGTGGACTGATGAGACCAGTACTTCAAGGGCCACAGGATATCTCACCGCAACAACCTCCTCGTCCTCGTCCGACTCCTCTTCCTCCTCGTCTGGCGCTTCCTCGGGAACGAGTTCGGGTTCGGGTTCCGGAGCCACCCCCTCCCAGTGCGGAAAGCCAGGCATCTCGCCGGGCATACCGCCCTGGTTCGCATTCAAGGCGTCCTCGTTCGCGGCGACGGCGGCGAGCATGAGCGCCTCGAACTCTTCCGGGTCCATCTGCGCTGCCGCCTCCGCGAACTGCACAACGCCCTCGGGAAACCGTTCCTGCACAGCTGGCATTGCGTTGAAAAATGCCTGACAATAATACGAGGTTGAACATCCGAGTTGAATGAATATGCCCGACGCACCTGGAGTTGTTCCCGGACGCCGGCGTCGGGAATCATTTGTGCGAGAATGCGGCCCTGCTGTGCGCGCTGGCGTGTGGAGGCCGCGGGCATGAACGTCCGCAAGTCCTCCGTACCCTCGAAGAACGCATCATTGTACAACGTGACCGCAGTCGGTGGCGGCAGCGGATCGCACTGCAGTGCCTTTACGGCGAGCACTTCCTTCGGTATGTACGAGAACAATCGCCGGAAGCTGGTTTCGAGCACCATAACGTGGCGGTATATCGAGAAGCGGAGGTTCAGATTTGCGTACAACGTCAAAAAGTCCTGTCGGCGGACGGGAACCGGAAGGGATGCGGGGAGGGAGGAGAATTCGGTAGTAACGGTGCTCGCAAACCAAGACGATTCTTCTTTCCACAAGGGAAATGATCGTTGGGCGTAGAGGTGGGAGAGAAGATGCAGTGTCGCTTCTGGAGGCCGCAGATTACTGGTATCCATGGTTGGAAATGCACCGGCTGGAGGAATGTATCAACTTACTTTCCGTCTGTCTCGATTTTGAAATCGCGATGGCCGCGTATCGTGTTGGGCAGCGAAACATCTAATTTGTCGGCCAGAAGAGGAACAATCGAAGGGAAAGCCCGGATCGCTTCTATAAGTGCCGCCGTACCTGCAGCGGGATCCTGTAGATGGGTTTGATTTCGGTTTGACATCAGGTGGCAAGTTCCCAGTACCTTGGCTTTTCCGGCTGCACGAAGAGCTAATGCTCTGGCGTACGACCATCCTGGTAATAAACTCGGGTCGGCGCGGGCATCCTTAGTTCGCGGACCACTTCTCCGAGTAGCGTACAAGTCGAACATGTCGAGCAACCATTGCCCCATGCCAGTCTTCACTGCGAGGAAGTCCAAGTGAAGCAGCGCACCATGAGGATCATTCTGTGGATCAAGAGAAAGTCTGGGTAGAAAAAGTCAGCTTCGGATTACTCCACTGAAAAGGAAAGCGTACAGCAGTCGAGCAAACTCGAACGCCGTACGAACACAACCCCTCCGTTGAAGGTCGCTAAATGTGAAGTTGTCGGTCAATGGGTTCGTATTACTTCAAAAACCTACGTGGTTTGTCTGTGGACCGCCAGGAAGAACGGCCGATTCTCAATATGGTCGAAGTCGAGGCGATTCAAACCGGTGGTTAGATTGTATGAACCGAAGAAAGCACGTTCATAGGCGAATAAGGCTCTGTCAACGTATTCGACGGCCTGGGCATATTCTACATACCCACCCCATCAACTGAGTTCAAAAAGAGAATAAAATGGTGGCGCTACCTTCTCTGTGTCGGAAAACTTCCGCCAGTTGGAGAAGCGTATCCCCGTGCCACGGAAATTTCTGCAACAAGCCGTAGAATCCGTTCGGATCTGTTTAACCGTAAACAATATGAACAAGAGCGGTTGTGAAGACATACCGCCCGAATATACAATGGTCATAAACGCTAGCGTAACACTCTTGTACTTCTTGCTGTACTCGACCGTCCACCACTTCTCATCCCGTGTGCGATCCCACGCGTGGAGAGCCTGTTTGGCGACGAGCTCCTCATCAGAAAGTGGACGCAGCGACAGTCCTTCGCGTGGTAAAGTTTGAAACCAGGTTGCAGGGGGACGAGTCAGGTTGGACCGCTGGGCAGTTTGACGCCGAGACGATCCAGCGGCCCCGGTCTTGTTCGCCTGGATGACTCGGGCACCGAAGAATTTCCGCATTTCGGCCTCGCTGTCGAGATTTGCGAGCGATACTGACAAGAGAGATGCAAGGGTCGAAGCCGACGACGAGGAAGCAGCCTCGCCGCTATTATTCGCAACATTTTGCAGCTCAGGATATCTGGGCGCCGCCATTATTATTTACTGTGGAAACGCAAATTCAAAAACTCACTTGATAGACAACTCCGCCAGCGCCTGGTCAAAGTCGTCTTTCCCAGCCTTTCTTTCTCGCGCTTTAGCTTTCTTTGCAGCTTTCTTCTCATTCTTGACCACGGGTAATGGTGCTCGCGGGGATCCTGAGATAACTGGAGTCGGGACGCTTGGGACTGTAGCAGGCTCTCCCCCTTTCTTCTTCTTCTTCTGCGGACGCCTCAGATCAGCCACGAAGGAATTCTCGGTCCACGAAAACAAACCTTGCGTGATTTCGGGGCCGCAGGACTGTCGTCAGCACTATCCTGTTCATCTTCGCCGGGGGTAAAGAGCTATTTTCTCCCTTTAGTGGGACACCACAGAATCGTTTATACCGCGCACCGCCGCGAATCCGGGGTTTGCCTGCGCTCTTGCTGGCGGCCTGGATTCCTCTTCACTGGACGAATCTTGTGGTTTGGAGGGTCCACCGAGGGCCTCCAACTCCTCCAACTCCCTCTGCTGGCGTTTATTCAATCGAGGAGGCATTCGAGCGGCTTTCGGGTGGAGGAACTCCGAGGAAGAGTCAGCGCCGAGAAAAACGCGTGACTTCTGCGTGACCTGCTCACGTGGCGACACAACAGGCACAAATATCAACGCGTCAGTTAAATTAATTTCCAGTTCCCAGACGCGCCTTGGACAGCACGAAGTTGCAGACAAGTCAGAAAATTTTGTACCATGGCTTGCTATCCAAACTTCAACGGGCCTTCAGGCTCCGAACCCGATGGTGTTGGTGCTCCAGAGAACTGAAATCAAGCGTCTCTAACGTTTCTGACCCAGCTGTAAGTATTACACGGCCATCATGCAAGTAAAGAAGAAAGAGTATTTTGTTCAGCTACCGAGTACGAGCCGCATTACGATCCTCCGCGGCAGGGATATCCACCACAAGAGCAGGATCACCGTAGATGTAAGCGAGAGTAGCCTCATTTCCGTACTCCACATAAGGAGCCTGCAGGCCGATAAGGTTGGACATTTCCGTGATCCATGTAACCTCCATTATCGGCGCGTCCTGCCCATAGTCTTCCGTGTCACATCTGAGCACCTCTCCGCCGAGTGTATCGTAAATCTCCTCGATGATGGAGCCTTCGACCTGGAAAAGATTGTCCAGGTTCGCGATGCTGCCCATCATGATCACGCCGTCCTCGTGCGAGTAGACGGCCTTGAGCGAGGTGTCCAACCCAATCTCCCTGCACACACGGACGAGGAGAGCATCTGTACCCTTCAACAGGGATTTCATCGTGTCTAAACGGGTGTTGCTGTCGACGGGGTACTTGTAGCGCAGGCCAAATCCAAGACGACCGCCTTCGGGGAGAAAAGTTGCGTCGGACAGGAGTGTAGAGAGCGAGTATTGGAGTTCGTTGGCAGCAGAGGAGGGGGCCAAATGAAACTTTGGTCGAAGATTTGTCGGCGAAATATAAGTTGTATGTCAAGGTGACGCGATGCCCGGATTCAACGACGGTGACTTCGTGTTCGACATCTCCGTAGAAAGCGACATATGCGACGGTCGATGTGTCGAACGGGGAGAGGATCTCGGCGGAGTTGAATTTCTCCTCTTTGTCGTTGTGACGGAGAAGGAGCGCTCCACCGGCATGGGTTGCGGGAAAGACGACAACCAGAGATCCAAACATGTTCTCCGCTCGAGGCGTGTCCTGCAAAACGCATCGGCTACTTTCATTCGTGCAGCGTAAGAAGGATGCATACCTTGTGAGCCTTGAAAAATGAGCCTTTGTCTACGATACGTTAGAACCTTGCGGGGATTGATGGAAAAGATAATTTACCATAGACGTTGAGCTTGTAAAGTTCCGCTTCAACGCGCTTGCCGGAGCCATCAAACGCTTCCAGAAGCTGCGCATAAACAGCGTCCAGGATTCCAGACTTCTCCAGATTGAATCCAATCTTGAAATCCTTCGCACTCATCTGACCGGCTTTTCGGTAAGTCTCGTCCAAAATATCTTCTTTATTGCGCCCGAAAGTCGCCTTTTGACAGGCTTCAGAAACGGCGTCCAGCTGTTCTGAGGAAGCTGTAGACAAGTTGACCCATCTATGGTCACGTTAAGCGTTTGAAAACGATTGTCAGAATGCAACCCACCGCGCGCTGCCATCCTCTTTCATCCCATACGTTAGAATATTCTGGTCCAAAGGAATCTGACAGGTTCCATGGCAGGTAGGAGAGCTACCCTCCATAGCGTTCTTCACGGCGGCGATTTTTTCGTCCATTTCGTGGTGAGAAAGGAGGTCTGTCACGTTCCGTCACGATTCTTTAAATTCCCACGTTGCCGAGTTTGGACATTGATGTTGCAAAAAATAAATGTGCTTCCGTCTATATATTACACAGTCACATCGTCGGTCTTTCCTATTTACATTCCGAAACAACCTTGTTCCCATCACCCGCAATAGTGAGCAACTTCGCCTGTGCCGCAGAGACCGTCGCATTCAGGCTTGGACTGAAGAAACCCATGGTTAGTTAATTACTATTCAACATGTACAGCTTTACCACTTACTCTGTGATCAAGCTGAGCGCATCGTGGGCACCATTCACCCCGAGCCCAACCTGGTCGCGCGAATTGGCCGGCGCCGTCTGGTTCGCAAACACCGCAGTCAGGATGTCCTGAATAGCCGCGTTGGTGCTCGTCAGCCCCGCTTGCGCCACGGCCACCGCGCTGGCAGTTGCGAGATCGCTGGGGAAATCAAACTTCAATGGCATGTGCCTAACGCCAGAGCTCGAGCGTACATTGTGTTAATTTGGCCGACCAAGGTCTGCGCTGCGGCAATGTCAGAGATGATCTTGAGACGCGCCAGATTGCAGTCGAGGTCTCCGACTTGGCGGCTGTGCAACGGTGCTATTTGAAATCACATGAGTACATTTTGTTCAAAATGGGAGGTACCCATACCAGCTACGGCACACACTGCGAAGCAAGCGGCAAAAAGCATGGAAGTGAAGCGGGCCATTGGCAAAAAAAAAATGAGGAGCGGGTGAGGGAAAAAAGGCTAGACACCAGGTCAGAAGGAAGAAGACGAATAATGAATGGGATTCCTAGGGCTCCATTTTATACTTGAACCCAGTCGGCTGCGGCCGACTCGGACTCGGAGGATCGACGGTAACTTGGAAACTGTGATTCAATATGCCGATGTGGATCGCATCAGAAGATGGTGCGACGGACTGCTAGATAGATATTAAATAATATTTACAACGACTAGGGCGACTCGAAAAGTTGAGACCCACTATAGAATTATGCCGTCGCCTCTCAGATAAAAACCCTCCGGAAATACACCTGTGGGTTACCACCTGCCCAGTGCCCGTCGGAAGAAAGGAAAGTAGCACACTGCGACTGCGGGGAGCGATGCCATTATGGAGACGCAAGTATCCCAGTGACCGACATCACTCCGTACGATGTCGGACTCTGGAGGAGGAGGAGGTATATTATACTGACGTGGTCCCACAATTGGAACAATCAGTCTACTACGTACGACATCGGAACTTTTGTAGGCTAAGTGCTCCGTGTCGATACATAGAACACACGTACTACCGAAAGGGGGGCGGAAAGCCTGGTATTTTGTCAAAGCCGTTCACGGATTTCGAAGTTTCTTTGCGTTGCCAAGCTTAAGCGCGCACTGCCACATAGGGGGGACAGCCAGATTAAGTTGCTTCAAGTTAGTTGCTTCATCCTGTTGGGGCTGGTGTTTCCTCCGAGGTGTGTCGGTCAACGGTGCGCGAGCGGTGATTGCCGTGATTTGATCATGCATGTGCAACCTGGCCGCTCTCAGCTCCGAGGGCTCAGAGGGATCCAAGCCAACATTCACAGACCGTAATACTCGAGCTAGCATTATCTTCGTGTGGACCCGGGGACTACCGTGATATAGTAGTCCGAACCACAGCTCTGGAATCGTGGAACTGCATCTGCAACCAAGAGAAAAAAAATCATTTTTGCATCTGGTGGGAATTTTCACGGCGGACAAGCACTTGTCCTTTTCGATCTTGGCGCAGGATGTCCTTTGACACGGCTTTGCCATGTCCTTTTCTTAACTCCGGCCGCTTTGGCCTTTCGGGGTTTTCCGCGGCCACGCTGCAACCACGCGTTCTCGGGGATTTCCGACAGAAAAGTGATCTCAATAATGATTTTGGGCTCTTGGGGTGAATATTAGTTCAAATTCTCCCAAATATTGCTGGCATGAGAGGTACCACTATAGGGCACAGCACTATGCAGAAAAATTTGAAGGATAACATACAAAAACCCACCAAGAACGCGTGCCGAGTTGAAATAGCGCCCCGTTCTGTTGCATCCCACTAACCCAACTCATATAAAACTCAGCAGGAGCAATCCTGAGCCCCTGTAGAATGATCTTCCATTTTTTTCCGACCCAATAGAGGGTGGCAGAGGGCGGAATGGTGGGTTTGAACATTGATGTGACCGTTCCAAACTCCCCGGCAGCGCCCGGCACGATTTAAACCGTCACACTGACCTTCATGCACCCCCACAGCAGCCATTGCAACTCCGTTTCTGGGCCTAAAAAAATAATTAAAATCACTAGCCGGTGAGATATGACAGTCCCACAAAAACCTACCTGAATTGGCACATGGATTAAACTTGAGCTTCCAATTCTTTGTGTTCGCGACCTGTTCCCGCCTAGTTTTTGCTGCATTTCCCTCAGCTCTTTCTTGTAGCCTTATACTATAGTAGTGCCTCTGTAATTTGGCAAGTTCCCAAGAATATTTTACCACAAACTGAACTCAAGAGCTGCAAATCATTATTTAGATCATTTTTCCACCGGAAATCCCCGAGAACGCGTGGTTGCAGCGTGGCCGCGGAAAACCCCGAAAGGCCAAAGCGGCCGGAGTTAAGAAAAGGACATGGCAAAGCCATGTCAAAGGACATCCTGCGCCAAAATCGAAAAGGACAAGTGCTTGTCCGCCGTGTTTGGAGAAGGCTTGTTGAATCACGGCGAAAAAAAGAATTACAACTGCTGTGCACGCACTGCCCACTTCAACAGCTCGGTTGTGCCTTCTATTATTCTCTACAGCAATTTAACAGCATTCTCCAATATATACTCATATACATGTTCGAATAAATTCCGCACGTTTACAACGGGTTCACTGCTTGCTCGGAGTCTCTCTTTCGAAATTCAACAAAGAGGAAAGCCGTGATTGGATCAGTTCCACTCGTGTGACAGTCACTTTGTGACACTCCTTCTTCTTTACGTCCAACTGCCATCCTTTGACCTAAAAATCGCTTTGAACATGGTTGAATCCGCAAACAGCGTCAAGATGCGCCAGATTAAAGACCCCATTCACGATTATAGTACGCACCAGGTCTTGAAACACGCTTTATCCAGCTCACCATCTCTCGCAGTACCGATTTCCCCTCTCATGAGCTCAATCATCGACACGCACGTTCCCTCTTGAAATCATCGAAACTCTCTCTAATTCTCTCATAGCAAGCAATTCCAACGCCTGCGGAGCATCAAGCAGCTCGCCGCCTCGTACATGGTGTGGCCTGGGGCCTCGCACAATCGGTTCGAGCATTGCTTAGGAGAGTGACGACAGAATAGGCTATAACCAATACTTATGTCCTCACAGGCGTCGGTCATCTGGCCAGGTCGATGGCCGAGCACCTCCGCAATGAGCAGCCTGAGCTTCACATCTCGGCGCGCGATATCGACTGTGTGCAGATTGCCGGCCTCTGTCACGACCTCGGACACGGCCCGTGGTCTCATCTCTGGGACGGTCTCTTCATCCCTTCCGTCGCGTAAGAAATCGCAATATCCGTTCTGTCGCGCCCTCACGCAGCATCTGCAGTCCGGAGAAGAACTGGAAGCACGAAGACGCGTCGAAGATGATGTTTCGAGACCTCCTCGAAACCAATAATATCAACCTTCCCACGAAGGACGTGGATTTTATTCTCGCACTCATCGACGGTGATCCCCGTCTCTGCAGGTATGTGCATATGTGCTTCAAATCACGAGTCTGATCACCCACCAGCGAGGAAAAGTTGTTCCTTTTCGACATCGTGGCCAACAAGCGCAACGGACTCGACGTTGACAAGTGTGTCCCGCATTTATTGATCCTCTTTATTTTCTCATTTGGACCGTAGGTTCGACTATATCGCGCGAGACTCTTACATGATGGGCGAACCCAGCAAGCTTTCTCTCGCGAGGCAAGTCCGACAGCATCCTCTCCTTCACCGACTCACCCTCGATGGCCAGGCTCATAAAGAGCGCGCGCGTAATAGAAAACGAAATCTGCTACGATATCAAGGACGTGAATCAACTGCACGAGATCTGCTACACTCGCTTCCGCCTACACAAGATGATTTACCATCACAAGACGGGTACGCCGTTCTTCCGTTCTTATGTTTTCTTTCTTGAAAAACGCCTTACAGCCAAAGCGATCGAATACATGATCGTGGACGCGCTCATCCTCGCCGAGCCGCATCTCAAGATCGCAGATCGGATTGAGGTTCCGCGGAAATTCCTTTATTTGACGGACGACATCAAGCCTCGGATAGAGTCGAGCGAAGACCCTGTTCGTACATCTTCTCTGATCGTTCTTTGCACAACCTGATATTATCATTATCGTGGCCAGGAGCTCGAGGCGTCGCGCGACCTCTTCGACCGAATCAGCCATCGCGATCTGTATAAATTCGTCGACCAACGTGTCGTCAAGTGGGACCGGCGCGAGATATTTCGCGAACACATCACGTCGGAGAGTATTGTGAAGGAGGCGCGTCGGCTCGCTGCGGAGCAGGGCGCTGAGGTCGACTTGACGCAGCTTACGCCGAAGTGTGTGATCGTGGACCACGCTACGATGCATTATGGGATGAGGGAGAAGAACCCTCTCGATTTTGTCAAGTTCTATTCCAAGCGTAACTTTGACAGTAAGCAGGTCGATCGAATTTTCTTTTTTTGTGTGCTCAACTTTTTTCTTTTGTAGAGTGTGCGCGCGCACAGGAGGGCGATTATTCGATGCTGATGCCGCCACTGTTCGCGGAAGTAGTGCTGACGATTTTCACCAAGCACTCGCAGTGCGTCTCCCGTATGTCAAGTTATCGAACACTACTTAAACTGCGGTCTTTCTAGGTATCTCGGTCTCGTGCAAGCTGGTTATCGCGCGGTGCTGAAGTCGATCCCGGACGTGCCCACTTTGCAAACCCAACCATCGACGCCGACGCGCGGGCATTCCCGAACCGCCAGCCTGACGGAGAACTCGTTCACGACCGTGCCGATAAACTATGCGCCGACGACGCCTGCGCGGAGCCTGAAGAGAGAACATGATGGTGGGAGTACGGGGTCCCTCGAGGACGAGGACAGGCGGGCTAAACGGCAGGCGTAGGAAAGAACATTTTATACTTGGAACGTGTGTTCAACTGTTGCTTACTCTAGACTTTTCTTCGTTATATAGATTACACATCCTAGCGATTCGTTTGCAATAGAGACAGTGCCATTGGCCAAGCCGGATACCTACCGAGTCCTGGCGTGAGATCGCAGCGAATCAGGCGGCTCGAACTGCATCATCGATTGGGCGAGCCGCGACACGCGTCTTTGCCGAGCGAGTATAAATAGCGCTAACTGTAGGTCACCTTCTTCAATTCAACCACAAGAAAGATGTCATTCTGGGCGCCGCCTCCCCCTCCCCCAACGAAGCTCGGTGTCTACCGAACGCTTTCGCCCCTTGCGGGACTGCATGTATCGCCCCTGCAGCTCGGCGCGATGAGCGTCGGAAACAAGTGGGACAGTATGGGTATGGGAGCAATGAACAAGGAATCCAGTTTCAAGCTTCTTGACGCGTATTTCGACAACGGCGGCAACTTTATCGACACGGCGAACAACTAGTGAGTTTGATTGTACTTACAAGTTTCGGGATTAAACTTGGTGCTTGCTTTTCAGTCAGGACGAGTCCTCGGAGGCCTTTGTGGGAGAGTGGGCAGAACAGCGCAATATCCGGGACCAGCTTGTAATCGCCACCAAGGTTCGTATACTGTGATATTTATCGAGCGACCGTTACTCAACTGAGCGCAGTATACAACCAACTTTAAAGTTCGCAACGACAGCATCGCTCAGAAGGTAAACTATGTTGGAAACAACATCAAATCGATGCATATTAGTGTGGAGGCCAGTCTCAAAAAACTGCGCACCACCTACATCGACATCCTGTATGTACATTGGTGGGATTGGGATACTAGCGTCGAGGAAGTGATGAACGGGTTGCACAACCTCGTCGTCCAGGGAAAGGTTCTTTACCTTGTGCGCAAATCCTCTCCGTTCAATTCAAGTTCCCATCTCAACGAAGTGAACTAGGGCATCTCGGATACCCCGGCGTGGGTCGTGTCGCAGGCGAACCAGTATGCCCGCGACCACGGAAAGACTCCATTTGTGATTTACCAGGGGAAGTGGAACGTCTTGGAACGCTCGTTCGAACGCGAGATTATTCCTATGGCGCGCGCGAATGGTGAGCAGTGATTAGGCCGACATCGATCCTCAAGTTGTTAACACCCGCCGAAGGCCTTGCACTTGCGCCGTGGGGCGTCATAGGGCAAGGAAAGTTCCGCACGGATGCTGAAGAGGAGGAACGACGCACGACGGGGGAAAAGGGACGCGCTTTAACTAACCCGCAATGGGAACGGAACGAGAATGAGAAGAAGATATCGTATGCGCTGGAGAAGGTGGCAGGCGAGGTCGGCACGAAGAGCATCACCGCCGGTTCGCATAAATTTTCCCGTGTTCGTTCAACACTAACAGCCCACAGTCGCCATTGCGTATGTCATGCAGAAGGTGCCCTATTGCTTCCCCATTATCGGAGGTCGCAAAGTCGAGCACCTCATGGCGAACGTCGAGGCGCTTGACATTTCCCTCTCCGCCGAGCAGATTGCGTTCCTGGAGAGTGTCATTCCATTTGACCCCGGCTTCCCCGTTGGCATGATTGTGCGTGCTTCGTTTATCTTACCATTAACCTCAGTCGTTTACAAACTTCATTTGAAAGGGCGATGGCACCAAGCCCAGTGCACTTTTATCCAACGCAGGAGCTTTTGCGAAGCAACCGTTCCCGCAAGCTATCCGCCCTACGAACTAGTCCTCCCAAACTGATCTGTACAACGATAATTGTTCCGATAGACAAAAAGATAGACATGAATTCCTTACAGCTTCAACGCCAACGGAATAAAAATCGTTTTTCACGTTGAACACGGAATCCCGGCAATCGCCGTCCTTTACCGGCCTTGTCGGCAACACGTCTCAACGTTCAGCAGTTTGCTTATGTCCCAACGCAATATTCCTGCCGTGTCTGGTGTTTGAATCCCTTCCCTCCGTACAAGCCTTCCTGGTCGGCGGCACTGTGGTTGAACCGTTCGTCCTTCGCATTTTTCTCCGCAGCCGCAAAATGAGACAGCATCCCAGTCCGAGCTTGAACGGCTTGACATCGCTCTGGGGGTTTCCGACTTGGTGTTTAAGCCTCCTACCCTCAGACTCTCTTGAACTTCTCATCGTTTCCGGACTTTCCTGAATTCTTTTTACCTTCCTTTCCGTTGCCGGCACGTGTAGCCTTCGCATGGTGAACACAATAATCACGATTCTCAATCGGCATAGTACCGATCTGAATCTGAATCCACAACCGCCAAACCGGCGACCTGGACTGCAACCTAGCGCGTCCTATCATTTCAGATTCTGACGTTGTTGGCAGCCTCGAGATGTTGCCAGTAAAGCACCAGTGTGTACATATAGTAGGGAGTATTACCAGTATAAATACCTCAGCCAACAATATCCAGTAGAGCCGTACAAGTTTATTCGTTTGTGATAGGTGAGATCAGCAAAACGCGCTTTGACTTGCCCTAAATCCTCACGTGATCGCTCACCGCCTTGCTCTTTGACTCTGAGTCATTCCTTCTTTGCTTGAAGCGCGCCCCTGCTACTCTCCACCCTCGGGCTCACCGGCACCGCGTGCTTCGCGTCCGAGTCCATCCTCCTCAGCGCGCTCGCCGCGTGGCGCGAGCGACGGAAGCTCGTGGCGGCGGGGGTGGGCGGCGCGGGGCACACGCGTGTCATTTGGGAGGACACGGAGAGCTGAGTAAGTAGCGGGGTGGCTGGGTGGGTGGTATTTATGTTGGGTGGGCTTCGAATTAGACTAAGCTTAAGAATAGAGTACGAACTAGTTTTGGGAGAGTGTAATGTGTGCTTATAGACTATATATCTCCAATTTTGCGCAGAATGAATACAATACAATGGATGTGAATGGGATAGTTGGATACAGGATGTCGACTGATACAAATGGCGGGGATAGGTTGTACGGCTACAGCTGCTCTACGGGAAAAAATATATCTAAGTGGAACGAGCATTCTCCTTCTCTTTCTCCCCCGTCCCTCTCCCCGCGAGGGGCCCGCCTTCTGCCCACCAGCATTCCCCCTCGTCAACCACCTCCGCCGCCAACTGAATGCCCGCCGGGTACATGCTATGCTGAAGCGGAGGGCACCTCTCCCGGCCCAACGCGTAGCTCAGCTCGAGTTCAGATGCCGCTACCGGGTTGGCAGCATACGCAAGGTCGCGACGAACAGCGGCCTGCGTCCCGGGAGACTTCTTCCCGAGCTCCTCCTTGAGCATTTCGCGCCTGTTGGGCACTCCGCCAGCTCCCTTCCCCTCTCCAATCAATGTCGACGTCGCCACCCTCTCCGAGTCCGCGAGGCGAGGCGGCCGCAGCACTGACCCTTCCGGCGCGGAAGCAGGGACAGGGCCAAGTTCGCTGAGCGACATGGCCGTCGGGAGCGGAGCGAAGGGAGGAGACGGAGAGTCGCCCGCGCGCGCCGCCGTCCTCGTCCGTTTAACGGGTTGGGGGCAGGGCGTCGGCGGGGAGGAAGGTGCAGAGGAACTTGCTGTTGTCGACAGGGACGCCAGCCGGTACGGCGACGGTGTCGGTGGCGTCGGCGGGGCGGCCCAGAGCGCGCTCTCGCTTGACGAGGGAGCAAGAGCCGGAGCCGGAAGGGAGGACGGCGAGTAGACGTCCTTGTGCTCCTCGAGCTCGACGAGGAGAGCCGCAACGGACGTTCGAAATACCTGCTTGCCGTCCTCGTCAGAGACGACTTTGCCCCCCTCCTCCTCCTCCTCCTCCTCCTCCTCCTCCTCCTCATCTATCCCACCAAGCTCGACGGTTGCAAGCGAGGCGGGAGGCGAGGGCGCAGCAAGAGCCGTCCATCCGAGAGCGGCAAATATGACCTCCGCGTCGAGGGGGCCGGGGAGGTCGAGGGGCGGCAGAACGTCCGCGGCAAAGAGAGGCGCCGGAGGGAACGGGGGAGGGACTAAGAACGCGACTTGGGCAAACACGGGCGAGGGAGGCAACAGGAGCGCCTTGGTTGTGATTTCCGCTTGCGCCATCGTCGTTGTAACCCCGACGAGGAGAGCGAGATCTACTGACGCAGGTGCTTCAACCTGCACCTTGAATGTGCGAGCTGGTGCTGCTTGCGCCGTCCCTTGGGCTATGAACCTCTGCGTGGCCTGGTCGGTGACGCGAGGTCGGATGGCGACAGGATCGGCCACAGCGTCTCGTCCAGCAGCACAATCAAGCCGGGCAAGCTGAGCTCGAGCGACGGCGGATCGACAGATTCGGCCCACCGGTTCAAGGAACTGATGGAGGAGAGAGGCAGCGATGCCAATAAGAACGAAACCAATCGCCCACTGGCAATGAAAACCGCCGCCCAGCTGCAATGGGAGACTACCCTCTGGAACCGAGCTGATCGTTTGATGGTGGTGGCCCTGCATCGGACTGAACGTCCATCCAGCCGTAGTCTCATTGACAAGGACCGGACGGGGTGCTGCAGTTGCCGCTGGGGACGGTGCCGGAACGGAAGCCGCTGGGAGTGCTGATGCAAGAAACGGCCGCGCGGCGCAGGTGGGGTAGGGACGTATTACGAACTCAAGATGTGAGAGAGGGCGGCTTGCGAATTGTGGCGCGTTCGTCGGCAGCACGGCTTCTCCGCAAGTAGACTGGATATCTGTGTACCAGTCGGGGAGGATACGGCAGGGTCCTGTGGCCGTTTTGACGCCGGCGATGCGGCGTATAGTGATGCTTGCCGCCCACCATTGGCCTCGCAGGACGCTTGCGAAATCGTTGGACTTTTGTTGCCATAAGGCACCGATTACACTCAGCGTGAGCGTAATGGTGTTGAGGATCGTGCTCAGCAGCATCGGAGATGTTGCGAGCTTGTACAGCGTTAGATACAAAAGAATTGGCCTAGGCGAGAAAACTTACGTGGAGAGACGTGGAGGAGGAAGGAGGAAACAGGAATGAAGCCGGTTCACCGAAGTACAAATCGAGACAGGAAGAAACGAAGGCTACGCGCGATAGACGCCTATACAAAGTTTTATAAGGAATAACCGAGCAAGGCGAGAAGACTTACGATAATTCGACGTTGAGGAAGAGGAACGCGATCACGTGGTGCAAAGACAGCCAAACAAAGCTGGAACACAGGATCCAACAGTGAAATTGTCTTGTACTGTCCCGACATCCCGACTAAGTAAATATTACCTCTTCTTCGGTGCGCGGAAGAGTGCTGGAAGGACAAGGGGCCTCGCGTCAAAGGCGCCTAACAATTAATGATCCAATCGCGAGTTAGTTTTTATTCAAGCTAGGCTTGGCCATAGGTATTCGGTCCCTGCGCTCCACCTGCTGAAATCGGGGGGCCAATTGACATTGGAGTCGGAAATTAGACAGACAGACATGCCATGGGAGGAACCCAAAAAAATCTAGACTGCGGTGATTCGAGGCCCCCGGCTAGAAAACCAACCAATACCGTCGCTTTTCAACCTTTCGCGCTTCACGCTTCAACCTTAAGGCTTTTTTGGACTCGGATGAGAGAATTTACCTGAAAACATTCCCATCAAAAGCGATGCTGTTTGCTTCAACCTGTGCAAGGGTGGCTGGCAATCAATTTCGCTCCTTGACCCGTACCACAACATGCTCCAGATGTCCACCTCCACCTTGAGCATGTTCTCTTCCTCCTCCAAGAGCCTCGACGGGTTCTTCGGTCTCATCTGCGTCGGCATTCAACTCGCTCTCACTGTGGTCCTTTCCGACTCATTCAAGACCGAGTTCACGACCGCCGCGCGCGCGACAACCACCGTCAAAATGGTCCTTCAGCCTACCAAATGTGTCATCTCCAACGGCACCGGCTCCTTCCCCTACGTTGCCGCAATGAGTTACGCTACCATCGTGTTCCTCAGTCTCGTTTACATCCTTCGTGCAAAAGGCTTCGGCACCGGCGACCAGCCACCATCACCTCCATCGGACGCAGATACGGAGTCCAACGCGAAGAAACGTCCGAATCGATGGTTGCGGCTTCTCCTCGTTCTCCTCATCTCGATGGTCCTCCTTTCGCTCGGAGCTGGAATATTCGTCGCTTATTTGGTCCCCTCACTCCGCGTCCTCCATCCGCTTCAGACCTTCGGCGCCGACACTGTGAGAATCGTGGAAAGGGAATTCCTCGAAGAATGGACTTGGGCTGCGTCGAATCTTTCAGCACTCGCGACGCACATTCCTTTGCACGGCCGGCAATATGCGAAAATCATCCTCCTCGCTCTTGCCAGTCACTTTGCGTGCATTACTCTTCGTTCTCCCGTCCGCCGCATGTACAGACATATGCACTTTTTGGGGCGAAAGCTGTGGGAGACGGTCCTCGTGGTCGTTGTCGTGCCCTGGTCCGTTATTGTGGCGATCCCTCAGCTTCGGTGGATATTTTGGACCCTCTGGTATTTTGGGGCTATTCCAACTACAAACGACATCAACCAGAACATACTTCGGATTCCCCGTTACCTCTCCTTCCTTGCAGCGAATCAACCAGTTGATACAGTCGGTCCATTCAGATTTCAATGTTACGCGTTCGCTCATTCGGCCATCTTTGCAGATGATACTGGGCCCAGCAACCATTCATGCTGCCATAATATGCCTCAGTTTTCTCCTTCCGGGCGTCTATAGAATTCCCGGGATTACAATCCGATGCCTGTTCCGGCGCTCGCAACAACGTTTCTGTCTGGAGTACACCGTTTGGTACACCATCTTTTACACATTGGCCCTCGTCATCATAGGGTACCACGCCCTACCCGCCCAGCTCAAACCTATCTTTTGGCGCTCGTTCTTCTGCCGCGACGCTAGGAGCCAATTTTTTCTCTTTTTCTGGCGCGAGCTCCAAACACATCAAGCCTGGAAATCCGCTCAAAAGCAAGACTTTGCAATACTCGCTCCAAAGCTTCCGCACGCCTTTATGCAAGAACTCCGCCCGGCCTCGGAATTGTGGGGTTCACTACCCTGGCCACAGAAATTCGTACGCTCATCTTTTGTCTACGGTTCTTCTCCCACACTGACTTCCTTTTGGTAGCTTATTATCGCCCCGGCCGTCCTTTTCTACATTTACTCCGATGTGGTGAGCTTTAATCGCATTACCCACCATCTCAACACTCATTGAATCCACTCCCAGATCCCAAATGTGCGGAGACTCCGACGAATTTACGTGAGGTGGCGAAATATGGCATAAATTTCCCTTTGCTTAGAAATTGGTACGCCCTTGCTTTTTTCTCTTGATCCTTGCTTATGCTCATTGCAGCGCTACGGGTACCGCTACCTCGTGCATCCTCCTCCTTCGCGCGCCGGACGGAAGTCTCATTGTTTATTATAGATGCGCAATGCTCGCTTGCTGTTTCGTCGTGTTCAGAGACTTATTCGGATCTAGCGCCGATAATTGTATGTTTTTTTCCCTTTCTTTGCCCGTCATAATCTCATGGCATCCAGATATACACCTGATTTGCTCGGACGCGATGGAGGCAGAATACCCACGATCCAGACCGACAAATCCCTGTTCCCATCCCGATTGTCGAGTGATACCTCAACTACGTATGTTCACATTTTTCCCTTGGCAACTTTTTCTGACTCTCCTCTGACACAGTGCTGGTTTTGCTTAGTTCGTCATATACCCCCAGTAGTCCCACCGCCGAGTCACGTATTATACCCCGTATGTTATTCCTCCTTTTGTGACCTTTCCTCTCTGAGTCTCGTCTTGCAGTGCTGGTCTTGCTCAAGTCGTCCAACGATATATACCCCAGCAGTCTCACCGAGTAACGTATTTATACCCCGTATGTTATCCATTATTTCCGGCCGTTCGTCTCTGACTTCGGTCATGCAGTGCTGGCCTCAAGTCGTCTAACGACATATACCCGACAGTATTCAAGTGCCTAGTTGGAACTTACCCCGTGCATATACCCGCCAGTAGTTTGAATGCCTGGTTCGATCTTATACCCCGTGCGTTCTCATTCTTCTTCTGTTCCGTCCATCTTTTCTGACTTATCATATAGTGCTGGTCTTTTCCAAGTCGTCTAATCGACATATACCCGCCAGCAGCCTGAATCGCCGAGGAACAGCCTACACAATTGCAACGTTCCCGTTGGTGTTTGGGTTCACTCGATCTCGAATTTATTTATATATTCAGTCTGAATCGAATCTTCGTTCCCAGTGCCAATCCCACTTGATCTCTAATTCACCGAAGTTTCGTCTGGTTTCCGCTAGATCAGTGTTGAAATGTCGTCCACAAAAGAATAGCTCTTTCAGAGTCTCTGCCGCACACAGGTCTGCTTGACCTCACTTGATCCTGGCCCTCTGTGTATGCTCTGTGAGCTGGAAGACTCCACTCTCGAGTCTGATTTCAACTGGCAAAAAGAAAAAGAAGGATGTATACCGGCGGGCTCCAGTCCGAACCCCTTCGCCGCGAGCGTGTATTATTGCAAGGGGTGTTGCCGCACACGACTGGTGCCCTTTGCGTTCACATCTCTCGATCCCTGATTATATCACAAGCCGGCAGACTCAAGCGATCCCCAAGCTGAACCTAATTTTGGCTTCACGGACCCTGCGCGTTCCAGCAGGCCGAGTCGCTCGTTCCCTCGAATGAATATAGAGCTGTACATACATACAAAGTTGGCTGTCCAATTCTTTTTCGAACTCCGCGCCGCATTTCGCTTTTGGCCACCACTGCCCAGAGAAATCATCCAATTCATTCATATGGCTGGTTCCTTGTTGTCGATGGTGTGGTAAGTATATCGATGACTCGTCCGTGCGAGCCCGAGGTGCTGCGACCAATGTTGGCTGAGTCGTAACGCTGACTCGTACGGGATATGACCGCGAAGCTGTTGACGTCCTCGACGCTGCGACCAAGACCGACGCGCACCGCAATCAGTGTCGGCGCCATGCACTGAAACGCACATATTATGACGGAATGCTCAATGAATAGATGTCGGTGCACTGACCACAATTTGTCCGAAAACGGCGCCGGTGGAGAACTGTCGACAATGTGGTAAGTATTTCCACGTCCGGAGCTCATTGCACAATCGCACCCCATCGATGGCCACCTTGAATCCGACGACAACGAAAGCGATACCGAAGACGCAATACAGGGCACCCGACTCTAAACTAAAGGAAGGCAAATTCAGTTATACCGATACTAGGCACAGGAAGTTTGATACTCACATCATAGCAGAGACCGTATAGTAAGTCCCCGCCGCTCCCCGTCTCATGGAGAGCCGCGATAAGCGCGCAAGCACCCAGATCCGGCCCACTTTAGCAGATGATTAGGGCGGATAACGACATGGGAACAAGGACCAGACCAGTGAGCCCCGTCAAAAGTGACGTGGTGAAAACAGAGATAGAAAGGGATGCGATGAACGCGTCTGTGCCCACGGTGTTCAGGTGGATATCCTCCGCAGTCAGAGTCTTTTCGGAGAAGAAGAAGTGAATAAGCAGTATCACGCTGGTGTACCCGAAACCTAGGCACGTCAATTGCATGATCAGCTTAGATAAATACGAACAGAGGCTCACCGGCGGCAACTGAAACCAGAAGGGCGGGCAACAGAATGATTGTGAGTCGGCGGTTCCAGTACTGTAGCATCGAAAAATCTGCAGATTTTGAGGAGCAAACCAAATATATAGTTTGAGACTGACAAAAATAATGTCTGCGATCAAGCTTGACAAGGTATGAGCTGAGCTGCAGCAAACTCGACACTGTGAGGGCGAACGTACTTGCTCGTGACGTACATCGCACTCGACGCGACAAGGGACACCTGCGCGGCTTTGGACGACTGGGCGCTTTGCAGTGCCCCCGTGGAAAGAATCGTTCTCGCGAGTTTCGAATGCACAATGTGCGGTCCCAAAAACGAAGAGTGAGATTGTCGCAATATTGAGGAAACGATGTGTTCTCGCGATATGGCGCGTGCGAAGCACATATAGGTAGAAACCCAAACAAGGGCCAGGAATAGATTCCTGGGACGAATGTGGGCTCTTACGAACTGGGGTTTGAGCACTACTCACCATATAGATATAACTCGGCCTATATAAGTGTCAGCACGGGAAAGCACAAACAATGCTTGGCCACCGCGGTTAGCCCCAGTTGATTTGAGCACGATCCAGGAGGCCGACAATGTCTTCATGGTCCCCGAGCTGACATGGAAACGGTAAAAGTATTCTGCTTCAAAAGCAAACAGATGCGAGGAGAGGGTGGGGGATTGCAGGTTGCGCCGGTGGGATCTTGATATAGTACTCCCGACTATAAGCACAGCCCCGCATCTCGAGCATGGTGGGTCGTGGAAAGCCGCGTGGGCGCAGAAGCACTTTACACTTTATCATTGTGAGTCGGAGGCTGCTGTGGATAACAGGTGGAGTGGAAGATTCCTGAGCAGTTCAGGGAAATAACAGCATTTCATTGACACCAGCTGGGTTTCGTGTGCGAGCCGCCGCCCCTTTGCGAGGAAGAGCCCACAGCCTGAGGTGAGATACGCCGAAGATATTCGTGGATAATTTGAGACCATAAATGACCATCCTGATGATGATCCTGGCTCACTGCAGCGCTCCAGGCTCAGGTCGGATCCAAAGTCTTGCCAAAATTTGAGATTTTACGCTCGAAGGTCTGAGCCGAAATGGATCCAGTGGCGAGGAATGGTCCAAAATGAAGACCCCAACATCCTAACAATGGCGGCCGAGTTAGTGAATTCGGTGGTCTCGGACGAGCTCAATTTGGAGAACGCCGAAGAACCAGCTGTGCACCTACATTTCTCTGTTGATTTTGGACGTGTTTCGGCCAATCTTGTCGTCTGACTTCAGAGTCCCGACGGAAAAAAAAATTGGACCCAAGGTTAGAGCCCGAATCCCGACAAAATTTGGTCGAGGGACAGACCAAAAACCCCCACAAGTGAGAAAATCTTCCCCCAAGGCCGGAAATCACCTAAGCTGGGATATACAACAACCGAAGTACCCCGTTTTTTAGTTGTAGCGTCTGTTTATAGAGGCTAGATAATCATCAGTCTTCCAGAGTGCCATCCGAGTCGTGCAACGAAGATGCGAGACGAATCAATCATACTCAGCCGTGAGACGAGATTGCATGGGGAAAGCAAGTCCAAGATCCAAGAAGGTTGTTGGAAAGGAGGGCTCGATATTGTGGGGGAGAAGGGGATATCTCTGTGGGACTGTCGGATGAGTTATCTCCTGTGGGACTGTCGGATGAGTTATCTCCTGTGGGACTGTGATGAGTTCGGGCACCACAGTCGAATTGCAGCAACTAATCTCGTGAGTCTCACCCATCCCTCGTGAGACATCGGTGTTACAAGCTTGAGAGGGACATAAATAACCAGCAGGGTCCGTCCAAGTCTGCAAAGACGTACGGTGAGATACTCATTTGCGCCAGAATGCATTATGCGAACCAGTGTGTAGAAGTCTTTTCCTAACTTGGCCGAAAAGATGGCTCGGCCTGTAATCTCGTCAAACGCAAGACAACGGAAGGTGGTGCTGAGAGACGAGGATGTCAAACGTCAGTTCAGTTTACGAACTCGTGCGCGGACGTGAGCACTTGAATTGAATGATGGTTATTTTCACATACTTACAGCGGGTCTCCGCCGTCAACCGTCCAACACGGCTGTCAACGGCGAACACCTCCAGCAGAATTTTTCTGTTTTACAACTCTTGTTGTGAGTTGACGGAAACGGGAACTTGAAGTTGATGGAGGTGGAGGTGGAAGCCAAGAGGCGACCCATCGGCCCGCCGGTCCGCCGCGTCAATAGCAGCCGGTTCCCCCAGACAAAAAGTCGACGCGTCTGCACGTCTCGGATGACAATTGACGGAACACAAATACAAAACCGTTTGGGACGCCGCATGGCTTTCGCCTCCACTATGCTCGGCAGAAGAGTCTCATACGTATTTCCCATTCCATACTTTCCGACCGCTCGTCTTCCTCAGTCGTTCTCAATTGGATGCGCGATACCATGTTTCTAAGGCGGTTGTATGATTAGATTTCGATGTAATTGAATGAAGCCTATGCCGAATTCAATGCTGAACGAATTCGAACCCGAGAGTGGCCCGAGATCCCCGATTCCTCGTTGAAGTTCAATTTTCGTGTTGAACCTGGATTACAGCGAGTTCCACCACCGATATTGACGTCGAGCTGAAAGCTAGCATATCGTACCCTCTGCTTCACTTGCCTTGGTTGAAAATTGACTTGCGGCTTGCTCGCGGCCCGAAGAAGGGTGAAATAGAGTGTGCTTCATCCAAGGCTCTAGAAACAAACAGTGAAGAAAGACAGCATGGCAGAAATTTACGCTGACTCAAAGCAGTTTCCAGGTGTGGGTCCACGTAACGTAGGCGAACGGGCCGGCCGGCGCCGGCAGTCGCAAGATTCTGGCGACTTGGCACAATCGGCCGAATAGTTTATTAGTATGTAGTCAAATATGCATAGGATTTCAATCCCTGGAGGGAAGGGGGAAATTGCGAGTAGAGGACAATGGTGTCAAGTTAACATATTTGGCAGAAAGTAGCAGGCGCCTTAAGTCGCATCCTGCAGCGACCCATCCTGCAGCGATCAGGATGCGAGGGCCGTGGACGGGCAATAGGCCAATGTCGAGGCGTCGAAGTCGAATAAATAAATCGCTGTCAAGAAACAAATCAATCTCCGTCCTTCCTTCAAAAAGTACAAATATACAGCATACCTCGCTCAAAGCGGTCCAAGGACTAGTAGATGGTTAATTTGCACTTGTGACGGCTCGTGCTCCCGTCCCCTCCATCATCCACTCCCACCGGCCTTGCGCCGCACTTCCATCACATGGGTGAAATACCGCACCGGGCTGTTCATCGCGCCCACACCCAGCGAGACGTCGCGCGGGAGCGGAAACGCGGGGCCCAGGGAGAACCCCTCGTCTGCGGGTGCGTCTGCTTCCAGGCGCGGGCGCACCGCCGGGCGCGCCTGGTCATCCGCATCCGCAGTCGTACCGCCCTCGTACTCCTCCCGAGTGCGCTTGCGGTCTTCCGGCTGCTCAAACGACGGAGGCAGCTCCCAAGCGATGAAGGTGGAGGGCGAGGTGGAGGGGCCTGCGGAGTAGAGCGTGGACAAGGCGTCGTTGGGGGAGTAGAGCGTTGAGGCGTCGTCGGGGAAGCTCGTCGACGGGCCCGCGATTGGCTGCGACCCAGGCTCATCGGGCGGGTATTGCAGCTCGAGCTCGATGTCGTCGATGGGCTCGGATTTGGGTGTAATCAAGGCGTCGGGTGCTTTCTGTGAACGTCGTTAGCGCTGTCCCAGTTGTGAGAACAACGAAACCAAAATACCTTGTCCACACCTTCCACCTTTGGAACGACGGCAGCTGCTTCACGCTCCAAACGCTGTACCCGCGCTTTCAACTCGTCCCGCTCCCCTTTCAACCGCTCTCCATGCGCATACTGGGCGCGCCCCACCTGCCGCCACTTCTGCACCGTCTGCTCCAACTCCTGAACCCGCTTCTGCAAGCGTTCTATCGCCGTCCGGCCCTCCATCTGCACCTTCCCCAGCATAAGTGCGTTGCGCGCGGCCTCGTCCCGCGCCTCTCCCCGCTGGTGCCTCAGCCGATGACACTCTGCCTGCACCGCGTCGCGCTCCCCCAGCGCCGCGTCGCGCTCCGCCCTCAGCCCGTTATTCTTCTCCGTCGCCTGCCTTATGAATTCGGCCTGGTTCCGCGCGTGGGCGACGTACTGCTCCTCGAACTTACGCGCTGCTTCCACGAGCCGCGTGCGCTCCTCCTCGTGGAATTTGATTTGCCGTTTGAGCTCCTCGACGTATTCTGGGGAGTCGAGGATAGGGAGCTCGCCACCGTTGCCCGGGCCATGGGGGTGAGGTGGCGGCGGCAAGAACGGCAGGGCGCTGGTTGAGGCGCGGAGCTGCGAGGGATGCAGCGAGGTTGAGTAGTTTGACGGGCCCGAGTGGTGTTCTTGCGGGTATGGAACCGGCGGCGGCGGGCCCTGGTGCGACGTCGAGGCGTGCGAAGAGGGCATGGGCCGCTGCTGTGACGTAGGGACGACCGGTTGTACACCCACGTGCCGGGCATTATCAGGAAGAGAGGTTTGTCGCTGAGCGGGCATTGGCTGCGGCGGGGGTCCGCCCCGGGGCATGGAGGGTTGCGCGGGAGGGTGATGAGGGAAAGAAACAAAATGCGCATACTGCTGCTGCGGCGCCGACGCATGCGATGGGTGAGGGTGGGAAGCCATGGGGTCTGTCGGAGCGGGTGGTAATTGCGACGGGGGAGGAGGATAGTACGGGGGTTGTCCGTGCCCGGGCGCGGCATGTGCGAATGCATTGGAATGCGGGGGTGGCTGCATCATCGGCATCCGCTGCTGCTGTTGGTCGGGCGACAGGGCGGTCGAGCGGGTGGGGGGCGTCGGGTAAGGCACATGATTTGCATGGGAGGATGCAGAGTGCCTCCGTTGTGGCTGCGACGGACCTGAAGGGTCCATGGCCAGTGGGCGACCGTTCGGCCGAGATTGCGCGTGTGGATCGTTGACAGGAGACAGGGCGGCGAGATGGGAGGGGGGCGTTGGATAGCCGTGAGAATAGGCTGCGGGACGCTGGGTCGAGGCAACGCGACCCTCCGAGGCGAACTGGGGCGCGGGTTGGGACGAGCTTGCTGCTTGTGCCTGCTGCTCCGGCTGTGCAGCGGCAGGCTGTCGAGCGAGAAGTGTGGTGTGGGGCGATACACCTGGGTTGGGCGGCTGGGCAGGCACCTGAGAGGCGCGAAAATCGAGGACAGAGGTTGGCACGCCGGACTGAAATCGCAAGGTCAGAATTGCCGGTGAAAAAGGTGAGACATCGAGGGGTACTTGGTGGTTCATGGAAAGGAGTCAAGGGGTACGTGTCTCAGAGAGCTCACTGTGACTCAAGACTGCTAGACAGGCGAGCTTGAATGACTTGAAAAGCGGAAGCGCTAAGATAACCTGGCGAGGGAGTGACGTGAGCGCAAATCCGACGCGCCTGCTTTTTATAGTCGTTTCCGATCAAAGCCTCATGATCATTCGCGTAGCTTGGCACTATCGATTTGCGCAAGTGTTAGCCCAGGAGGAGCAGGAGAAGAGATGCGAGGCATCACAAGGATAAAACGAGGCTCAAGATATCAGAAGAGACGATTATTGTCCAAGGTGTACTTCAGGGAGAAAGACGCGTCGATTGCGCAGTGAGTCCCAGTTTGGAATTCATATGTTGTTTGAAATTCAGAGCCGCCCTGGAGGTAAGTAAGAACGGAGAGAGAGATTCACACAACCCAATTATCATTCTCGTTCCATCAGGTGGGATTCTGATCTGAGATGTGTGCTCTGCAACGTTGTTCAACCGCGAGGGCGCATCACAAAGGGAATCCCAGTTGGGTCTAGCGGTATCAAAGGCCTCACGCCGCTTGCAGAGAATTGCTGATGCCTGCGCATGCGAACGTAAGACTTGAGAAACTTGGAACTTGAAATCGAGAGAAATGAACCCAAAACGAACCTCACAACCGTGACTCGGACGGATAATTTGGAATTTTCTCGATGAAGGCGGTCAGGCGGAACTTGTGTTTAGCCTCGTCTTTTCTCCCTGTTATCTTGAATCGCGGATCTGAATAGACGAATTGCATATCCTTACCGTCGATAAACTGGTGCCAAGTTGGCGGTTAGCCCCGCCGGCCGCGCGCGCTTTGGTCTTGCGCCATCTCGAGTTCTGGAACCCAGTCAATTATCTCCATCCGTCGAACAATGGAGGAGGAGGTAAGCGCATTGTCCTTTCGAAGCCCATAATTTAAATTTGTGGAGTGTTGTGGGCCCCAATACACTTGCGACAGTGAAGATACCGCGTGGCCCCGCTGAAGGAGATGCAAACAATTCTGTTATCGCATATTCTCGTTGCCCGGAGGGTTTTGTGCCACCTGAGCTCTCCGCCGGTTTCCAAGGAACACTGGAGGTTCCGGAAGATGCGCGCCGAGTTGTGGGATTCAGCTTTTTTTTTCCCGCATGCGGGAAGAGCTCGCGCACGATGGAAGAAAGTTGGCCTCTCAGGAGTATTAGAGCGGGAAAAGAGGCTGTGATTGGTCTTTCTACGCGTTTAACCGCCCTGTGAATCGAGTTAAGCCAGCCAGTCGCCAGAACACGCGTCGAGGTGAGAGGAACGCGTGAACAGGTAAAGGAAGCGTGTGACGTGACCGGTGTGTCCGTGATGTTTCGGCGCGGAAATCACCGATTAAGAGTGATTTCAACCGATTCGCTAGTCAGGGAGTTGATCGCTCGGTCTCCAATCCTAAGATCGTAGGTATATATTCTACAACACATAGATAGTTCGATCCTAGCATTTCCATGCATCCAGGCCAAATTCAACCGTGGGAATCTTCAACCTAGTGACCTTCACACGCTTGGGTGCACCGCGGGAAACATGGTTCGTAGAAAAGATTAAGAGAAATGGTGTCAAGATAAGCAGTCAACCACAGTTCACTTTCCAGAACCATTAGACCAACTTTGCCACAAAGAAGGTGACCGTCCTTCTTGAAAAAAGCGAACACCTCGCCATTTCCTTCCATGATCCATTCTGGTGATCATTCTACATTTCAAAGGTTCTGGCTCCCCAAGTTGCGCATCGCTACGGTCTGTTCGCTACGGTACCTGTTTAATTTCACGTCGAACCGCAGGAAATTGATTAAGCGATTCACACCCCTATCATTTTGGTTGAATTCGAGGAATAATATTTTCAATGAGTCAGGTACTTCATGTTGAATTTGAATCAGAGACTGAACAAACACCCAGTAGGTGCTCAGGTTGACACGCATGTAACCTTGATGCAGGGGATCTTCAGATGTATGTGCCTGAAAAGCAGTATATTCAACGCGGTCAAGGCTAAGGATCATAGTCCAGCTCTCATTTCAAAGCACAGGGAATAAGGAAAATGTGTACGCTCGACGGTCGGCAAGCAGGCTAACACTTCGGCGAATTGGAGGCCTTAGTGGGATTGGCACTGAGAAGAGTCAGAAAGAATAAAGACGGGCGACAGGAAATACGCACGTCGAGTGAACCCAAACACCGACAAGGCGTGAAGCAGGCTGTTGCTCTGCTGGGGGTATATGTCGATTAGACGACTTGGAGAAGACCAACACTGTACGATGAAGTCAGAAAAGATCGGATGAAAAAAGAATGGAACGTACGGGTATAAAATTTAACTATGCGCTCAAACTGCTGGCGGGTATATGTCGATTAGACGATTTGGAGAAGACCAACACTGTATGATCAAGTGAGAAACGATCGACTAGAAAAGGGCTAATGAGAACATACCGGGTATAAAATCGAACTAGGCACTCAAACCACTGGCGGGTATATGTGGTTGGAAAGGCCAGCACTGCATGAAGTCAGAGATGAACGGCCGCAAAAGAATGGATAACATACGGGGTATAATAAGTAGCTCGGTGGTAAGACTGCTGGGGGTATATGCCGTTAGACGACTTGAGCAAGACCAGCACTGCAAGATAAGAGTCAGAGAGGAAAGGTTGCAAAAGGAAGAATAACATACGGGGTATAGTATGTAACGATGGGGCTGACGGGGGTATATGACGAACTAAGCAAGACCAGCAGTGCGCAAACGGAAGTCAGAAAAAGATAACCGTAAGTGGAACAACTAAACATACGTAGTTGGGGTATCACTTGACGATCGAGATGGAGAGGGATTTTGTCGGCCTTGACCGTGGGTACCTCCATCGCGTCCGAGTAAATCAAGTGTATGTATATCTGGATGCCATGAGATTATGACGGGCAAAGAAAGGGAAAAAAAATACAATTATCGACGCCAGATCCAATGCGTCTCCGAACGACGAGACAGCAAGCGAGCATTGTGCATCTATAATCAACAATGAGACTTGCATCCGGCGCGCAAAGGAGGAGGACGTACGGAGTCGCGGTACACGTAGAATATCGCGGCGGGCGCTGCAATAAGCTGAAGGATGATAAGTAAGGATCGCAAGAAAGGGTAAAGGGCGTACCGATTTTTCAGGAAAGGGAAGTTTATACCATATTTCGCCACTTCACGTAAATTCGTCGGAGGCTCCGCACATTTGGGATCTGGGAGTGGAATCGATGAGTATTGAGATGGTGGGTAATGTGATCAGAGCTCACCACATCGAAGTAAATGTAGAAAAGGAGAGCCGGGGCGATAATAAGCTACCAGAAGTAAATTAGTGTCGGAAAACGAACTCTGGGAATGAGGTGGACGTACCAATTTTTTTGGCCACGGTAGTGAACCCCACAATTCCAAGGCCGGGTGGAGTTCTTGCATAAAGGCGTGCGGAAATTTTGGAGCGAGCATTGCAAAGTCGTGTTTTTGAACAGATTTCCAGGCCTGATGTCTTTGGAGCCAAAGCCAGAAGACGGGGAGAATTTGGTTCCTAGCCTCGGGGCAGAAAGGCGAGCGCAAGAAGAGAGGTTTGAGGCGGGCAGGACACGGTCGTACCAGTCGGCGATGAAAACCAACGGGAAACCGACAATGTACACAGCGGCAAACACCAAGCAGTAATCTTGTTCTAAGCGCCGAGACAGGAATCGGATTGTAGCCCCGGGAATTCTGTAGACACCCAGAAGAAGAGAAATGAGGCACATTATGGCAACGTGAACGGTCGCTGGGCCCAGTATTATCTGGAAAAGAGGGATGGCCGAATAAGCAGACGGTAATATTGAAATGCGAGGGTGGATTGACCACAGTATGAACGGGTTGTTTCGTCGCAAGTAAGGAGAAGTGACGCGGAATCCGAAGTATTTCTTGGTTGATGTCGTTCATAGGCGGCACAGACGTATCCCACATCATCCAAAAGATCCACCTAAGCTGAGGAATCGCCGCAATGATAGACCACGGCACGATAACGACGAGAATCACTGTCTCCCGCAGCTTTAGCCCCAAGAAAGAGACCCGTCTGTATATGCGGCGGAGGACGTGAGAGCCTGGAATAATGGACGCAAAGTGACTGGCGAGGGCGAGGAAGACGATTTTGGTATGTTGTCGGCCGTGCAAAAAAATGTGCGTCGCGAATGCTGAAAGATTGGACGCAGCCCACGTCCATTCTTCGAGGAATTTCCTTTCCACGATTCTCACAGTCTCGACGCCGAAGGCCTGAAGCGGATGAAGGACGCGGAGTGAGGGGACCAAATAAGCGACGAAAATTCCAGCTCCGAGCGAAAGGAGGACCATCGAGACGAGGAGAATGAGGAGAAGCCACAACCATCGATTCGGACGTTTCTTCGCGTTGGACTCCGTATCTGCGTCCGATGGAGGTGATGGTGGCTGGTCGCCGGTGCCGAAGCCTTTTGCACGAAGGATGTAAACGAGACTGAGGAACACGATGGTAGCGTAGCCCATTGCGGCGACGTAGGGGAGGGAGTCGGTACCGTTGAAGAGGACACATTTGGTAGGCTGAAGGACGACCTTGACGGTGGCTGTCGCGCGCGCGGTGGTCGTGAACTCGGTCTTGAACGAGTCGGAAAGGACCACAGTGAGAACCATTTGAATGCCGACGCAGATGAGACCGAAGAACCCGTCGAGGCTCTTGGAGGAGGAAGAGAACATGCTCAAGGTGGAGGTGGGCATCTGGAGCATGTTGTGGTGCGGGTCAAGGAGCGAAATTGATTGCCAGCCACCGCACAGCTTCAGCAAAACAGCCCCCACAAAGGGCATCGCTTTTGCGCGTTGCAAATAAATAAATGCAGCAAACGGCGCCTTTCATGGAGCATGTTTTTCTTGCGCTGTGGAATACTTTCGTTCGCATAACGGGAAACTCGGGAAACCAAACTTCTTCGCGGTTGATGTGTAAATCCTCAGGCCGTCACTCGGAAATTCCAGTAACACTCTTATGTCCCGAGTAGGTCTTTATCACCATACAGGCGCCTTCGGTTCTTCCTCTGTGGTATTCCTTCAAACGTTTTCATCGATTCTGGTGCCGCTTGTTTGCCGATATTTGCAACCCTAAAAAGGCAATCTTGCACACGTGATCGCGTTCAGGCTTTGCTTCTTCCCTTCGACTACCTTGAGCTCAAGACTCGTCTCGCTGTGTTTGAGTCTCGTCCTGTATTCCACCCCGCCACTATCGAGTATATTCGCGCTGTTTCCAACTGGAAGCGCCTTCAAGCAGGAAGTATTTTGACCGAATAATCTGTACGTCGTCTCGCCCAGTCCATTTCAGGTGTATGTCCCTTCTAACGCCCCGTAGATTTATTTCCTTCCCCATATACCTTGATCTTTGACGGCGGTAAGTCCTCGCGCCGATGATAATTTTCGCGTCTCGTTAATGTCGCATCGCTCGTTACAGATGCTTCTGGCCATCATCCTCAAGACCCTCGTCGCAGCGTTGGTTCCGTTGACCAACCTGTGGCGTGAGTCATCCGCCCAACCGCTCGCCATTGTTACCGGGCAGTGGTGGGCAGAGAACATCGCGCTTCACGAAATCGCCGCAGTAAAGACTTGGCTGGTTCCCGCTGCCTGGCACGAGGATTGGGTGAAGAACCTAGAGTCGAGGTCCTTCAACGACGGGCCTCATCTGGAGCCCTCGTTACCTGGCTACCTCCTGTTTACTCCCCCGCCGCCCTTGCCCACCTGCGCTGCCCCCGTGCTTCCGTCGCGCTCATCCGCAACACCGCCCACCTCGACACCTTTTTCACCTCCCGAAAGCTCGTTGCAGTTTCAGTGTCGGACGAAACTCATGGTGCCCTTTGGCGGGAACAAGTCGCTGCGACCTCATTGTGCCGTCTTGATATTACCTTCCCCCACTTGCCCAGTCACTGTCCGTTCACCCGAGATCCCTTCGCGTGTTCGGGTATCCTCCATCGAGTCCCAGGCACCCTCGCTACTCGCGGTTACGACGCCTTTTCAGTCGACCTTCATGTCCTCGCAGGAATCCTCCGCAAGTCCCCTCAGAGGATCCGGAGACACACGTAGAGGAAGTGGTGGGGTCGACGTTCAAAATTCTGACCGGGGCTCTGCTCGTGGTTGTGGCCGTCGTAGTGCTCTTGAACTTCGCATTGAAGGCCAACGGGGTAACATTCGCTGAGCTGCCAATTTTATTTCGGCGCTTGGAGGCCCGCGTTTGGATCGCTCTCTTCAAAACAGTTTCCAGACCGGACACCACCACGGAACCCATCGCCCAGCCCGAGGTCAACGATACCACCATCCACCAGCCTCTCGTAGTTCAAGACCGACCCCACACATTGTCGGATCTCGCCATAGGCGTGGGTCTTACACTGCCGGAGGCGTTCGTGCCATCTACAACGACGACCCCGGGACCAAGCGCGCTGAACGCCCCCGTGGCGCTTGAGCTCGAGGCGGATGCAGGTGCTGCGGGCGCAGAGGATGTTGCGGTGGGCGGTGGGCCGAATGGCGAGGTGGATGCGGACAAGCCCGCGGATGCGCAGGAGGGCGTCCTCGCGGGTACAGACGCCTGTGCGGAGGTGCTGCCGCTCCTCGACCTCCCCGGCCCCCTCGACGCGGAGGTCATATTTGCCGCTCTCGGATGGACGGCTCTTGGTGCACCCGCGCCTCCCGCCTCGCCTGCAACCGTCGAGCTTGGTGGGATAGAGGAGGAGGAGGAGGGGGAGGGGGAGGAGGAGGAGGAGGGCAAAGTCGTCTCTGACGAGGACGGCAAGCAGGTATTTCGAACGTCCGTTGCGGCTCTCCTCGTCGAGATCGAGGAGCACAAGGACATCTCCTCGCCGTCCCCGCTTCGGGCTCCGGCTCTTGCTCCCTCGTCCAGCGAGAGCGCGCTCTGGGCCGCCCCGCCGACGCCACCGACGCCGTCGCCATACCGGCTCGCGTCCCTGCCAGCAGCAGCAACTTCCTCTGCACCTTCCTCCCCGCCGACGCCCTGCCCCCAACCCATCAAACGGACGACGACGGCGGCGCGCGCGGCCGAATCTCCATCTCCTCCCTTCGCTCCGCTCCCGACGGCCATGTCTGTGAGCGAACTTGGCCCTGTCCCTACTTCCGCAGCGGAAGGGTCAGTGCTGCGGCCGCCTCGCCTCGCGGCCTCGGAGAGGGTGGCGTCGACGTCGGCGACGGCTCTTGAGCGTCCGGTGTGGGGTCCCTCATCGGTGGTGATGGGAGAGGCGCAAGGAGCTGGCGGGGTGCCTGACAGGCGCGAAATGCTCAAGGAGGAGCTCGGGAACAAGTCTCCCGGGACCCAGGCCGCCTCTCATCGCGACCTCGCATATGCCAACCCGACGGTCTCGGAGCTCGAACTGAGCTACGCGGTGCACCGGGAGAGGTGCCCTCCGCTCGAGCATAGCACGCGCCCGGCGGGGATTCCGTTGGCGGCGGAGTCAGTTGACGAGGGGGAGTGCCTGTAGCGGGGCAGGGGAAGGCGGAGCAGAAGGAAAGTGTATTATTGTTCCGTTCGTGAGTTAGATTAGATATGTTCCATTTATTAGAGATGTAGCCGGTTGTACCCATACACACTGTATCACTATCCCACCCGTTGTATCCATCCTGCGCAAATTGGAGTATGGTCTATAAGCGCATTTTTGCCCGCCCTGCCATAAAATTTTACTCAGCTTTCCGTGGCCTCCCAAATGGCACGCGTCCGCCCCGATATTGAGGCTCAATGAAGTTCTAGCTGTTCATGCCAGAATATGGGATGA
Organism: Mycena metata; assembly: GCA_029378385.1. Taxonomy (NCBI): domain Eukaryota; kingdom Fungi; phylum Basidiomycota; class Agaricomycetes; order Agaricales; family Mycenaceae; genus Mycena; species Mycena metata. The sequence goes on along the minus strand of JARKIB010000102.1, from coordinate 241,376 downwards.
ATGTGCAACACCGAAGAGTCCGATGGTTGGTCACCCACACGAACTCTTCAAGTTGAACTGGAATTCGGGGATCTCGGCCTTGTTCAATTTGGCGAACGAAGTATACTGGTAGGTAGAGATACGAGAGGCTCACTCGGGGCAGTGGAATACCTTCACTAAATAATTAAGCAGCCGCTACGGAAACGCGGTGTCGGTCTACAAGCAACATAGATATAGAGGAATATAATAATCTTACAGTTTTCAATTAAGCCACTCGCACGGCTGTCCGAAAGTCTCCCCCGACAGCATCTCGAAAGATTTGCCATGTTTCTCCGTGTGCGGTGAAAGTGCGCAACGTTGGAACATGCCGCGACAGGTTTTCGACGTCAGCTCGTCCAAGCCGTTCGCCGGTCCCACCGCGATCGCTGATTTGCAAGTCTCTCAGGCCTGTAAATTTGGACAGAGCCTGAAACTCGTTGGGCGTGAAGCGATACGCCACAGTCTGAATGAATATGAATTTAGCGCAGGAATATTTTGAGAGAGAGAAAACAAAGCACCTCGTGTCGGTTCCACGACTCGCATCGCAGTGATAGAGCGGGAACGTGGAGTAGAGCGTCCCCTAGCTCATGGAAAATGGGGTGGTCCAAAGTGAGATTCCAGATCGGTAGAGTAATGTGCTGAAGATGACCCGTCGTGCGCAGAGCGGAAAGAAGGATAGGATCGATGAAGGCATCCTCGAGCTCATCATATGCCAAGTCATCCCACTCTCCGCGGGCAGACCACTCCGAAACTTGGATGTCGAGCACCAAGGATTGTAGCGCAGGGACAGCGTGGTCGAGGAAAGACGCAAGGGCTTCCGTGAAGTCTGTAATTGAGACTCCCTCCTCGTTAGAGAGTCGGAACTCTAGGTCGTGCAGCGTCGGGAGGGGCGGCGAAGACTTCAGCATTACCACTAATGCCTCCATATCAAGTTCGCAAAGCCTCAGCTTGCGAACTGCCGGGGTTGCTGGCGTATTGCCCTCCCCAAAAAACATTGCACCGAGGTCCTCTGAGAACAAACTCACAGCGGTGAGGTCCAGTGAATGGAGGGCAACGATATTGATGCCTAAAATGACACTTGTGTCTCCGGAAGCCGCCGATACGTGCGAGATTTCCAGGTTCCGAAGCGTGCTGGGGGTCCGGATACACAGTGAAAGGGAGCCGATATCTTGAATATCCTCGATCCGGCGAAGGATGAGGGTATCAAGGCTGTCGATTCCCCGGAAATCAAGTCCAGTGTCGTTCGGAGGTGTGATCGACGTCAGACAAACGGTGTGGAGGGCGGTGTAAGGAGATTGCGAAGACCAGAAGTCAGATTTAATGACCATCCCGTCGAGAGAAACTGCATTCAACGACACGGCGTGGTTGGCAAAGTTCTCGAACGAGGAAATACCCCGGATGCCGGGAGATGACAGAGAGAGGGAGTGCAAGGACTTTGGAAATAAAATCTCGGTTGAGCCAGGCTCTACAAGTTCCTGATAATCCAGCTGAAGATCAACCAGCTCAGACAGCCCAGCAAGATCAATTTGCGGAGTATCAGGGCAGACAAGTCTGCACGAGGTTTAGCGTGGTTCGCTGGCAAGACCTTTCCGTCCACGGCTCACCCAATGTTAAGAATCTCCAATTGCTTATTCGCAGAAAGGAGAGTTCTCAGAATCGTAGGAGGTAGTGGAATAAACGCCTTGTCCCAGGCGAATTTCCGAAGTAAAGGAAAGCGCGGCAACGCTGGATAACTTGAAGTCAGTTATCATCCCTCGAGATTTCGAAGACATACCGTTAGCTAACGCACGCTCTAATTCGTTGCCAGTGTCTTTATATTTCCATCCTTTCTCCTCCGGGAAGGTTGCATACACCTCGAGACTTCGGATTACCTCGACACATTGCTCATTGTGCAGGATCCGGGTCAATTTGGCCAGTGCTCGAGCGGGCGTGTCGTGATCCAAGCCCAGCCTCACGTCCCGAAACAGGATGGCAAAGGCAGCATCATGCATGTGCCGGGCTGCAGTTCCTGGCGCGATCGCGAGCCACGATTTGAGATGTAGAGTTCCTGCATGTTGTGCGGCGTTGGCAGCGATTTCGTGCCATAGTTCCAAGGGCAGGAGATCTGGTATCATGAGTGCAGGAGGAAAGAACGGAAGCGGCGGCCCGCCGGGATGGAGACCATCCATAAACGGTGATTGGCGAGGACCGCGCCAGATACTGGGACTACCGAATGGACTACAGAGAAATCCTTAGTTCACGCTTATGCCTCCAATTAAAAGCCCGCTCCCAAGAAAATTCGCAACTTAACCTTCACGAAGGGCCATAAGTTCCCTCGAAGGCTCCAACTCAGTTAATTCAGAATTTGAAGGGCCTTACCTCCACTTTCAGACGGGCTCTTGGGTCTTAAGAGTCGTTTTTTGCGTGGTCTCGGTAGAAGATCGTTATTTTCGTCGTCGACACTATGTGCGGACGCTTCAAGTTCTTTGTCGTCCTCGTCAACCAATTTTCTCCGAGTCTTGCCTAGTGTTGCCGATGTCCGGTTCGGTCCGGTTTTTAGCCAAAAAATCCGAACCCCCGAACCTGACCGATCCCGAACCCAGGTTCGGTTCATACAGGTTCGGTTCAGGTTCAGAAGGGGTTCGAACCCTGATTGAACCTGTAATTTTTACGGAGTCACTGTTGGGGTACAAAAACATTGTGAAAAGACATACTCAATTGTTGAATGCATGGTAGGTACTCGGAACCCAAACAAGCCCTGTTACACCAGCTTAAAACGAGTATTCCTTGCCCTAATTGATAGTGGAAATTGTATTCAGTTCCATCCAGGCGCTTCGGGGATATGATTATGAGCCGCGTCCAGTGAAGTACCCACATATCTCAACACCAGCATTCTTTGCTAGGTCTGGAGTGCTGTTGGGTGAGTTTTTGGACTGAAAATTGCTCGAAAATGTTGCTAAATACACCCTCAAAACTTTCAGGTTCGAACCGGTTCGCACATGTCCGAAGAGGTTCGGGAAAAATCCAACATTGCGAGAGCATTTGGGAGTTGAGAATACCGGCGACTCGATCATACCGCCGGTATGATCGAGAATGTCTCACAATGTCTCAGAGTGATCCGAGCGAGATGCCGCAACGAAATGATGCGGCAATGGCAACCGGCTTGGTGTAAATAACCTAGTACATGGTGTGTCGAACTTGGCTAATACTCAGCAAGAGGACACGCACAGATTCAGTCGTCGGAAACCAATCATTTTGCGTCACAACTTGGAGTTATACTAAAACTCCTACCTCACGTGCTAGCTGCCTGAGACATGAAGTGGCTACCGGCAACCTTGCAGGAATTTGATCGCATCACCGTTCTCGTCCTAATTGGGAAGCCGTGCCAAAATTTGATGGACAATGGCAAAAGTTAGTGCAGGCTGAACCAGGCACTTCGGCCTATGGGTTACTTAGGGGAAAGTGTTCAGAATTAAAAGTTATGTGCCTTCTTGGTCGAACTTCTTTTTAATCGGACACATAGCCTAAGATCCTCTAGCAAAGTCATCTTTCCATTTGCAATTTTGCCAATTTTTTTCCAAGAAGGCACACAAAATGGTTCAATACCTCATTTTGGTCAGTTTCTGGGACCATATCAGGTCCACACAGCCCGTGCTAAAGTGATTTGGCTGGCACTGAAAACATGACCAAACAAAGGAAAGGACACTAATGGTAAAGCCATACACCTTATGCAACCTTAGAAAACGAACAGGAAACATTGACACCCAGTCCAAACCACCAGGGATACTTTTGGTGGGGCTGCTGCAGACACAGATTATTTTCTTGCATAAAATCCCTTTTACCATCAAAATCATCGGATCACGCTGAGTCAGCGAACGATTTTGGAACCACAGTTGCCTATAGCCACATGAAGAACAATGAACATGTATCAATTTCCTTGTGTTTCCTTGGAACTTATCAAGGTGCCGCCAATCCTTCCTCAGAGGAGTCAGGGCCCCGGCAGGATGAAAAGCAGAAATAATGCCAGTAAATGCACAGACTCAACTCTTACTCAGGGACATATCATATAATGTTTTCTGCAATGTGCCATCTGTCACTGAGGAATCAAGAATTGAGCAACCACTCCTAATGCTACAATGATTCAAATACAAAGCATCAATACCATCAACTACATCAAACTCCGCTTTAGTTTGCCGGGTTGCCGCCGGTATGCACAGCCTCCCGGTATGCCGGTATTCTCAGCTCCCAAATTCTGTGAACATTGCCCGAACCCCGAACCTCAACTGAGGTTCGGTTCGGGTTCGGTTCGGGTTCAGAATCGGTTCTGAACCCGACACCGGCAACACTAGTCTTGCCTAGAGTGGACGGAGCAGAGCCAGACGATTCGGTAGCAGCAGGATCAGAAGTTAGCGCGCGAGAAGTATTGCGCGTGCTCCCCGAGCTGGCAGTCCGAGTCCAAACCAATGCCATGGAAGCTAAAGGCAAGCAGTAAACAACGCATATGCCCACGGCCCCGGGCCGGCGGCGCCGACTCGGACCGCGAGTTGGCGTTTACAGTCGTTGCCGGGCAGAAGAGAAATTCAACTTTTTTTGTCCAGAAACAGGGTGAGACGACCACGAAAATGCACATGTGGAAACCTAAGTACATCAGGAAAAAACCTAAACCTCTAGACGAAACGAAAACGCAAAGCGAAGAGAAATTAACCAAAAAGTACAGAAGCATAGCTATGATACAGTACTGAGAGCTACAATATTAATGAATGATCCATACCAGTTGCGAGCGAGCGAGAGAACGAAAAGAGAGAGAGAAACGGAGTCCATCGTCGTCCCGACCCGTCTCCCAAGATACCAAAAGCCGACTTGCCGACGTAACAACGCCCGCGCGAAGTGCAGACGCCCCTCGTCCAGGAAACCCGAGGCAGCGGCAGCCTACCGCCCCCCACTCCCCAGATACTTCAACCTTTGACTCTGCTCCAACACCTGCGCGGGGCGCAGCGTCTCGATCTCCTTGCACGCCTCCGCGTGTGCGCTTTGCCAGTGGCCCGCGAGGTCCGTCCAGGGCGCGGTCGGGGGGAAGGCGCGTCTGTAGGGGTCGTCAGTAAATATAATCAAAAAAGCAAAAAACACCCACCGACACTTCCGGCAATACATACTCTCCCCCTGCGTCTCGTACAACAGCGGCAAATGGCTGATCCCCAGCTTGCCCGTGCCGATCCCCACCGCGGGCGTGGCCTTCGCGGCTTGCGAGTACGGGTTCGTTGCGGCTTTCGCAGCTTGCGAGAACGGGTTCGTCGGGGGCGTGGCCTGCGACTTCGGGGCGGGATGTGGCGCGGGCGTGGCCTGCGACTTCGGGGGATGTGGAGCGGGCGGGGGGAGCACAATCTCGACGGCGCCCGAGCCCGAGGAAGAACGCCACTGCGGCTCGTTGGCGCTCGCCCTCGTACTGCCATTGCCATTAGTCGGACCCGGACTGGCACGCCATCCCCTCAACACAGGCGCCCGAGCTGGAGCTTGAGCTGGAGCTTGAGCTTGGGACTTGGGTTTCGGTTTCAATTTCGGGCTCGTGTGCGAGATGAACACGACGTCCCCCTCCCCCTCCTCTTCCTCTTGCTTCACCGTGACATTGACATCCACCTCACGCTCACGCTCACGCTCATCCTCACGACTGCTGCGTTTCCGCTTCAGCGTCATCCTAGGCGAGTTCGGCGCCGAACTCGAACTTGCGCTGCGGACCGGCGCTGGCCCTGGCTGTATACTGACAAATCTGGTGGTGGCGGCGTCAGGAGAGCTGGACGGGGAGGGCGTCGGTCGGGATTGGGGTTGCGCGCCGAAGGAGGGGCGCGCGCGCGGCGGCGAGTTAGCGGCTGAACTCGGGGTGGGCTGTCTGCTGACGAGGTTGGGTGAAGATGGGGAGGTGTTGTTACTACCCCCGACACCGGCGCCGATGTTGCTGCTAGTGTTGCCGCCGCCGACGTCAGAAGAAGAGGAAGTGGAGGTGGGGAGCTTCCCGAAGAACGGACGCGGGACGGACGAGGTAATGGAGGCGCGGTGGAAGCTCATGGTGGATGAGAGTGGCCGTGGGCGTGGTCGTGGGGGAAACGCGGCCGGGGCTGGCGCGGGGGGTGGGAGGGTGATGAGTGCAGGGGAAGCGAGCGGAGGGGATGCAGTGGGCGGGGATGCAGTGGGCGGGGATGCAGTGGGCGGGGAGGAAAGGGGAGGTAGCCGCAGGGGAGGGGAAGCAGCGGCCATGGGTGGCGAATGGAGGAGCGACACCAATGGAGAGGGCAGGGTGGAGGAAACTGCGGGGGAGGCCGGGGGAGAGGGGGCCGGGGAGTGGAGCGCGACGTGCCCCCGTGTCTTCTCTACGTCCTCCATCGGGACGTCTGGCGCTTCAGGAGTCGTGGTCGGCCGCTTCTGGAAAGTTGTCGCGGTGGTAGGCGATATCTGCGTAAATTTAGGAATATTGAAACAACACACACAACGACGACTCACCATTGGCAGATTCTGTCGCAGAACATCCCGCTCCGCCCTCAGCCGGGCTATAGACGACACGGCAGTCACCGTACGCGCACGCTCCTTATTCAGCGCCTGCTGCGCGACATCCAGTTGCTTTATCAAGCTCGTATTGACACTCTGCGACATCTTGAGCTGCTCCTCCATCCTGAAGCGCTCCTCGCGGGCCTTTTGCGCAACAAGCGTTGTCTGAGTGTTCTGCGCTCGCGCGACACCAAGCTCCTTGGCGAGGAGCTGATTCCCGCGCTGCGCCTGCCCAAGCTCGGCCATGAGACGTTGTCCGTCCGCTTGCGCACGCGCGAGCCTGCGTGCGAGCTGAGCGGTGTCCTCGCGGAGCTGCTTGACCACGTCGTCCGTCTCGGTCGTCGCAGCCGCCGCTGCCACCGCCGACATGTCATATCGAAAGTGAAGCCCGCCGCCGCCGCCTCCATTGACCGCGCGCTGATATTCCACCACCGACGTCGGGATTCGTGGGGATGGAGGACCCGGCTGCATGTAGCGAGCAATTAGGGGTTGGAAGAGATAAGAGACGGAGCGATGGGACGCACCTCCATATAACTGCAGACTTGGGCTCGTTGACCCCGTCGATTAAGCTCTAGCTCTTCGTGCTGGGATTGGGCATCGTACTTGCATGGCGGTGTTTATGTGGGCGTTGCGATCACGTTCCCACGCAAATAGATTATTACTCCGAGCTCGCGGAGCACGCGAGACGGCTGGTCGGAGGCGCAATCCAGGCAGCCGAGGAGAGAATAATGGCGCGTTTCAGCCGTTTGAATTGAGACGAGAATTGAGAAACGAGTCGAAAGCCAAGGGAAGAAGAGCGGAAGTAGATAAGAGTTGAATCAAGGCCGCGGAGGCTCCTGCCAAGAGTTGTCTGCCCAAACCCATACGGTACTGGGTGTGCTTGTTAAGGTCTGGCTCGGCAGGATTTGGGACGCACGAAATTCCCGGCATGTATTATTCAGACCTCAAAAATCGGAATTTTGCCCTCGACATCCAGGTTCGATAACTCTTGGGCCTCACGAGAGCAGACGGATGGATAGCCAATTGCAAAAGATTCTTTCAAGTTTTCAGGGCAAATCGTCGGGAAAAACCAGGTTTTCGTCAGGTTTTCGTTGTAGTCGGCTCCGCATCGTTCCCAGTCTGCTTCCAGCGCACCACACCACCCACAATCATCGCTGAAATGGACAGAGATTCAAGAACAGAACGCAAAAAGCCTGAGGGAAATCGCGGCGTACCTGCACCGAAGACCGCTAAGAGCTTTTTGGATCCCCGACCGCCTGGAGCTGCCTCGCGCGACATCCATAACGCGTAGATTCCGAGCCCGGTGAAAGTCGCGGTGCCACTTATTCGGCAAGCAAGACAATCCGTGCCGCTGGCGCGCGTTTCTGCCATGGTGGTGAAAGAGCTGGTGAGTGTCAAAAGTCGAGTTATATGCGCGGAATGTCAGAAGACGCCGGCGTCCGCCGGCGGCCTCTGGCGGACATTGGTGGCCGTCAGTGGACATCAGCATCTCCCAGTTACCATCAGGATCTCACACCTGCCGGTGGGTTCCGTGATAAGATACCGGATAGATACCACGGTCCGTCGAGCTCCGGCAGCCCCTATCCTCCATCCGCCGTCCTCCAGCGGCTTCCAGCGTCATGTTCATGACCCTCCGTGTCTTCGACGATCCATCATCTCAGTTGTGGTGCTTAAAATTTAGAAAAAAGAGGGCTTGCTTGTTGGAACCCTCGGAAACTTTCTATGCCGTTCACCCAGAAAAATATGACTGTTGCAAACACCAATCCAGCGATGTTTGATTTGCTGCATATAATTCAGTAGAACTCTCGCCATTTCATGGGTGTCGATTCCTGAGCCACAAATAATTTCAGAGATACTTGTGCAGTAGTTTTACGTTGATAGATTAGAGAAGTATGATCACTGCACAGATCTGGGATTGTCGCTAACATCTGGAAGAAAGTGAACGCGGAAGGGTTATCTGTGCGCTCTAGCAAGCTCTTGGGTTGTCCCCACCTTCAATTCAAGTCCCCTAACTAACCCGTGTGTTCGCAGATTTTTCAGTTGGCCCTAGAATCTGTAGCTTCACAATTTGGACGAGATTGTCTCTATATTAGGAAATCGAAGTTTAAAGTTGTTATCGGAGTTATCAGACAGAAGTAAGTGATTCAAACTACCTAATCAACACTGGAATCCGACAGAGACTACCAGATAATACCACGAAACAACCGCCGTAAGACGGTGGATGACCACTTATAATTTATTCTCCGCCGGCTGCCGAGAGCAGCTGGCGGAGGATGGTGGCCTTCAGAAAAATAGCCACCACACATTAGTGGAGTTGATCCAATTTTTCTGGCCCTGTTGGGGGTTAATAGAGGATCTTTCCGCCAGACAATGCCGGATGGTGCTTTGTATCCGGCAGATGGGTCTTTGTCCACTGGATGATGGCGGAGGGCGCTGGAAGACGGCGGATGGGCCCCTGCGTCCGCTGGATGACGGCGGATGACGCTGGATGGATGCTTTCATCCACCGGAATCCAACGGATTACCGCCGGCGGCCCGCGCCGCCTCTGGCGGTCCGCGTATATTACTGCAAAAGTCAAAACACCGGCTTGACGGCCCGGCCCACCGTGTCCGGGATTCTCTACTTGGCTTTCACCACCACTGAGTATCTCGCCGGACCTCATTTCCACTCATGGGATTCTTTGGTCAGCTACATGGCTTCATGTCTTCGAGGTCTCGCATTTCAAGTTTCGGAATCTCGATCCAGGGGTCCAGGACTCCAGGCTGCCAGTGAATCCAACGAGACGCGATATTCAAGCTTGAAAGTTCCTGGTGGTCATAAAACTAGTCCCCTCACCCATACTTATTGCCCTGAAGTCTGCTTTAAGGCTCTCCAGAAAACTAAGACACTCAGCTCTCGGATAATTCTAAGGGGAAACCCGGTTTCCCGAGAAACCCCCCTCTAAAATTTGGGTGTTATCGGGGAACCGGGTTTCTCGAGAAACCCCTCCGGAGTTTTCTGGGGTAGACGGGCTTGGCACCGGCCAATTTCTGAGACTCGGATGCATTGTTTCCAGCACGGAATATAAACACCGTGTATGGTTCCGGGAAGTCCATTAAAGTTATATAGTTATATACACACCGTCTGGACAATTTGAGTGATTATGACATCCCGTCACTCTCATCTTCTGGCAGCATCCAGCTTGCCATTGCGATGGCGGAACCGCGCGCTGGGCCCGGCCGGGTTTGCACCTCTATGCCGGCTCTCCCTTGCATTTGTTAGACATGCTCTACATGGTCAACCTGTGTGTGATGTAGCAGGTGAGTCACAAATTGTTCATGACCAGTTTCCCTCAAGCTTTGCTGGTTGAAATCCTGTGCTCAAGTAACAACAGATTGAAGATGATTAAAACATGGTGTTCATTTTAGCCGAACTCGCCATGAGGAGGCTCATGATTGAGTAAAACTGGTTATAAAGGTACCAGGCAATGAAGGGACTCATAAGAAAGCATTCATGGTGTCCAAATGGTACCCCAGAATAAAATTGAACCGTGGGACTAATGATTTGATGCAATCAATTTCGGCTATGTGAGTGTTCCGCCTGCTGAGCTGTTCAACTGGGATGCCAGGAAACAGAAACCTATATGTCGCTGTCGCCTAGGTCCCCCCCACCCCCCCCCCCGGCAGGACCATGAATTCCTTGTTTTCTTCCATGGGTTTCTGTCCGCTGCCCCAGACACTCAAGATATAAACATCCAAATCTATGCCAAATGGTTAATGATCGTAGGAAAGGATTCAATATCGAAAATCATCAGTGCACAGTGCAAGATTAACTCTCATTCCGGGCAATTTTGATGCCAAGCCGCAACACCGGAAGTCCCGGCGGGGTTTCTCATTAGACAATTGAAAGATTTCCCTGATCTGTGGGGGTTTCTCGGGGAACCGGGTTTCCCATTAGAATAATCCTCAGCTCTGTCGACGAAACATACCAGGCTTCTCTTGGTACCTCGGCATGGGAATTATCAGCCACGAAAACAGCTCTTCGGAGACAATTGCCGGTCAAGTTTTCCTAGCCCCCGCACGAGCTGGGACGAACCTCAAGAATCATGCGCACATATGTCGTGGCAACTTGGCCCCATCTCACAGGCCCCGACACATTCTGGTGCATTAACATTCCCTGTAATACTAAGTCTGTTTTACCTCGTCCCTCTTACAGTTTCATTATATGTGCTGATAGTCCGAATCCAGCGGCGCTCGTGGACCTCAGACTGCAGTCCTTCAGTTCAGATGTAAATCATTAAACGTAACTCGGTCTTCATCTGCTGCGTTTTTTGTCGCTGTTCGGAACACATGAATCCACCCACCGTTGGTTGAACATATGTTGGAGATTACTTCATACCTCTTGTTCATATCCTTTGTTGGTTGAAAACTCTGTTCCCAGTTCGGAACTAAACTAAACAATACGATCAACCTCGGGTCAGCGAATGCGACGGTTCAACTCCTCTAGACTCTCGACCAATTAAGGTAATGCCCGATGGATTCAGCTCGAACTGCGAGCATCAATCTCGTGGCTGCGAACTTGAATTTACCCGCGCGCTCCTCTCTTCCATTTTCCGAGTCGCTCACTAGGGAACAACATTTGTTCGAGTTACGGAGGGCGATGTTCCGACGAATATTATTCATCGGTCCGCCGCCGATTCATCCCACAGTCCAACAGAAAATATCAGCCAGGCTTGAGCCGGGCCGGGAACTAATCTTCACCAGCACTACATACTTTCGTTGATTTTCCGAGGTGCTCTCCATGATGCATGATGTGTCGAAGTTTTGAACTTCTCGTCGATCGTTGGCTCGACTTGGACGAGAACATACTAGGACTTCAATAATACCGCTCATACATCTGCGGTGATCCAGGACACATAGGCCTAATCTCCATCTTCTCAGCTTCTATTTCCTGATTTTTTCTGGACTTGCGCACTACGGGCCGCGACCGGACCGCCAACCAATCACTTCCAAACCCAACACAGCCACTTCAAATTTCGCTCATGGACACATCCACACCTACTACAGCCCCGCCTCCGTCCTCTGTACTTTTTGCCCGAGGGGTAATCGCGCGTCTTGCGACATGGGATACGCTGCGCCTAGCCGTTCAGGAAGGCTGGGGTGGCCCAGGAGCCCTGCAAAAACGAACGTGGCTCGCGTCGGTCATCGTCGACGCTTTCGAGGAGACTGTCCCGACGCCTGACGACCAATATGTCGAGGAGATCCTTGTGCAAGTGCTCGCGGACGAATTCGATACGGATTTGGAGGATGGGAGTGCGGAGCCTGTTGCACTGGATGTTGTGCGGCTGTGGGACGAGACGCGTGTCGGACGCGACGATTTGGTTTTGAAGTTTGAAGCCAAGGCCGAGGGACTCCGGGGGAAGCGCGCCGTTGCGCAGGAGATCGCCAATAACGACGCCGATGAGTGGGAGGAGGAGGAGCGTGACGAGGATGATAGCGGTATGGATGAGGACGTGGAGGAGGTCCCGCAGTTGATGGAGCCTCCTCGACGAGAGGAGCCTGAGGTCGATGAAGACGGTTTCACGATGGTGAAAGGAAAGGGCAAAGGTCACCGATAGTTCCGTCGGATGTATGTTCTTTTTCTTCTTTTTCTGGAATGTAATGCAAACTGATCTTTTCTAGTTCTTTGTGATTCTACTCCCGGGGCGATATGTTGTAATGTTACATGACGTGAAATTGTCAAGCAGAAAGGATCCTCGTGTGCTTTGCTTCGATCCGGTTGAACTTTTCTGTTTCTTCTGGCTTCGCTCCCATTCTAGCTTGCGCATTGCTCAAGTATCCTTTGTGTTAGCCATCCCGTGTATGTCTTTTCGTCCCGAGATGATGATCTTCCATTGAATCTTTTCGTATCTTAGAATCGCGACGACTCGGCCATTAGAGAAAGTCTGTATTGGGTCTCGTTTGAACGTAAACTGGCATAGAACGACATACTACGAAACACAAGACGAAGCATCAAAGCACAAGCCCTTTGACGACGCGATGAACGACGGCGTCCGCCATAAATCCTCCGAGAATAATCTGGCCCACAAGCGGTGTGGAAAGAAACATCGCTTTACACTTTTCAGGACAGTTGATGTCCGTCACCATTAGCGACCTGAACAAAACGAATCCAGAAAGAACAACCCCGGCATAGAAGGCATATCCTTGGTCGTTCAGCATGCCGCCGTAGACGAGGAAGCACAGGAACCCTGTCGCAGTCGCCGTGCAGATGGCGATGGTGTACTCGCCGCAAAGGCGTGCGGCCGAGTTGATTCCGAGTTTAATGTCGTCCGCTCTATCCTGAGACCATGGCGGATCAGCTCGCGTTCAAACTCCGCAAGTCGACACACCTGATGCTGATAAATTGTTTCGTAGGTCGCCGTCCAAAGACAGGCCCCGACATAAACCGGGGCCAGGATGTGCCATGGAACGGTGCCGTCGACGCTGAGGTCGCTCCAGCCCATAAAGATGCCAACTTTGAACATCAATCCCTAAGAAATTCGTGAGTTGCGCACGAATGTGATCGTATCGAGTACTGACCAGTGGAATGGGTGCCAGATTCGTCCATCGCTTCATACCGTGACAAGGTAAGTATCGGTGGTGTTAATGTCTATAATGCCTACCTTGCACGTTGGGTAAATGATGTACAGTGGCCATACTGACATCGACGTGTACAGGCTACCCGCCATTGTAAGGACATTGCGCCAACAGTTAACGATTAGAAATTACGCAGTTGGGCTCAGAGCCCTCGTTGCAAGATAGACGCCAGATACCACTTGAAGGCCAAAAAACAACCAGGCACGGACGAGGGAAATCGCGCCGCGAGGGATGGCCCGACCCTTAGTTCGTTCAACCAAGGCATCGATATCGTGGTCCAAGAGATCATCGATAGTCATGATCTGGGCATACGTAGTAAGCATCGAGCTCTTTGCGATGCCCTAGACTTACAAGGGATTTGATTCCAAAGCATAACGGTACATAGATAATGGCGCGAAGGATCGCATCCAGGGCTGAGATTTCCGACTGCGCGTGATAAACCATGGCGATCGACCAGGCTGACAAGTAAGTTGAGTGTCATGTTCGTCACGGTCAATATAATGAGCACTACCTGTAGGGAGCCACACGACCCAGAATCCGATGTTATTGTGCAGCCGACAGAGTTCCCAACACGCCTGGATCTCAGTACGAGTTGGAATCGCAATTATGGCCGCCGAGGATGCAAGATAATCGGATGTCTTGAGGGCTACCACCATATTGGAAGAGGTGAGGGTACGGTTCATCTCAGTATTCCTCCCCTCTTTTTAAACATTTCAGTGTTACGGTATTTATAGAAACCATCTCCAATATTTTTCACCACTGACGGGGACCAGGTACAACATTTGTGCACGTTCAAGAAATATTGTCGATGGAAATGCTGAAATGAACGAATCTGGACACTCAAACAAGTCAATGGAGATTAGATGCCCGCTCCGATGGTCAAAAGAAAGAGTGAGTTATGCGCTTTTGAGATATATCCGCTAACACCGTCTTCTTCCATTTCTTTTCTTTTCGCATTGGTAGCCGTTGAATCCACCATCGAAAATACACTCAAATGTGGCGCCTTTGAGCGGCGCGTCGATCGCGATTTTGTCCGAGATGCGCAGGTCTTCATTTTGCCACGATGGGAGATTTGCAAGGCTTTCATCAATTTTCATTCTGCCGCGATAGGAATACAGGGCTGGCAAGTATTAAAAGCAAGTCTAGTCGTTCAAGTATTCAATCAAGCCATGTCCTTCGCCAAGCTTCTGTGCATATTTACGACGACGTTGGGTCTCCACATAGCCTCGACGTCGCCGAATCCACCGCTCAAGCCCTCGGAGCGGAAGATGGCTCCTACCAGAGTCGAGTTCATACTTGTCTCCGGGTCCCTGCGCGAAGTCCAAAAGGTTAGTACTCCGTCACAGAGCTCATTAACTCTGCTTTAAACACATTTCAGGTCTTTTATTGGTGTGCAGCAATCGCAGAGACAATCATGACTGTCGCGCGATTCAACCCCCGATCGCTTCCAGCTCAAGCAATCATCTCCACCCTCGCTCTTGGCGGAAATCTGCCCACCACGCGTCTCACCCCGTCCATTTTTGTTGGTTCGCTGCTTGTTACCTGCGGCGCGCTCCTTCGTCTTCAGTGCTACCGCGCCCTCGGCGAGCATTTTACATTCGAAATGGGCATCACGCGGAACCACAGGCTCATCACCACCGGCCCATACAATTACATCCGCCATCCCAGCTACTCCGGCGCTATTCTCGTGTATCTTGGACTGCTCCTTTACTACGCTGGCCCGGGATCGTGGTTCAAGGAATGCATGTTCAAGGGGAGCATGGTTGGCGCAATCTTCTGCGCCATCTATATCCTTGGGATGTCTCTGGTTGTTACCGGGTTGATTGCACGAATCTCGAAAGAGGATGAAGGATTGAGGCGCCAGTTCGGGAGGGAATGGACTGATTGGGTTGCTCGGGTGCCTTGCGTTTTGATACCAGGGGTTTACTGACGACCTTTGGAACACTTTTCGCGCTTCGCCACTACCCTCTGATACTTATTCTACGTTTCAATGGCTCGATAGTATATATGATATTATATTGAACAGACCCCAAACGACTCCAACTTTGGAAATCGTGAAATTGTGACCCAGTTTTGCAACCCATTATTCTGGAACCTCCAAGTTGTTTACTGCTGTCGATTTTTATACACGGTGGTCCTGTTCAGACTCTTGAATGACGTAGATCCCGCGAGGCTTTTCATACGCCCTGATTGGGCCACCCGATTCATTACCGTTGTTATCTCAGCTTCTGCTCAGCTATGCCGCATCAGGTACCGTCGATCCATAAGTGTTTAGTTTTATTGACCGGTTCCCGCTTTAGCCATCTTGAACATTCGCCGGAAGGCCTGGATTCAGACCATAGATAGATACATTCCTCCAACGGAGACCTTCCTCCGCCACTAAAATGCTGTCATAATCGTTCGCCGCCATCGGGTCGGGTCGCTGATATGCTTTAAAGTTCCACGCCGCTGCACCTAAGGTATCCGCCGTCCACCCTCGACGAACGTCACGTGTATTTCCTTATTGGGCGTACGGCAAAAAGATAATTAATATTGAAGGAACAAGGAAGGATATGGGAAATCCCTTCGTCAAATATCTTTGAAGTCATCCCTTCCATCTGTAGAAAAAAACTTGGTCCAGCCAGACCCTCTTATGCAATGTAGTTACAAAAGTTTCAGCACGCCTCGTCGGGCCATCATTATTGATGGTAAATCAGGCGATGAATCAATCTTGTAACTAGATATTCCTCGTGGGCATTATGCTACAAGCTTCATGCCCATAAAGTATTTATGCAGATTATCTTCAACTTTGACGAAGGGTTTGACCCAATTCAGGCTGCATATTGCTGTAGAGAGGTTTTCGCCGGAATAGGAAATACACGTGACGTTCGTCGAGGGTGGATGGGGGATACCTTAGTTCGTTTCGCAGATTAACAGTAAAAACAGTCAACTGATTCGGAATTCGACGAAGAATTTTTCCAGTCGCGTCTAAAATTTGAACCCGAATTCTTTGACGAGGTACGGCTTCACCGTGCCCGTCTCCATCTCTACCCACTCGACATCGCGTCCCTCATCGCTTCCCCGACCCTCGGGTCCACCCGTTGTATACACCTTCGCTCGGGTTCCTTGTCCCTCCTTCTCAGCGTACATCATCGAGCGGCGCGCACCACCCGATCCAGGGATGATCCTCGTAATCAGCCAAAATGCTGTGAACGCCGAAAGTTCGTGTGAAGCAGAGAAATGGTGGTATAGCATGTAATCAGCCAACGGGACCGAGATGAGAAGGGTGTGGAAGAGTGGCGACCAATACCCGGGCGAAGCGGTGGTAATGGGAAGTGTGTGTGGTGTGCCTATCGGCGCAAAGCGGCGGTACAGTGTGTACCCCGCAATGCTGTCTACCGGAGGTGTTTGGCTCGGCGAGAGCGGGAGCTGCTCGTATACCAGGCGGTAGGCCTCAAACTCGTTCAGACCAATGATCGTCTCGCCCTCTGGCTCGGTCGTTAGTTTGATTCTGCGACGAATATGAGCACGAAGGAATGAATTGGGGAACAAACACGAACGGTTTAGCCAGATTGCCTGGGCCCCAAGCACCATCTATCAGATATCTATCTGGACAGTCCGCCCAACCTGCGACCAGCACCTGGTGAGTGAGCGTTCCCCATTTCCATCCGTCCGGGTGCGTCGAAGGGTCATTTCCTAGCGACTTGAAGGAACGTCCGACCAGCTCCGAGACAACAAAGCCGAAGTATCGGAGGAGACTGGCAAACGAGGCGTTAATCGAGAAACAGAACGCCCCTTTGTTGTCGTGAACGATTCGGTCGAAGGAGGATATACCCAAGGGCATGTTGGTGAACGCGGAACCCAGTTTAATCGGGGTTGAGGGTCCATTCCACTGCGCCTCTGGGACATGCAATGGGCTGGTGTCCTTTGGAATTTGCTCCAGCTGAGACAAAAGGAGGGTCGACAAGAGCGAAAGGGACGGTGGGGAATCGAGCAACGATGAAGGCAATTTAATCCGCTCGAGATACGCTCCAGCGTTAGCTCTGTTCAGTTTTGCCGCAGCGTAGGGATCAAGAGGATAGGACATGGTCAACTTGAAAGAAAAGCAGAGTTTTGATGGGAATCGATGACTCGGACACGTCAAATAAGCATCCCCAAAAAGGAACGGGACTCCGTTGAACTCCGTCTCCGTCTTCACGGTACTTGAAAAGCGACATCGAACTGAACAACGCTGGGCAGATCCCGAAAATGCACACCAAGGCTCCTGCTTTCAGGGTTGAAATCGAATCATCGTACCTCGACATCGAAGTTGAACCGTGTGCTACTTGCGGCAGAGAAGTTTTCGCTACCTGTTTATCCAATTGAAATTTTAACTGACTTCATTTTAGTACCTCTGGGCGGGTGAGACCTCACAATAAAGTAGACGGCAGCCATGCGAGGACCGAGGTACAAGCTTATATGTTGACGAGAGATCGTATGATGAAGCTCAATCGAGCATAGACTCCCGACAT
The DNA here is from genome assembly GCA_029378385.1 of Mycena metata. Lineage (NCBI taxonomy): Eukaryota > Fungi > Basidiomycota > Agaricomycetes > Agaricales > Mycenaceae > Mycena > Mycena metata. The sequence continues at coordinate 223,738 of JARKIB010000102.1, read as the reverse complement.
CACCGCAACCAAAAGTTCAGGAACACAAAGCATCCATGATTCGAAAAAATGGACGCCGATTCCAAACATGCTTCTTCTGACCTTGTGATGTCTTTTTCAACTCCGCTGAATCTCGTTATTTCCCTTTGTGGCGTTGTGGGCGAATGCCTGCACCATGCCTCCCTCCATTAATATTGATTCTACCTACGGCCCTTGGTTCATCTCGCTTTTTCTTGAAACCATGTTGGTGCTCCCTTACACATTCATTGCTGTAGGCTCACGACGGCATTCTTCAAACATGGCTGTACTTCCAATGGTGGCCGAAAGACAACTGGTCAATCAAGGCCCCGGTTCGTCGCATTCGATCTATGTCTCTTGCGAAGGCACCCAGGTTATCCTCGTCACGTATGGTTCAACTTCGGCGATGTTCAACTCTGACGCCATCGCCCAGGTTCTTTGAAACTACCCAAATCGTCTTCTTCTTCCGGTCAAGTTAGTTTGTTTGCGCTTCGTGCAGAGATTCGGTCTGCTGCAGGCCGATTTAGTGTGGCGAGTGGGTTTCACCCTTAGACGGTTCAACACTCAACGTTATTGCTTAGGTCCGATTCGGTGCGCCCATATTCTCCCATTTTCAAGGGCTTCCATGAGCAAATTACAACGTCAACAGGTTCAATTGCTTGCCAACGTGAGCTGCTCACTGAATCAACTTGCGGAATTCCCATTCGCCTTGCCCGCAGTATCTTTCAGCTTTTACAGTGCAACTGTATGTCGAGATGCATATGCGTCGACGTCCACTCGTGATCACAACTAACAGATTTCTGTAACTACTTTGCCAGTCGCATCTACCATTGTGGGTACACGAGTTCAACCAACAAGCACCACTCGAATCGATTTTGTCCCAGTGACAAGAGAAAGCTCCCAAATGCGCCGGACTTCTGTGGTTGGAATATACGTTGTGGTGGGTTTCGCTGCGTTCGATTCCATCTAGCAGGTTGACCTTTGCCTTGCAGATCCTCCTAGCCGTCGTGCAAATGTGTAGGTTTTAAACCCAATCTTCACTGCGTTTTTAAGAGTCCGATAACAGCTGCCGGCATCGCGCAAACGGTCTTGTCGTACGCTCCATCCACATTATCTCCTGCCGATTCTCACTGAAATCGGAGTAGATACCGAGTCCGGTCGTTCGCGAAGCTCAACGAAACCATGGTACGCTTCTTGCAAGTTCATTTCAGCGAGTTTATTTGTGTTTCAGCCCATCACAACCCTTCAAACTGCCGCGTCGCTCGCGTGCGACATCGTCATTACTGTGTATCTCTGTGTTTTCCTGGCACAGAACAAAAAGGGATTACCGAGGTGGGCGGTGCCATGTGAGACAGCTTAGCTGAGAGGACTAATCACTGTATTAGGACCGAATAGTGTTCAAGGACCGAGGAGATGTTGAACACTCTGATAATTAATAGCGTGAGTCGGGGCATGCTTACTGCCCTCTGTTCGGGATGTACCATGATTTTGGTATGCTCGTCTGCACTAGTTGCTGAATCATAACTCATATGTTCATCACTAGTTCATCGTGTCGCCGGATACATTTTGGTTTTTCTTATCCCTGGCGCCGAATAGTAAATGTGAGCTTCTCACGCCGTAAATTAGGTTTCTTCCTCATCGCGGGAACAGGTTACACGAATAGCATGATTGCAACGTGGGTATCGCTGTCTTACACTGCACTACAAGTCCTCAGCTCTCCCCATATCTAGTCTCAACGTGCGTGATCATGTCCGGAACAAGGCCTTGAACAACCGACTCGGAGGATGGAATACCGTCGAAATGGGGGAAGTTCACACCAATGATCGTCACTCGGGAACTCCAGCCATCTCCACAGTTGGGTTTGTGAGGACTCCGGTACGTTCATTAATATTCACCGGTACAGATGAGAGTTCTCATGTCGTTCGTAAAGGAGGACAACAACTCTCCTGTTGATAAGACGGCCGGGTTTCCTTCTAGCGAATCCGTCGCAGGCTGAAAATATTATCCCAACCGTCTCAGTTTCTTTCAAAATGACCTACATGCAGCTCTTATCCATAGTTCCAAAAGAAATCGTTGTTTCCTCACGGTTGAAAATTGGATCACACTCGGGCCGGTTTGGTCCGCCATGTACCACATTTAAATTGGACTGGACGACCTGTGGTTGATTAAAGTTTTCGATGCGCATTGCTGATTTAAAACTTGAGACTCCCCGAAAATCGAGGCTGTTTCCTGGTTATATAATTGCCACGTTTTGGATCGGGTCGATTTCTCCGCCTGAGTCCGCTTGTACTTATGGTTCTATCCATTTGTAATATCAATCAAGTATACAACTCGGACGGACTCCGTTATATATATGATGGCCTCGGATAGCGAGGAAACTATTTGAACTCAACCACTCGGGGGCATTGAGCAGGACTACACCCCGAATTCGTCGAATCAATCTCCAACGATTCTAACTAAGTTACGGTACGGGTTACGCGCACGCGACCGCAAAGCATTATATCAAAAATAAATGAATTCGAATGGATATGTACAGGGTGCGCAGTTGGAGTATTCCCTATTCTCCTCCGTCTTCGCCCTCATGCCTGCGCTTTTTGTGGCGGTGCAACGACGAAGGGTCGGAGGTCGCAAAATCACATCTTGACCCATCCGATAGAATGACAGTGCACTGCAGGGGTCTCGCGTTGGTACTGGTTTATATATTCGATGAAGAAAGGCCCGCGGCGATTAAATACAGGGTACGCACTGAATTCTGATGTGGCTGGTTAGGTAGAGTTGGTTTTTGGTTAGCAGTGAGATTCAAAGGTAAGGGTCGGGGTTTGCTCACGTTTCGAGGTTTGAGCGTTGAAGGGTTTTGTGGCCGCATTCGGGGAAGGGACATTGAAACATACTCGAGGAGGCGAGAGATGGCGTCAGTTCCCGCTGGTACCGCGATTAGACGAAAAACGCACTATTCTTCTTTGTTCTTCGCATGAAGTAACGTGTGCCGTGGCAGATCCGACGGGCGTTTCATGGTCGCACCACAGGTGGTGCATGTAGCTCTTCGGTTCGAGTCAGACTCCTGCTTCTGGCCAGGAAATACGATTAAAAACGCGTTATCTTTGATAAGGTCGCGTCGAATTACCGGGCGCGTGCTGGAACCAGCTGCGTAGGCGTCGGTGGGGATTTCGCGAGGCATTTGGATGGTGTGGGGTGGCTCGAGGTGTGAGAATATTTGCTTGGGGTATCGGCAATGCTACGTCGCATTCACCTGGCCTTTAAGTCGAGATAACGGCCTGGGACATGTGGCGCAAGTCAAAATATCCTGTTTGATTACAACAAAGAACGTTATCGGAACTCCGGGCCGCCCACTACTAATTTCGGTTGAACTCGGTCAAAGCACTGGTTCGCGATGAAAGATGGGCTTACATTTAAAGTGACCCCTAGTTCGCTGGCTACTGTTTGAGAAGACCGAAAATAAAAAAATCGATACCAGACTTTTTGTCGAGCTGCACTTTCAACTTGCACATCTGAATATGTACACCCAATATTTTTTTCCGTTTTCCCTCCCAAACCGTGCGAAGAAGAAGGTTGAACAAAGATGACTGTAGTTTCCCAAGTATTCAAAGAGCCATTGGGCAATTCTTTTAAGCGATGTTTGTTCATCCATTGAAAGGCCGTCCTAAACCCATTGTCACTGCATGCCCCTTTGAACCAAATGAAATTGCGAAATCTCGGCTTTGAACCAATCAATTAATCATCGATTGAACCAAAGCCAAAGGTCCTCTGTAAACGCGTTATCGATGAATCGGAGGCTTGATTTGCAGCAGATTCCAGCCTCATGGTATAGGCGTGCGCACCCAATGCGCACCACAGCAGGTCGAACACGAGGTTAGGTGTAACGTCCGATTCGCCCCAATGCTCACCTCAATCTCTTGGAAGGCATGTCGTTCGTCTCGCGATTTAATTGACTCTTACGATGGGATCTCTGCAGAGATTGATATTCGAAAGGCGGGGGGTTTTTATCTCACTGCTGTTCCTTCCCCCAACCATCGCCGCATTCGTGTGCCTGAGGAGATCGACGCACCTGTGTCGTTTCTGGAAGTCACTGTGGCCAGCCAAGAAATATAAAACTTACCGGAGTGCTCTTCAAGAGGATCAGTACTGGAGTATCGCAACAATGTATGGACGTCGTCTCCAGAGGTCCGACGCGCGGTTCAGGGGATCGCGGGGGCCCATCGAGGGCAGAATCCCGGTGGTGACGTCCTATGTGCCGGCGTTGTTGCCGATATATCGACGAAAGGAAAGGAAAGCGGCTTCAGAATACTTCTTGTCCTTGCGCGCGCTTTGCAAATGGCATCGAATGGTATTTCCTGGTTCAGTGAGCATCTCCAGATTATTTGTTTCGTCTTCAGCTCAAGACGGTCAGCGTCACCCAAATATTTCGCAAGCTTCCAAGCTTAGAGAGGGCTTCAGCCCCGAGGACAGACAAGAGATACATCGAATATCCAGAATGTGTTCCGACGAGCGTGTTTTTGGGACGAAGGCCAAGTGGGAGCCAAAGTACATGGAAATCTGGAGGAAGTGGCTGATGAGAGATGACCGCAAGCTAGAGGTCGTATTTAGCGAAAACGAAGTGGTAAATTGAGGAGAACGAGAAACGGATCCAGCGGTTCGGATTCGTGGCTTGTTCCGAGTCGTGGCCTTGTCGAGATTTCTTCACTGAATTTTAATGTTTGAAACCGTGACGGATGCCAAGCGCTCCGCTCACCGTCGTGGTCTGAGTTGAGTAGCAAAGCTCACCAAAACACTGACCAAATACTGGGGAATATTCCGCCCACCAGTTGTTGGGTGCGGCAAAAGTACGCAACACTGCCACAGTGCCACCACTTCGGCGAAATGATGGCCGCCAATCCTTACGTATGTTGACACTTCACACCACTTCACACGTCGATTCCGCTTGTCTCTTGCCATGACTCTAGTTCACCAACTGCGTCTCTCGGACGTCCTCATACTCGTCGCAGGCGTATGGCTCGTCGTGAAGGTCGTGCGCCGTATTGCGACTCGAACTGCGCAAGGAACGAAACTCAACGGGCCGCCCAACGAGAGTTTGCTTTTTGGGCTCACTCGTCGACTTATGGGCGCCCCCAATAACGGCTTGGTGTACCAACAATGGGCCGAGAATTATGGATCTGTCTTCAGCCTCCCTGTCGCTTTCCTCGGGCACAAACTCATCCTCTGCGATCCTAAAGCCGTCAATCATTTTTACAGTATGGAGAGAACAATTTATGTCAAGTCAAAGCTTGGCCGCGCGATCATCGAGAATTTGGTCGGTATTTGAAGCTGGATTTATCCTCTAACTCATACTACTTGAAGTTTGGCCGTGGACTGTTATGGGCCGAAGGAGAAAGTCACAAGAGGTAATGTTGAGCCCTAGGAAGCCCAGAGACCGGTCGACTAATGAAACCCGCTTCGTCTTCCAGGCAGCGCAAAGCCTTGACCCCTGCCTTCAGCAACGCTGCTATCCGAAAATTAACGGAAGTCTTTTACGACTCGGCACACAAAGTCGGAGGCATTCCCTTTGCTGCCTCAATTTCCTAACCACTCCCTTAGCTGAAAATGCATTGGGACACAACCATTGATAACGCCCCACAGGACGGTGTCATTATCGACGTCGAGCACTGGGCTAATCTTGTCGCGTGAGAAGATTCGCACCTGCCTCCGGGGACGTTGTTGCTGAATTCGGTCCAGACTCGACAGTATCGGGATCGCTGGATTCTCGCACGATTTCCGCACACTTGACGGAGAGTATTCAGCGGTCGCCGCCGCCTTTGACTCTCTGTCGTTCGAGGGTCAAGGATTCTTCTCCAATCTCGTCTTTCTAGTTGGACTCCAGTTTCCTTTACTTGCGAGACTCCCCTCGAAGAGAAACCGCATCATGACAAACCTCCGTCTGACGATGAGTGGTATTGCGGATCAATTACTGGAGAAAACCCGGCGGGAAACCAAGAGCCACGTCTCGGACGAAACTAGAGACAGATCTGTGATTGGACTGCTACTCAAAGCAGAAGCAGAGGACGCTGAGCTCCATATGGATGAGAGCGAAGTTCTCGCACAAGTAAAAGCATCCTTCTTTGCGCATCTCTTCGCATGCTGACATTTTATTTCTTAGATGGTACGAATTGTTCCTTTAAAAGCAGCTATGTTCTGACCCCAGGAGTAGAATGTTTTGTTATTGGCTGGTAGGCCTTTCTGATAAGTTTACTCAGTTCCTCGCTGATCATGAATTTTCCCAGGTTATGAGACGACCTCGGGTGTGTACTTTGGCTCCCTTTTCTATAACGAAACTAACAAGGACACGGTGCCCAGTCAGTCTTACTGTATGTAGTCTTAATCCCGGATTCATTGCCCCCTTTTAATTCGTGCGCACAGTGGGCCTTGATTGAACTCGCCAGGAAGCCGGAGAAACAAGCTAAACTGCGTGACGAGCTCGTTCAATTCGGTGCCGCCGACCCAACTTGGGACCAGTTGGGCTCCGCACTGCCTTACTTGGACTCTGTAGTCCTTGAGACTTTGCGGTTGCATCCGCCTCTAGGTGAAACCACACGTCAGGTAGGTCTCTTAGGTTGTTTCCCGATGCGTCAATCAATAGCGCCCTCCAGGCTGCCGTCGATGATATCATCCCCGTTTCAGAGCCCATAACTACCCTATCTGGGGAGGTCGTCGACAGCATCGTAGTGCCAAAGGGCACCATGGTCACCGTGCCCATTCGCTACATGAACCAGGCCGAGGTCTTCTGGGGCCCGAACTCACGCGAATTTGAGCCGGAGCGATGGTTGACGCTCGCTGACGACCCTCTGCGTGCGAAAGAGATCCAGGGCCACCGTCACCTCATCACTTTCCTCGATGGTCCGCGAACCTGTAAGTCTCGATACACTGCGCGCATTTCGAATCACAAATGCCGCGTCCTGAAACTCCATTTACAGGCCTCGGCAAATCCTTCGCACTGGCCGAATTCAAGGTGCGTGTTGTATCGTCGTTTGTGGGACCTCACTGACCCGGTGCACGTAGGCCGTGTTGTCCGTGTTGATCAGGAATTTCACCTTCGAGTTTCCTGGTGGGCCGGAGACCGAGATCGGGATCCACCGCGCGTTGATCCCGAGGCCCAAGGTTGTTGGCGAGCCCGGCGGAAATGTGCCTATGAGGGTCAGACGTGCTGAGTGATGGTTTTGTATATGTACTCCTTTGCGGACAGACACGTGTAACGCGCCTACTTCATTTCCCCACGGTTCAGAACACTCTCTATCTGTCCCCCTCTCACTCTATCCACTTTGTGTTATCACTCTTGTAGAAAGTCGACTATCGAGGCGCAAAGGCACAAAAGCGACTGGAGATCAGGGTGTACCTCTCCATACACGGATATCCATCAGCTTGCGACCTTTCTAAGTATTATCCCCCGACATCCCAATTTGGGAACCCCGTCGTGAGAGTCTGGATTGCTCGATTCCCCGCCGTCCCTTTCAATCTTAATCATGCTCAGCTGGAACAAATTCCGAAGGACACCAGCCCATTGGATGTCCCAGAGGCACAGTGGAATGGGCCTTCAGCCGAGGGTCGGGGAGCGATGAGAGATGTGACACCGAGTGGGCATGGACGGAGACGGTGTTTCTCATCAAAGAATTCAAGTTCAAATTTTAGATTTGACTGGCAAAACTTGTTTCTACCGAATTCGGTGCCTTTTTTAATTAACCTGCCTGTCTCTGCTATTCAATTTTGAGCAAGTCAACAAAATGTCAGTTATTTCCGAAACAAATGGCTTGGAACTTTAAAGCATATCAGCGACCCGACCCGATGGCGGCAAACAATAGAATCATAACAGCATTTCACCGGTGGAGAAAGCTCCCCGTTTTCGAAATCAATCTATCTGAATCTATCCATGGGGCATCCCTTCCCGCGAAGATTTGAGAGGCACAGGGCCGGCGATCACGAAATTTTGGCCGAGCTGAATTGTAAACTGAAACTAGTCTGAGAATTTTGCCATTTAATCGGCAATTCTCGCCTCCTTCCTTCCTTCTGGACTAGTTTTCGACTTGCGATTCAGCTCAGCCGAAATTTCGTGATCGCCGGTATGAGGGCTAAAACTGTCGATAGAATTGAATACCCGTGGATCGACGGCCCTTGATATGGCGTAGTATGAGAAGCTGAGATAATAGCGGGAATGAATCGGGTGGCCCAATCGGGGCGGGGCTGAGAAGCCTCGCGGGATCGATGTCATTGAGGCACAAAGTCAAACCCAAGAAGGAAATATTAAATCCTTCAGATGCGCTTCCTGGTAATAGGAGTGTGGGGCAGAGTGGAATCATTGAGAGTTTCTGAATTCTCGGGGACAGATGGTTGATTGGTGTTTGAAAATAAATAAATAGTTGAAGGAAATAAATCTGGGGCTTGTCTTGAATGTACAAATGAAACCAGAGTCAAATGGGGTCCTGCAGCACCTACCCTGGGAGGGAACCTTCTGCCCCAGTATCTCAGTTTTAGCATTTTAACAGGTCTGGACATCACAGAGCCACTTGACCAAAACTCACTGCAAGAATTTGGGGGTTCTGAATAATCGGTGTACTGCAGTGTTTCGACCAAGTGTTCATGTCACAGGCCACAGAGGTCTGTGAATTGAACACTTTTGAACACTTTTGTACATCGTCATGCATCACGGCCCTTAAAAATTGCCAAACTCAGGCAAAATTGATGCTGAGAATTCAATTTTTACAGCCCAGATTACCATTTAAATGTTATGGTCAGGTCCAGGGGAAGGCTGGTTGGGAGCCCAGGCAACTGGCCTGAAGAAGGCGAGGTCAGGTAGTTTCTGAGGGTAGTCAGAAGCAGCAAGAGACATCAGGAAGTACAGGGCCAACGGCAAAGGAAGACACGCTAGGGTCTAAGTCCTACCAGGAGGGAGAGAGGTAGTGAGGAGAGTGGAGGCTGATCTGCTTCAGAAAGGGGTGAAGCAACATAAGGAAATGCCAAGTTACCGAAAGCATATGGTCGTTCAGTGATGAACAGTCAGAGGGTGAGTGAGCATAAGGCATAGTGAGACACGAGGCAAACATGAGGTGAACACGAGGCAACCTTGGGATGGATACAAGGCAAGCTCAGCACAAGCGAAGTGAGACAAAGGCGGATAAACAGGAACACTCAATCATCCTTTATTGTGTGAAAACCCGTTCTGAGCAGTTACTCAGAAAGTTCCCAAGGCCGACGGCCATCAGAAACCAACCCGATCGGAAGGAACTTGAATATTGAGAATGTGTTCAAAAATACATTTACTTGCACTCCATGCTCTGTAGGGGTCCTTGTGAATGGCAAGTAGGTGGGGATGTGCTATGTGGGCTAGTCCTGGCAGTTTTGCCAACCATATTCTCCAAAGAGGTATCCGCCAGCATCTTTTGATCTATGTTGCATCTGAGATTTTTTCTTTCTCCACAACAGACTCAAGCCAGCAGGCCTGATCTGAAATGCTTCTGAGTGACTGAGCTGACTCTAGCTGTTAGGAGTAAGTAACCTTAGCTTGTAAAAAATGATGTGTTGTAAACAGTGAATATTCTCTTGGTATTTGCCTCTGGGAGAGTTGAATACTTTGAGATGTGCAGTCAAAGTTGACCTGGGTACTTTAGAAATTCCTGATGCCGACTAGGGATCAGGTCTGAAACTAGTAATTGAAATCTACTTTTTTCGCTTTGGCTGTGCCGGCCATCAAGTGATGTTAATTCAAAATAAAAGTTGAACAATTAATCAAATAAAATGATACTCAATATCTCCACAATGGTCCTTAAGCAATGATTTTCAGGCTCGGTAGGCTCGGGCAAAAGTACCAGGCATGGCCAGAGGACACTAATAAATTTATTTCCCGGACAGTATCTGGATTGCCCGGAGAGCCTTGGTATGTGGATTTGTACAGGGAGAATGACCGTGCTCATTCGACTCTTTGAGGCTGTCTTGAGTGTTCACGTCACCCGATCACCAAAATTTGTTCCGGTGGTATCCAATCTGGTATCCCAGCACAGTAAAAGAGGTTTATTTTTATTAACTGTTTGTTTGGTTGGTTGACTTTGGTTCAATCCCCATGTCAATTATCCCCTTCACTGCTTCTCTCTTCTTGCTCTATCGTTGATGCTAACCAGTTTCGTCATGTCCATGCAAAGCTGAACTGGATTAATCAAACCTTGAATGTTCAGGTCACCCGATCGCTTCGGTCCCCGATGGCCTCGGGCCTCGGAGACACTTCTCGGAACAGGTTTTCACACAATGAAGGATTACTGAATGTTTCCCGTTATCCAGCCTCATGTCAATTCTATACCACATGCTCACCCACCTTCTGACTTCTTCAATACAAAATGCCAGTTGGTCACTGGGCGGACCAACTCCGATCCCTGAAAATCCAATTAGCAATCTCGGTAAATTTTTCAAAGAAGACATGCCCGGTCTGCCCAGTGGCCGGTGGCTAGGCCTCGGGCGGGCAATACTTAGCATGTAACTAAGTAAGGGCCGCAAGAAATCTATGGTGCAGAATTAAAGCATATGTACTGTATGTGAAACATTCACCAAATTGAACATTGAGGACATGATTTCATGATTTTTGCAAATTAAGGGAAGTCAAAGCTGGGATCCAATGCTGATTTGTCATCAAGAATCAGGACCAGAATCAGTCAGAATCGGTGTTCCTCCTCTAGTCAGAACCAGTGTTCCTCCTCCAGGGAGGAACTCAACAGAATCAGTGATTCTGGTTCCGATTCTGGCACCGATTCTCACTTTGATGCCCGAACCAGAATCCGAATCGGTGTCAGAATTGAACCCGGTCAAAGCTGCTTCGATTCTAAATGCAGAGTTGAGCATAGAATCGGCCCTAGAATCGGCATCAAATCTCAGCTTTGACTTCCCCTCATGCTGCACACAACACATCACTCGAGATCAAAAGGAAAAGAAAATAACGAACTTTACATGCGGGAACGAAGTTTGCTTTTATACTTACCGCCTTCTCTCCATAGCCACTCAAAGCGCAACGCCCTCGGTTAGTCGATGAAGAACCGCGTCCGCCACGAATCCACCGAGGATGATCTGTCCGATGCGGGGGGTGCCCAGGAAGAGATCCTGGCAGTCGCCGGGGCAGTCGATGTCCGTGCGTAGCAACGCCTTCAACAGTCTGACGCCCGCGACCGTGACACTGGCGAAGAACGGGAGGCCCTGGTTGTTCAGTATGCCGCCGTAGGTGAGGAGCCCGAAGAAGCCCAGCGCGGTGACGGTGGTAATCGGGATGGTGTATTCGCGGCACAGGAGGGCGGGTGAGTTGATTCCTATATTCATGTCGTCGAGTTTGTCCTGAGATATTTGTTAGGCGCACCGCAGGGTGAGTTGCGAAAGAAAATTAGAAACTAGGTACCTGGTGCTGATAGATCGTTTCGTAGGTGAGCGTCCAGAGACAGGCGCCAATGTAGACTGGAGCGAGGGTGCTCCATGGGACCGTGCCGTCGACGCTGAGGTCGCTCCAGCCCATGAAGATCCCGACCGTGAACATCAATCCCTGAATGAAAGTAAGTGTGTGCGCGCGCTATCTCGTATATTATCAAACACTAACCAGCGGAACCGGCGCAAGGTTGGTCCAGCGCTGGTGTCCAGGTATGTGAGTGGGACTGTACCGACCGCGCGAACATGGATTCATTCATACCTTGCAGGTCGGGTAGATAATGTACAACGGCCAGACGGCCATCGAGGCGTAGAGGCTGTTGGCGTATTGGTGAGCGGCTTGCAGTCCCAGACTCGTGTGTGTGAGGACTTACGCGTTCGTGCTGAGGGTCGCGAAGGCGAGGTGCACCCCGAGGACGACCTGTATGGCGAAGAAGAGCCAGGCGCGCTCGAGCGATATCGCACCGCGGGGAATCGCACGCGTTTTGGTTCGTTTGACGAGGGCGTCAATGTCATAGTCGAGGAGGTCGTCAATTGTCATGATCTGGCGGACGGTGAGTCGATAGTCGCGAACATTAACCGTGAACTTACTAGGGACTTTACGCCGAAGCATAGCGGAACATAGACCGCCGCGCGGATAAGCGCGTCGGTCGCGGACAATTCGGGCTGAGCGCGATATACCATCGCGATGGACCAGGCTGGGGGGGAAATGTCTGTATGTACGAGATCATAGAAAGACGGTCTGCGAAACTCACCAGTGGGAAGCCAGACGACCCAGAAGCCGATATTGTTGTGCAGTCTGCAAAGTTCCCAGCATGCCTGGAGCTCAGTGGACGTCGGCAGGGCGAGCAAGCGCTGCGCGGTCGCGACGAAGCCCTTGACGTTCACGTTCGTAGACATGTTCTCGGGCGATTGGTGAGTACTGGAGTGGTACCGAGATTTTAACCGCTTCACTTGCCTCATGCCTAGCTTTTATTTCGGCGGCAATTGATCCATATTACGATGCCCATTGCCAATTCTCGTCTACAGCAAGAGCCACAATTAGTAGCAATCATTCGAGTCAGACATTCCTACGTGATACTCGGCGTATCAGCCCCGAGACCGCGTACCGTGTACTGGCCGTAAGAGACTAAGAGGATGGACCCTGAGTCCTACTTATCCCTTGGCCATCGCCAAACACGTCTTCTTCCAGTTAAACGTTTGACCATAAACAGCCAAGTATAACTCCAAGTCCATGCGGGGGCGGTTGTCTTGTCTCGCGTACAGAGGATGCAATGCTGTCTTACCGCGTGGATTTATCGTCCAATGTTCTGGAGATCTCCTAAAATGGGGTTCAACTTCGGCGCTAGCGCCACGATGAATCACTTTCGTTTGTCCGGTATCAACAATAAACGTAAGACATACCTTTTCTGAACGCGGCAATACATTGTATTATACATGCCGATCGTGCCTTCATTGGGCTAGGAACGACACGCTTCGCGGGAAGCTAAGTACCTCCGTCGCATTCCCAGGACTGGTGGGCGACCGCGAGATAACCACGGGGCGTCGGAGCGTCGGTCACAGTTACTTCCAGAGGACTTTGGCGGCTCCCAAGTTGAACCATTGGTAGACCGGCCACCCGGACTGCAGCGCAGGGTTCTCTTGTTGTGAGTAAATGCGGAAAATCAATCTTCTCCCGCGAGCTGAACTGGTGTGATTTTTCGAAGCGAACATCCTATGGGGATAGCCATGTATTGAGACTGTGAGACAAGTATTTAGAATAAAACGAGGCGAATATTCCCCACCCACCCAGCCGGTTATCATGTCTCTCCTCAAGCTGCCCTTCATTGCCGGCGCGACGCTGGGCCTTCATGCAGCCTCCACGGCGCCCAACCCGCCTCCGAAGCCCGCCGAGAAACGCATAGAGCCGACCAAGGTGGAGTTCATGCTTAACTCGCCGCTGCTTCGAAACGCGCAGAAGGTGAGTATCAGATGTCGTGCCATAGCGTTTGCGCTTACAAGCGCCGCAGGCAGTTTATTGGTCTGCAGCGCTGGCGGAGCTCGCGATTATTGGGGCGCTGGAATCTCCGTCGGCGGGCTCGGAACGCGTGGTCTCTGCGCTCTCCCTCGGTACCACCCCCACCGCCCTGCGTATCACACCCCTCCTCGCACTCGGCTCCACTCTCGTCGCGACCGGCGGGCTGCTACGGCTCCACTGCTACAGCGCGCTCGGCAAGCACTTCACGTTCGAGACCGCGATCTTCAAGAACCACACGTTGGTCAAGACGGGGCCGTACAGTCGCGTCCGGCACCCCAGCTACACCGGCGCCGTGCTCGCATATCTAGGCCTACTCTGTTATTATGCAAGTCCTGGGTCGTGGTTCATGGAGTGCGTGTACAAGGGCACGACGGCGGGCAAGGTTTTTGGGATCTCGTACGCGGTGATGATGACCCTTGTTGTGAGCGGGTTGCTCGGGAGGATTTCGAAGGAGGACGAGGGACTGAAGCGCGAATTTGGGCAAGAATGGCTTGATTATGCTGCCAGAGTTCCGCATGTACTGATTCCAGGAGCATACTAGTAGTGTACGATATTTTGATAATAGTCACTATAGTTTCTTGTGAACCGTGGACTTGAGCTCAGGAGAATTCCTAGAGAAAGTCGCTGAACGACGAAGAACGTTGCAGTAGCCTTGACCGGACTCCGACTGGTGGAGATCATCGTAGGATCAACGAAAACCTGATTGCCGCCGTATCGACGTTCATCAACGCTGATCATCGGATAATTCTATTTGTCAACCCCCTTGACAAGAACAACGGGGTTGACATATAGACTTTTTCTGTTTGGCAACCCCCTGCCGTACAAGATAAGATAAGATTTTAAAACCATTTTTGAGGCAAAATCCACTGTTTTCAGAGGAAAGGAGGGATTTTTCGTACCGTAGGATTGCTAAATACTATTTAGAGTGTATGGACGTGCTATCTCTTTTCTTCCAATTTTTCTGAGGCATTTCACATCATTTTAGTGGTTCAAACCAAGTTCAAACGACAGAACGGCAAAAATTCCGACCTTTTTCGACGGGAGGGCCCACCAAAAAAATTGAGAGGCTACCTGGCCATCTCTGGTCGATGTATGTGATTTATTATGTGTCCTTACACTTGCACTTCATCGCTGGAGAACACCCGACCACCTCCCGCTCCTTCCCGCCGTTCCCGCCATCAAGCGCCATCACATCCAAGCTTACAAATCTTTGGGTTGACAATTAGCATCAACCCCCGTTGATGCAACAAGGGGGGTTGACAGACTCGGAACGAATCCCTACGCCAATGCAGCCGCGGACGCAATTTCCGCAAGCCGAACTGAAACTCGATGTGCTTATCGTGGGCGGGAGTAAATGCGTTATCGGCCTCGATCGAGCGGGTGAATTGACTAACCCTTCGCGGTATAGGTATCGCTGGTCTTGCCTGTGCGTATGCCCTAGGCAGAAGTGGCCACCGTGTCCGCGTTCTCGAGAAAGACAACGGCTGTCAGGTTTGTTTTCCTTGCGTTCACTCTGTCCAACTCTCAAAGCAGTATAGCGCGGTGGCGGTCTACGCGTCCCTCCAAATTTAACCAAGATTCTGATTGAATGGGGTCTTGTGGAGGAAGTCAAGAAGCGCCGAGAGTGTAGGAAGACTACTTTTATGTCGAGTGAGTTGTCGCTCAGATCCCTCAATTTAATTCTCATCTCGCGTCTGAATAGTGGACACCGGGGACGTTCTCGGCTACCTTGAGTGGAAGGAAGATGTCCTCAAGGAGACGGGTGCTGAATTCATCCTTATGCGAGTGCGTAAATATCTAGAGTCCACTCCTTCTACTCACTCACGAACCCTAGTACGAGGATCTCTACCAAATGCTCTATGGCCTGGCGGTATCCGTCGGCGCAGAGATTAGTTACAACTCGACAGTGACGGCCATAAAACCGACTAATCCTTCTCCGTCTGTCCATTTGGCAAATGGGACATCATTGACCGCAGACCTGGTGATTGGGGCCGATGGCCGGAGAAGCTTGGTGAGGGAACTCGTAGATGAGAGCAAGGACAACGGGACGGACAGCGGTTATACCTTTTACACGTGCGTATATCTCTTTGGAATTCCCGCCGTTGCCGTCAACGCTGTCCTCAGAGTAATCATCCCAATCGATCGGATGGCCCAAGACCCAGAATTAGCTACATGGGCTCATGTTCTACAGGTGCGCCCGAGAAGTTTGTATCTTCTCGACTACATTATCCTTACCTGTAGCTTCAAGTGGCCTATTTGGATGGGCGAAAATCGCTGTGCGCTGGGTGAGCTGTCAAATATCTCCCCGTCGTCGTCGCGCTCAACTCGTTCTCAAAAGGGTTCCCATTTGTGCGCTTTATTTATCAAAAGTGTCTCCGTGTCCAATTCTTTATCATTCAGGCGGACAATGATTACTCGTTGTCTGTTTACTGGCCCGACAACGAGGTTGCAGACGATGCACCAGAAGGCTGGGACGTATACTGTCCCACAAATGTTCTAGATTTGTCTCAATATAGCGACAGGTGAGCTACGCTTTCCTCTGCTATGTCTTAAATCATATATCTATTCACAGCGTCCGTCGTCTCTTTACCATGGTGCCGACCGCCCAAAGAACGAAATACGTCGTTCGTGAGCGCATTGCGGAGTGGGTTGACCGCACAGGGAGGATACTCCTCATCGGCGAGGCCGCCCACCCCTCATTAGTGCGTGCACCCCGTCCCCCGCATGCTCTCAGGCCCGCTAACAAATTCCACCTTTTTCCTAGCCATGCAGCACCCACGGCGCCAGCCTGGCCGTCGAAGACGCCGAGGCCCTTGGGGTGCTCTTCGCGCACCTAACCACCCTGGAGCAGATACCCCAGCTGACGGAGGGCTTCCAGGAGCTGCGCCGGACGCGCTGCGACTTTATCCACCGCGGCGAGTTGAGCAACGCCGCCCTGACCACCATGCCTGCGGGCTTGGCGCGCGACCAGCGCGACGCGGGCTTGGCGCTGTCCCTGAAGGGCGGGGAGGAGCATTGGGACGACGACAAGCTGAGGGCGCAGTGGGATAAGATTGGGGAGGGATTTGCGTATCATGCGAGGGAGGCGTCGGAGGATTGGTGGGTGAAGTGGGGCGCGCTGGGCCCGGCGTCTAGGCATCGAGCTGAGCGGTCTGTAACGGAATAGAGCCAGCGCCCCTGCAGCTGCCAGAGCTTTATATTTTCCTGCTGATTTGTATTATTTATCCAAGTCGACTTTTGGAGACTGAAGGCATAAATTATTAGAAAGACATAATACAGCGGACTCGTAGTCCCAAAACATGTCATAGTACGACAGAGGCATGTGGTATAATGAAGCACAAGGTCAGTAAGGGTAGGTACAGCCAGTGCAGCGCCGGACGCGCCCTCCGCTGGAGGCGAGCGAGATGACCGCGAAAGGTCACCGGCCAGAATAGGAAAGGAGGACAGCACGAGGCACTCCACGCCTACGCCCCGCGCCCGAGTCCCAGCCTGCGCCGAAGCTCCCGCACGCCAGCCTGCCCGAGGCCGACGACGTCGTGGCAAGCCTCGGGGTGCGCCTCCTCGCAGTGCGAGCGGAGCACGTCCCACGACGCGCCCGGGGCGAATGCTTGGATTGGGGTGTGTCGCTTTCCATTAGCAGCGGTCTGAGCGGCAAGTCTGAGAGGAAACGAATGGAGTCAGGTCAGTCGGTGAGAGAGAAGGAGGGTAAGGTAAGCGACGCACAGACAGACGCGGCAGACGAGCTTGCCGTCCGTGGGGACGTACATGATGTCGACGTACTCGAGGTGAAGATGCGCCTTGGGAAGCGACGCGGAGGGCGGAGGGGTAGGTCGCTGCTCGACGGATAATGCGGCCGCCGTGGACGTCGCTGGAGGAGCAGCCGATGGCGCTCTTGAAACCGACCGAGAGCGTCAAGCCCGCAGAGATTGCCGCCTCAGAGCCAAAGTCCGAGTCGGATTCGGATTCAGACTCGAGGTCCATGTCGCATTCGCCGAGCCCAGCGGGAGGGCATGTCTCTCGCTTCCTGCGTCTTCGTCGCTACCGTCTCCTCCGGCGTCCCCACCAAAGTGTCCTCGGATGAGTCGCTGACGCGGCGCCTTTTGGACGGCCGGGGCAGCGCATCGCACGCGATGGTCAGGTCGAAGGCGGTCCTGTCCTCGGGGTCAGGGGTGTGAGCCGGGCTGCGGCGCGCGGCGAGCACGAAGGGGACTGAGAAGGCGGGGCGGCGGCGACTGGGTGGGCAGCTGTGGCGGCGACACCGGCGAGAGCGGATACTGCAGTCCGAGCGCTTCCAACTCCGCGTCCGCGTCCTCCTCCTCGACTTGTGTCCCGTGTACGCTTCCCCGTGTCCACTGCGCGGCGCCGCCCGCCGGTCGAGTAGCACCCGGAGCTTCTCCTGCGCGACGTCGCGCTCGCGCGCGATTCGGGCGCAGGTGCTGCGCATTTCCGCGGTTTGGTGCTGCTCGCGCTGCACGGCGCGCGCGCACGCGGCACGGAGGCTGGTGAATTCCGTCTGGATGCGCGACGCGTACGCGCGGAAAGTGGTATCGAGGAATACTTTGACGGGGCCAGCGGGAATAGGCGACGTTGAGGGCGGGCGCGCATGGAGCTGCACCTGGAGGCGATGGTGGTTTTGCTGTAGGCGTTCGTGGATGAGGCGGGCGTTCGCTTGGGCTAGAGGCTGGGCCTGGGGTGCGACATTATCTTGCTGTGGACGGCACAGGGGAATGAGGTGTCGGCGGACATGGGGTCTATTATTTGGAGAAAGCGGGAGGCGGGCTGTGTTGCGCGGAGGCGTTACTAGGGACTGCCGAACAAAAATAAGTATCGGAGTGGGAGAGCGAGCAACTAGAGCGAGATACCTGCGATGGAGAACGCTGGACATTAACAGAATGGTTCATTATAATGTATTCTGATGGCTTAGTAAATGTCGAGGAGCAGCACCGCCGGCGGTATATCGATAGCTGGGTCTGGGGCGCGAGCGGGCGGGGATTGCAATGGACCCACAAAGATCCAAGCGACAGTCTTAATAGCATAGCGCTCATTGTTGCAAAAGACAAAAAAGACAATAGTCTTTGCTGTCACTCCAGTAACAAATGCGTCACATAGCTGGTCAACAAAAAGAACGAGTCAGTCGCGCAAAGTAATGTGAGAAAACTGCGTACTTGAGACAATTGAGGTCGCGAAATCATAGTCTTCGCGGAGGACATGAGACAAGTCGCTTCGAGTCCGAATTCGGAATTGACACTCCAGGCGGCGGGAAGAACAAAGAGCAGCTCGGCGCACTCTTGGACGGACATCCACAAGGATTTGCCCAATTGTAAGGTCCTGAGGAGTCGCAGATTACCTACCTCATCAAGTTGACGTCGGGAGAAGAACAACAGAGCAGAGCCGTCGAGTGCCAGATATCGGGAGGAAACATTCAAAGATCCGAATGAGGGGTCATTCCAATCGATACCCAAAAGTAGCGTCGTCTGCACTAGAAGTCTGTAGTACTGGGTTTGAAACTTGTATCCCAGAAGCCGAAGAAAATCCCATTTTGCGAGTCTGCATCGCAGCACTACAGTTTTCGTGTGGAAGAGGTGCTTCAGAATTCCAGAGGCGTACAGAGAGCAGTCATTCGCACGGTGGGCCTTTTGCGCCCGAGCAACACCTGAGTCGAGGCTGCAGTGAATCTGATGATGGTGCGGAGACAAGATGGTGGCACGTGGCGAACATACATCTGCAAACAACGCGGCGCGTCTCCGAGCAATTTCATCATGACTTTGATCTTGCCGTAGCGAGTACTAAAATAGAGACCTCTATACTTAATTAGGGAGCGTGAGGGCTCGGAGGGCTCGCAAGAGGAAGCAGTTCAAGCACTACCGCGAGTGGCAATCAATTCAGATTTCAAACTTTTGGATCCCTCAAAAAAAAAAAACGATGAACCAA
Organism: Mycena metata; assembly: GCA_029378385.1. NCBI lineage: Eukaryota > Fungi > Basidiomycota > Agaricomycetes > Agaricales > Mycenaceae > Mycena > Mycena metata. The sequence continues at coordinate 204,357 of JARKIB010000102.1, read as the reverse complement.
GGTTGAACTTCTTTATCGGCGGTCCGGACAGTCCAAGTGTAGGATGTTGGTTCCCTGATCAGGAAGCAGGGTCATCGCTCACGTTACACTGAAGGCACAAACATCAGCAATCGCGTGCTAGTTCTCCAACAGCTGTTCACAGGATGCTATTTTTAAGCTTAGTTACTTACTACTCAGATTTCTCCTCCATCGCAAGCTTTTCGGCGACCTTGCTCCTGGATTGCAAGGCTTCCCCGAGTCCTTGCGTACGGCCACCTAGATGGACCCACTACATCATCAATCCACACAAATGGTACCGGTCGTACTGGTTCGGGATACTATCTATCACAGCTGATGCGGATCAAGTTGATTCGGAAGTGGCCTTGCCTCTTTTCGTCGTCTCCTCGGAGAGACAGTTATGGATATGCCGTTCTAATAGCAAGCGCGCGAGGCCATAAAGGACGACGTCCAACATCCACAACAGCGTACTACCGTCCATGCCGTCCCTCACCCTGCAGAATGGCGTCGTTTTCTTTTACACCGATACCGGCGCCGTTCCCACTGGCGATTACACGACAGTTGTCATAATTCATGGCCATACATTCCATAGTGGTACGGCGGCGATGTTTACTTGGATGCCAACTCATTCGCTGTGGTAGGAACTTTCCAGCGCCTGAACCCCTTGGCGGAGTGCAACTCCTTACGAATCATCTGTGTTAATCGCCGCGAGTATCCTGGTTCCAGTCCATACAGCACTGAAGACTTGGCTATCATTCGCCGAGGGCAACGACGCCGATCGGCTCATTTTACTTGAGCAGCAGGGCCGCGATCTCGCGATGTTCGTCGACGGATTAATTCTGTTACAATCTGTCTCCAACACCGGTGGTGTTGCGCTAGTCGGATGGTCTATGGGCGTGACGTTTCTGTTGCCGTTAATTGCCTCGATAGAAACGCTACCCGGAGCGACAAGGGACAGGCTTTCCGCAAAAGTTCATAGCGTTGTTTTACTCCGTGCGTCCATCTCCGATATTTTATTAATTAACCCGTTTTGACGCCACTGCCTATGCAGAGTCTCCTTCCCTTGCCCTGGGGCTGCCGAGCCCCCCCGGCTTCCTCATCCCACACACCGACCCTGAAATCGCTCCGGAAGCCCGTGGACCCGCGTTTGCGAAATGGGTCTCCAGTTACTTCCTTCACGGCGATCTCTCTACGCGTAACATCGACGAGTTAACGTACAACAATATCGACGCACTAAGGGCGCCCACCATAGAGACGCTCCGGCCGGAGGAGCTCTTCGGTATGGCGGATTTCGGACCCGGGGACAAATACGACAGCATCGTCGGACTACCTCCGTTCGCAGGTCCTGTCTTCAAGCAGACTAGCAAGGCGCTGTTCGATCCGACGGTGCGGAAGCTCTGGAGCGGGGCCCGTTTCTGGACCGTGTACGGCACTGCGGAGCCTTGGAATATTATCTACGCCGCGTGGTTTCTGGAGAAGCGGTTGCGTGCGTCCAACTGCCCAGAGTTGGCGATAAATTTCAAGGTCATGGACGGCTCAAATCATTTCGTGCGTTCAGCTTTTCCGCTTGACTGTTGCTCGCGTGATTTAGATTATTTTGCAGTTGGTTTGGGAGGATCCTGAGCGGGCCATTCAAGAGCTCAAGGAATGCTTTCCAGTTTAATTCACTTTCGTATCAAGTATTGTTCACGTCGTAGTTCAACCAAGTCTTTTTTGTGGCCAGGATTTATTCAACTTCGTCCCAAGCTTCGAAATTTCGATACATGCGCCCACGAACTCGGATTCATCCCCGTCCCGCAACGAGCCCAAGCAAATCATATGAAACCGCCTCAACCCTCAGACTGCTGTGATATTGTTTATGGCCTCAGAACACAGTCGAAATTCCAACGAAATCCTCCTCACTAGCACGATACTAACCACAATTATGAGGGAGAATTCAAGGTTCTCTGGACAATCATCTCTCGCTTTCGGGGAAAAACAAGCGATACGGGTCGAACCAATTATTCATAAACGACTTTGCAATGCTACTGCGGCACGAAACTCTGCCCGTTGTGGGTTTCACTGCCGTGGCCACAGGAATTTGTACGTCCATACCAGTCCATACCATCTCATCTGGATCGATATCATTCTACAGAGTTCCGATTCCTGTTGCTCGTATGACCAATACCGCGGTTCTCTCGCGGCTACTTGATGCGATTCGGCTCCTTATCTCTTAAGTGGCGGCCTTTTAATAGAGCGTCTCGTATTTCTCCCAGTGTGCTTCGTTCGCCGACGCCGAGATCCCGGAAATTGGAATTCTAGTTCAACTTGAACAAGTTCAGACATACAGCTCAGGAGCTATTCATTTGGTAGAGTTTTATTGAAGCTATGGACTCACCTGTATCAACATAGGCTCGTATCTCCATTCAAATTCCGGTAAAGTTTCAATTTTCCATCATCGCGTCATGTGATCGTGTGGCATCGCGAGCGGTCACGGTGTAACGATCACTTCTTCCTTTCTTCCCGTCATGTTGCGATTGACGAGTCAGTCCGTGGGACGCAGAGCTGCTGCAGTCCCGCTGGAGAGGCAAATATGCATGAATGCGCAGGTACATAGGTGGCTCTGTGAACATTCCAAGCTTAAAACCGGACTCCATAGCGCGGCATTACCAGTGCAGTCAAAAACCACTTTTTACTCGGGAGGCCACAACGTTCAGCTCAGTGCCCTCGAAAAAAAAAACCCTTATCCTCTCCCATGCGATTTCTATACTCTACGGATGAAACTATCCCCAAATCGGCAAACGAGGAGGAGGACGCACTGGCCCTTCTCGAAACATTTAGTGCGGATGTCTCAAGCCTCGGACCCGCACCAGACGAGAGGTCCTGTCTCCAAGCCTCTTACACGATAATATACGAGATCATGCGCTATCTTGCCCGTCACGGGGAGGGCTCGGAGGCCTACTTGTCCGTGAGCCCAGGGTGTCGAATTTCTTCTGAACGAAAATGTAACCTCGAACTTCAGATTTTTATGAACTCGGAGGCACCGGAAAACTCAAATATTGGCCGTGCGCGCAAGAGTGTTTTTCAACTGACGAAGCACCTTGTTAGAATGTTGTCGTCGGTCGGCTCGCTCCGTACGTCCCAGCCGGTAATCTTGGGTCTTGTTGGGGCATTGGAGCCGTATATCACCGTCTATGATGGCGAAGGAGATGCACAGGGCTGGAAAAACTTCTGGAGCCAGACACAACCCGTTCTTTTGGAACTGGGCGCCCAGCTGAGCGAGGAGGTGGTTCAGACACCCGACTAAATTGATCGCTCAGCTTGTCCAAAATCGTGTTTGGGTCAATGACAACCAGTAAAAAGGAATACATAGGAAACCATGCGCGTCTGACTCGTATATCGCATTGCCGCCAGGTCGACCGACGACCTCGGGCCAGCGCAGGCTTACCATCTCAGGAAATTTGATCACCACACAAGCCGCCGTATCCCGTCCCAGTTTCCTGAAGCGGTGCGCTCAACTTAGAGGTCGTGGTATATAGTCCGATCTCTCGGTAAGCCTCGTATATATCTGTTTGACAGTTGGTTTGGGAAGAGCCTAAACTTCAAGTTGAACCCGAGCTTTTCCGCTGATTATTGACTCTCCAAATCGACCTGCTTTCAGGCTATTCTCGGTGGACTCAATAGGATCGCCCGGAAAGTCCTCCGTCGCTTCAACAAGTGCACCTCGGAAAGATCTATGGGCCCGGTCTAGGCCAACTTTTGAACGACCGATACTTCAATTTGTGCTGCCAAGTAAAGCTTTGGTAATCTCGCACTCCAGCACCGGCCGGTCAAGCTCTCAATGAATCGATCACGGAGGGAGCCAAAAGGAACCAAAACGGAACCAAAAGAAAATTGAAATTCCGGATGTCCTGGCTTGCGCCCGGGCCCCATCTTCACGTGTCGGGAAGGTCCGAACTTTCGCGCAGTAGGGTTCAAAGTTAATTCGACACTGACCCTGTAGCGGGTCTCATTCCTTCGTCCGCCGTGTCTGAGAGTAGTAAATCTCTTGTCTTTATGCGGAACTAATACGCGACCGGCATCACGAATCATTGCTGCCCGACCGCTTAGCTTGGCGAGCGTGTGCACCGAATTTCCGGCTTCGTCTCCTTGTGGTTTGCAACTCATTATGGCTAGCGCGCCCCGTATCACACGCTCGGGTATCAGTTGAAATACTTAAAGTTGATGAATGCTTCTTTTTGAGGTCCCTCAACTCTCCTGCCGCTGCAATGTCGCGCGATCCCCGACTCAAATTCGTCAGTGCTCTCCCTTTGTCCTGTTCCATGAGCAGAGAAAAACCTCATCGACTTGCAGATAATTGTCGGCGCATCTGCAGCCGGTATGTGAAATTACCCATTTTTTGCGGAATTTCGGAACTCATGGAGAGATCCACAGGTCTTGCGTCAGCGATCGCGCTGAAAGCCGCTGGGCATAATGTTTTGATTTTGGAAAGAGACCCACAACTCGGTGGGCCGGATGATGTGGGTTTTCATTTCATACCTTTTGGTCGCATCTCTCTAAGTCTCCCTATCCTAGATCCCGACTGGAGGAATTAGGCAAGCGGGTTTACATTCGCGGCATTCCCTTCGCTGACCTCGGCCAAGGTTACCTCCCAACGGCTGTAAGATCTTATTCGACTGGGGACTGGAGGGGGAGCTGAGAGCGAACGCTGTTGTGGGCGAAGGCTTCACCGTTTATAAATGTAAGCGATTCCGCCGCTATGCTCCTTTAGACTGATGCCTGGCCCCCCTCCTAGACGAAGGGAAGGCAGACGGCCGGGATTACATCGGAACGAATCGTTGGGACCCAGAGCTCCTGAGCGAGGCTCGAGGCGATTTTCTGCAAATGCGGGTGCGTGCCATAGTAGTCTTTCGCATTCAAGCTCACCGTTCTCTTCCAGCACCGAGATCTTCTACGGATCCTGTCCAACGCCGCACTCCGGGAGCCTTCCGCACCGCAGAATGGTCGCACGGCAACATCAAAGGTCACCATCCGGTTTGGGGCGGAGGTCGTTGACGCCGACTTTGACGCGTGTTCGGTCACTTTGCGGTCGGGCGAGGTATTTCAGGGTGACGCGCTAATCGGGGCCGACGGCGCGACTGGCTTCATCCGCCGAAGGTTGCTCGAAGAGGAGGGACGGCCAACGGACTATGTCCCAAAAGGCCTAGCAGTTTACAGGTGCGCGGCCGTCTACTTGTTTGGCGGCGGGAAAATGACAATATTCGTCGCAGCGCGATCATTCCGAAATCAATCGCCGTCAAGGACCGGGAGGTTTCGAAGCTATACCAGTACCCTCAGGTGCGGCTTTTCCCTTTTGTTCGTCCCGTTCTCATTTATACCGGCAGAAAAACATGGTGTCATTCTCTATGGGCGCGAACAGAGGTGCGTCGGCAATACCTTGTCATTCTCAGGCTGTTCAAATCTAATCTATCCTGTCTCTCAGGTGCACAGGCCTTCCTTGCAGTGCGTCTGGCCTCCCATTTGTGTCGGTCAACTCTTGATTCGACTAGGGGAAAGAGGAAGATATCGTGTTCTGGGTGTACACGCCGGACACTTCCCAGGACGGTACCTGGATCAAAACCGCGGAGAAGCAGATACCAGACGTTCTCGGGCAATGTGACCCTCTGTAAGACAGTATATATTTCGGGGTTTTCCTCCAACTTACAGCCTTGTAGGATAAAAAGGTTGGCTGCGCTTGCTGGCCCTGCGACATGTGTTCAAATGAAGAACCATTACGAGCTGGAATCCTGGGTATCCCAAAGCGGCAAGGTCTTGGCCCTTGGAGAGGCCGCCCATCCATTTCCGGTGTGTGATCAAACCTTCCGGCGGCCATTAGCTTTCCCGCTGAAAATCCTCGAAAGGTCATTTCTCTTCATACGTACTCTATCGCCATTGAAGACGGTGCCTTCATCGGAAAGATTTTCTCGCACACCCGCGATCCTGCACGCATCCCAGAGTTCCTTAACGCGTTCGAGGAGAATCGGTGCGTGTCATCAGGTCAGACAAGGCGATTTCTGAATGGTATATTTCAGTAAACCACGGTGCCTGCACATCGACAAGTCCGAGATGCAGCACGTCGACATCATGGCACTCCCATTTGGGCCTATGCAAGCGGGGCGAGATGCGGCGATGCGGGCCAACGAGGCTGCTGGTCGGAATGTTATGGATGTTGGGGAGGTTCATTTGCAGGCCATGTGGGATGACATGCGAATGGTGTATGTCCCGGTGCTTGTTCCCCCTTCTCATACTTATGACGGTCGTTCTCAGCTTTGGGTATGATCCAGCAGACGACGCGGACGACTGGTGGATGTCTTGGGGACGGCTCCGCGACGCTCCAAATGCCCAAAAGCGGGCGCATTAGATTTGCTTGGAATGAATGTAGATATTGAGATTCTGTGTTTGTAAGTACCCAGCGCCAAGATGTGTATATCCTCCCCACCAACACCGAAATATTTGTTGACGTCCTCATCATCACTTTCATCAGAGTCAATGCTGAGGTTAGTAACCCTTCCGCCTTAGATTCGAATTTCAAAACTAGGTCATCAGGCCAGCGCGAGTCCCGTCCCGCAGCCGCACAACGTGTAGTGGGTCATCGGAGTCGTATCAAGTGACAGAATCGGGAGCAGCAGCCGTCCGACAGCGATCTAGGCTCAGACCAGGGAGACGTGACACGAACGTCCTGATACAATTGCCCCAGAAGATTAGTATAGCTGGAAAAGACTATGAGTAACCTTACTAACAGGATTCTTGGAGGACGGAAACACCGATGATCACGGATGTCGACGAAAAGCGAGGAAGTTTCCAAACGCTCTTTATTGAGGGGCAGCATGAACGTTGACTCAGATTTGGTGCTAAGAGCCATTTATCATTGTTCTGGCCGAGGTTTATGTCGTCGCTTTGATTACTTCTGGAAATCAGCCCCTATATTTGAATTTTCCCACGGTTCAGATTTGAAAGAATGGTTTGCGAGAAACACAGGAGATTCAATTAGCTCAGTATATCCTCCGAATACGGTCTACTTCCACGTTCAAAGGCCCGGAAAGGCGAAACTATGTCAGACAAGGTTGCACGGAAATGCGGTGAACAAACCTGAGGTCCCCAACGTAAAAAGGGTTTCGAGAACAACGAGGCGACGCGATCACGACCTTGTTCTGGCTTGAGACCTACCTATCCATTCACCGAATTGAGCATGCCATTGAGAGCTTCCTTGATGGCACCGCCAGCACACATGTCGACAGCGAACGAGGGGGAACGGCGACTTGTTAGGTGCATGCTAAGGTGATGAGAGGTTCGGATGAGGTAAGAGGGATTTGCGTCAGCGGAAGGCCAACCGCGTATTTGGCCGATTATCCGCTGCTAGTCGTAGTAGTCTCGAGAAAGGCGCCAATGCTGCCTGCATCCAGGAAGAACCAACAGGGATGCCGTCGAAGGAAACCCAATCGAAGATAATAAAGACATTCAGCGGAAGGCTCGGTACTACTGCAGGTGAGGCTTGCATATCAGATTAGTCGGCGGGTAAGCATGCGGTGTAAGTATCCCAAGATGGTATTTTCGTTTAAAGGGTTTCGGCTACCGACGCCGAACTCTCCGACCTCGAGGCGCTCGGCAAGCTCGCCATCAAAACAGACCATCTGATGTTTGAAACCTTGCAAATCACAACCGCTTGTACTTTCACGACGATCGCGACTTAGACTGCCTCATGTTCGATGGCCATAGCCACCCCGCCTATTAAGACGATGCCCTTGTTCCCCTGTTTCTTCATCCCGACTCCCCCTCCCCTCCGACATGAAGCCCAACGCCTTGTATCATCATGCCAGCTTCTCCTGGCTCCAAATCACGCCCCTCACGACCTCTCTCATGACTGTACGACAACGTTCTTCCCCGTCGACGTTTAATTGAAGTCTTCTAGCTCATCGACGCCGCAGTGTACCATTCCAACACTCTGTGGCTATTTACGAAGTCCGATTTTATGACAACCATGATTCCAATCGTCCGGACCTTATTCCTCTCGTTCTATGAATCCAACCGATTAAACCTATCGCAGTCCCTATTCGCCATCGTCGCTGCGCCTCTCACATCCTTGCGAAACCTGCCACACCTCGTCTTCTGGCTATGGTTCCATCTCCTGCATTTCAACACTTCGAATCAAACAGCATCGCTCGAGGACGAGACCAACAAGCCCGATCGCCCCCTTCCTGCGGGGAGAATAACTCTACACACGGCAGTTCTCCTGCGCTGGACGCTGATGCCGATGTGTTGGGCGCTCTCCTTGGCGTATAGTAAGGAAGTCATGTTCTCCAGCATGGCGTTATCGGCGTTTACAGGGATGTACAACGAGCTGGGGGGCTCCGGCTCCCACTTCGTTTTCCGCTATGCCTTGAACGGCTTAGGGTTCGCGGCATTTGAAGCGGGAACAGCGTTGGTTGCGAGTGCGTATATTTTATTTCTTCGACTCTTCGATATCATTGAAAGGTGTCGTTTTTTCCAGAGGATGACAAAACCTTCCTAGACAGCGCTGGATGGCTGGCCATCTTTCTGAGCGGCAGCATTTTCGCGACCACGATTTATGCACAAGGTAGAGTCTTTTATTTTTCCTTCTCGGACGTTACTGATCGTGGGTTGTTCAGACTTTCGTGATGGTGACTATCTCGCTCTAAATTCATTCCTACATTGACTAACAAAACTCCTAGTCGTGGGCGACAGTCTGATCAATCGCGACACCATTCCGCTCCGATTTGGCAGCATTAGCAGGACCGTATTGCTCTGCGGCGTTGTCGCCTGGTCAATCGCCCTGTCATACATCTGGAAGCTCGACCTCTGCAGCGCGATCGTGTTCACCGCGCTCGGGCAATTCGCCGGTGCGAGATTCATGCTCTACACCACCGTCGAAGACGACAGAGAATCCTATTTCTACTACAACGTGCGTCTCTCATTATCCTTCGTTATTGCTTCTTTTTTTGCAACGCTGACACTGTCCCGGGCCTGCCCTCCAGGTTTGGGTCTCGGTAGCCCACATCCTCCCTGGATATTGGCGCGTACTCCACGCGACCGCCTAATCAAGTTCCCTTTTGCTCTCTCAACAGTGTAGCCGTACTCTCCTTTGTTGTACAAAATCACCATGTTGTACCTACTACGTAGCATTAGGCGAATCAGGAATTCATTCGGACGGATAAGCGGGCGGGCTAGATGTTACCCCCAAAAGTGGTATTTCCTTTCATCGAACATCAGTACCACGGTAAGCGAAAGGGGGATGGACGGCGGCCGGCCTCGAGGCCGATATCAACTCGATTTGGCTGCTCATGTCAATCAATGTGCTCTGGATCCACATCGATGTATCGCATCAAGCTAGAATCGGAATTAGGGACGGACCGTCGGGTTGAAACTTATGCACATGGCCGCCGATATCGATAAAATAATTAGTGTGTTTACTGACAGCGAGCGGTCCTCTGAAGAGTGTTTCAGGTTCGTCGAGCACCTGGTACATCGGGGAGCTCGGGGTTTATTTTCTCGTCGAGGCAAGTAATTATAATATTCAGTGTTTTGCTTGTTTCGCGCCCCTCCTTGATACCTTGTATATGCAGGGAATCAAAGGAAATTAACGCGAGTTCCGGACCCCGAGATGGATGATGATTCGGAAGACGCGTTTCGCGTTCCGGGCTCAAGGGTTGAAATTGTACCAGCTGCCAGCTGCGCAGACAGTCGCTGGCAGTACTTGGACCTCATTAGATTGACCCATAACTTTGGCCCAGTTCATTCTGCGGCCACCCTTGAGTAAATGAGATCAATGTGAATTGTCGAACTGGCACGAAATTGAACTACCAGCTTGTGTACAAAAACAATCCGAAAGGTATACGAAGCGGCGTAACCGGGGCCTGGTGCGTGTACTACTTCACCACCATCAGGATTATCTTGTACGCGCCCTTTATCCGCATTCTCGAATCTCGATACGGAGTTCTTCCGAGTACTTGTTCATTTGCTGCTGAGAGTCAATTTTTGAGCCTTCAACAGTGGGCGAAGAAAAGACCAGCTTCCTTGTAGCTTCTCATTTCCATTTTCCATTCCTTTCTCAGCCGGAACCTTCACAAGTAAAACACGGGGAAATCGAGGAACGCGATCGGCTGAGAGTATTTTGTAGTACAATGTGTGATGCACACTAGAAATTGGAGACAAGTGGTACTGCAAGCTCTCAGCCGCTATGAGTTTGCCCGACTCTGGGGTTGAATGTTCCACCCCAACGGGCTTAAGGGCGGCATGGTAAAATAGTTTCCGGCTGTTCGTTTCCGATTTGGGATTTTCCAGTACCCTTGAACAGGCTACCCTTGAAAGACAGGCAGTGTTTGTGCCCGCATAACGGTCCCCACCGCTGACGAACTCTTGAATTTGTCGCTGAACGCGTCGAGCACGTGGTCGCGATCGCGAGCCGTCATTGTTCCGTCGGCATCGCGCCGCCGCGAATCAGCCGCGCATCACGCAATGTGACCTCGCTGAGCTCGTTCCGAAACGGGTCGTCGAGTCGTCGTCGGCCGACTCCTGGGCACGACTCGCTCTTGTTACTCAAGGCCTGCAATGAATTTGTTGAAGCTCCTCCAATCTACTGTCCTTGCTGTTGCAATCGACTTGGAGTTTTGGTTCAATGCGGCGACTTTCGGTTCCTGTCCTTCTCACCGCCACCATGCGCCGCCGCGTCATGAGGTCAGTGACTGCATGTTATATAAAGTCGCGCTTCAGAATGCACACAGCACCCACTCTCGAGTATGTTTTCTCCCTCACAGATCCTCGCGACGATTTTACTGGCCGATGCAGCTGCCGCAGCCGCGGTGCTCTCCACCGTCGCACTAGATTGTGGGTCGGGCATGTTGGATAGATCTACATGAAATCTAATTTTCGACCAGACGGGACCTTCACGGGCCAGGTAGACACAACCACTGAGATCGTTTACTTCCGCGGCGTCCGTTTTGCAGACCCGCCGGTTGGAAACCTCCGATTCCGCGCCCCCGTCTCGCCTCCAACGACCCACCTCGGCAACGTCAATGCCTCGAACGTGAGCGGTCCTGCAAATAGTGCTCGGTTTCTGTTGCTCAGTTCAGACAGTTCGCCACGACTTGTATAGCTACGACCCAAACCGCCACGACCTCAACAACATCGGAAGATTGTCTTTTCGGAAATGTTTGTGTTGTTCTTTTTCATTCCACAAAGCACCGGGTTCTCATCGCGTTCTAGATTTATCTTCCTATTACCACGACTCCCACGAGCGCACTCCCTGTCCTCATTTACTTCCACGGTGCGCACGAGACTCCTCGTCCATTCCAAAAATATCAAATAAACGCAGGTGGTGGATTCGAGGGCGGCGAAGCACGCGATTATGCACCAGAGAACCTCCTCCAGAACTCCGCCGAACCTCTCATTTTTGCAACTTTCGACTACCGACTCGGACAATTTGGATTCCTCGGTCAGTTTAATCTTTCCTTTTCGTCAGGTTTAAAGCCTTATTTTTTCTGAAGGCGGAGCTGCGGTGCACGAAAACGGGGTACTGAATGCCGGACTTCTGGATCAAGTATGACATCTGCCAATCTAATTTAACCGTGGACTGACGTTTTGTTCAGAAAGCTGCCCTAGAATGGGTTCAAAGGTATATCTCAAATTTGAACACTTCAATACATCGGATTGATCGTGCAAAGGTATATATCCAAGTTTGGAGGAGACCCCAGGCGTGTCACCATCTGGGGTGAATCAGCAGGAGCTGGTACGCTCTCTAATCAATTTTAAATTGCCTCTACTTGACGCGTTCCCAGGTTCAACCATGTTCCAACTTATCGGTGACGGCGGACAAAACAGACATCTCTTCCACCAAGCGATGGGCGACTCACCGTCCCTGAGTTTCCTACCCTACTACACCGACTCATACGTTGAGGACTTGTTTACGCAGTTCGTTGGTCTCGCGTGAGTGCGCTCCGTCTCGTATGAATGCCCTCCGGCTGAAGGTGGGGCAGTGGTTGCGGTACCGGCTCTGGTGCAACTATAATGGCATGTTTGCGTGCTGCACCGGTCAACACACTGGCCCTCGCAGCGAGCCAGACCCTCGCCAACCGCACATCAGCTTTGTACCCCTTCGCGCCGATTACGGACGGAACTTTCATCAGGGAGCGTCCAGTCGAGGCGTTCCGCAACGGGCACTTTGTGCGCGTTCCAGTCCTATTTGGGTGCGCACTTCAGGTTTCGCATACGCTTCACCGCTAATTAGAGGATACTAGCTCCAACACCAACGAAGGTGCGCACTGGTCCGCCGGCCTCCCCAACCCCGACGCGAACACCTCATCGCCAAACGCCACTGAGACGACCGTGTACAACTTCATCGCCGGGCAGTTCACCACCTTCACGCCCGCGTCCTTCCAAACTGCCGTCGCGCAGCTCTACCCGCTCGCGGATTACAACAACTCGTTCAGTCTGCAGGGGCAGCAGATGTACGGCGAGATGCGCTACATCTGCAGCGCGGTTCTAATAACGGGGGCTGCACATAACTGGGGGCTGCCGGCGTTCCAATATCAGTTAGTCGACCTCTCTGCTACTACTACTTTCGTACGTTGACGCGCGGTCGGCAGCTGGGACAACCCGACGTTGTCTTCTGATCACGGCGCGGACCTGAACGCGTTCTTCGACGGGACGCGGACGTTCGACGCGGACGACCAGGCGGTCGTGGACGCCATGCGCGGCTACTTCACGTCCTTCGCCACCTCCGGCGCGCCTGTCGCCACTGATGCCATTGTCTGGCCCGTACGTGCCCCATTATTCCCTTGTGTCTATCCTCCGACGCTAATTAATTTCGAAGTCTGCAAAGGACGGAACGGGGAGTCCCCGGATCTTCCTTCACCCGGGGGCAGTTGCGCTGGAGAATGTCACGGAGGCGTTGAGTGCGCGGTGTGCCTTTTGGCATGGGCTTGCGGCTGAGATAAGTACTTGAGCCTAAGTAGTATGTAAGTACGAAGCAGAAGATCAAATTAAAGAAGAAAGGATCCACGGTTGCGAATTTTTTGTACGTTCGACGTTTAGCGCTCGACGCAAGTTTAGGTCATACTTACCCAGCGGGAATTTTTCAACATCAACATTTTGAACGCGGAACAATGCGGATCGGTCCGATGCGGAGACCGAGGAGTCCCGAAACGTACTAGTACTCCTTCCTGTCCATCATCTTGAAATCTCTCCCTCATAGGGCAGTCGGTTCAGTCGAACTCGAAGCAAAAGGACTTCTGTGGGATTTTGTACGTACGATTCACCGCGATATTCGGGAGAGTCACGACAGACTGAAGTCGCCAGAAGTACGATCTTGCTTTCCTCAGCAATCTCTCAGCCCGACTCGACTCGAGTCCCGTGTGGTCGCCGCCTCTCTTGTCTGAGCCAGCGTTGTCTGACTGTTGTAAGCACCAGAGCACAGAATGGAAGAAATCTTAGCGAAATCTTCGCCGACGCGGCATCGGGTCGACCCCACGTCGACAAACACCAGCTGACCGCGAGTGGGGGTGCAACGCAATGAAGTCATCCGACTTGCTGAGCCTCACACGTATTCGGGCGCCGGGACGACTGACTCTCACAATAACGACGGTGCCTGGTCATAAGGGACCCACCAGAGGTATTTAAATCGGTAGGCGTTCTTCCCAGTGCCAAGTCCTCGAGCTCCTTCCCATTCATGATGAATTTCGGCCTATTGTTGCTCTCTATAGCGGCGGCGGTGAGCGCGGCAGAACTCTCCACCGTGACACTGGATTGTGCGTGCTCCCGCCCTCTAACGTTCAAGCTGATGATGCCTCCTTCGCACAGACGGCACCTTCACGGGCCGTACGGACACCAGCAACGGTATCATATATTTTCAAGGCGTTCGCTATACAGACCCGCCCGTCGGAGAGCTCCGCTGGCGCGCCCCCGTCTCTCCGCCATCGACACACCTCGGGAATGTCAACGCAACAGCAGTACGTCTGTCAACCAGAATTTCCTGCTTAGCTCTAAATCGAACTTGTAGTTTGGATTCGCATGTATCGACGACACGGAAACAGGTCCGACCGCTACGGAGAACGAGGATTGTCTCTTTGGCAATGCAAGTAGCTGCTGTTTAGCTTCAATTTTTTGTTTGCTAATAAGTTCCATTCAGGTGTACATCCCGATCGCCACCACAGCAACGAGCAAACTCCCGGTCCTGGTGTACTTCCACGGTAATACCTGCGTTTTTCGAGACACTTTCGTTATATACTGACCGAGTCACGGCGCTGTAGGGGGTGGATTCGAGTTTGGCTCAAGCGCGTCCGCGCCGCCGGAGAATATCCTGCAGGGGTCTGCGGAGCCGCTCATCTTTGTCACGTTCAACTATCGGCTGGGACAGTTCGGATTCCTCGGTGAGCGTTCTTCTCTTCTTCCTGCTGGCCGTACCGACTCAGTGCTGACTTTGCGCAGCTGGAACGCCGGTCCACCAGAGCGGACAATTAAACGCGGGCCTCCTGGACCAGGTAAATAAATTACGAGTACTCCCCATCGCTTCATTTATGTCAATGCACCAATATCCAGAGGGCAGCGCTTGAGTGGGTGCAGGCGCAGATCGGTAAATTCGGAGGCGATGCCAGGTAATTAATCCGTCAGTACACATATCTTGTTCTCATCCATCGACAGTCGGGTCACGATCTGGGGGCAGTCCGCTGGTGCCGGCTCGGTGATGTTTCATGGTGAGTGGGATTCAGTCCATTCACGATTCAGCAATTAATGGAATTACTATCGCAGTGAGCGATACCGATTAATAAATGAAATCCGAGCACTCACCGAGTGTTCTAGCTTATGGCCGAGGGAGGGGAAAACCGTGGCCTCTTCCAGCGTGCGATGGCAGACAGCGTTCCGTTGATATTTTCGCCGCAGTACAACGACACGTTCATCGAGAATCTGTTCACGCAGTTCGCCAGATTTGCGTGAGTCGGAATCAGTTTGAACTTTCCTGCCGAGTGTTCAATATGTTTGTATTAGTGGGTGCGGAGAGAGCGGCAACGGAACCGCGATCATGGCATGCTTGCGTGCCGCGCCTACCACGACGATAGCGACGGCCGGGAAGAACACGCTCGCGAATCGAACATCTGCTCTCTATCCCATCGGTCCGGTCGTAGACGGCCTGTTCCTCCGCGAACGCCCCGTCGAGGCGTTCCGAAATGGACACTTTGTCCATGTTCCGGTTCTCATGGGGTCAAACACAAACGAGGGCGCCCACTGGTCTTCTACTCTGCCGAATCCCGCTGCCAACACCTCTGAACCCACCGCGACCGAAACAACCGTGTTCAACTTTGTCGCGGGGCAGTATCCACCATTCAGTCAAACCGCATTTCAAACTGCGATACACGAATTATATCCCCTGGCCGATTACAACAACTCGTTCAGCCTGCAGGGGCAGCAGATTTACGGCGAGATGCGGTATATCTGCACTGGCTTGATGATTACTTCGGCCCTGACGAGTGCGGGCTTGCGGACATACCAGTACCAGTGGGTATCTTTTCCTCTGTTCGACTCATGGTAATCATAAAACTAGCTGGGATAACCCAACTCTCGGCTCGAACCACGCCGGCGAACTGGTTGCGTTCTTCAACGGGGCCGAGGTGTTTGACCCGGCGGATGAGACTCTGGTACAGGCGATGCGCCGCTATTGGACCTCTTTCACGACCTCGGGGACTCCGGTTGCTGACGGCGCGCTTTCTTGGACGGTGAGCACATACATACCCCGAGGGCCGATTTTGAACTTGACTGATTCTGCATCAGCCTAGCGGCGACAACGGGAGCCCGCGGATCCTCCTCCATCCGGCAGATATCGTCATGGAACAAGTCTCGAGTGCGTTGACTGCGCGATGCGCGTTCTGGCACGGGCTTGCGTCCGAGATTCTGACTTGACCGTCGGTGAAAACAAATGTAAAACATAAAAATTCTCGTGCCTTGTACAGATACCTGTGATGCCGACAAACGATTTCATATCCTTTCCAGGGCCAAACACCCAAGGAGCTCATATCGTCATGTTCCTAGTTCTTGTTCAAAGTGAGTATGGTTCCAATTGCGGATCATCACGGATCAACTTCGGTATTTGTCTTCTTACTTTCCATCCTCGTCACCTGGTCGTGTCTGTCGCCGCGTGTCCGCGACGGCGACGGGCCGGGCGACGCTACGCGTTCCCGATTAGGACTTCGCGAAACACTTTTGCGGAAAGCAGTGAAAACTTGCCCTTGGCGTTCTGTTTTGGCCATATTAGAGCGTACTTCGGGATGCACTTTGAACGGATAAACTCAACAGCTGCAAGACGGAGTTAGCAAGAGCTATCTATGTAAGACGTAGAGGCAACTGGGGCATTTGAAGTCGGTCCTGGTTCTCCAAGCACACCCGATATCCCAGAGATCCGTAAATCATTTTATTGCCGATGCCATGACGGTCACGGGTACAGCATAAGGTACGCGTTTTTCTGTTGCAGAAGAGACTAGGTCATGGGATGGAAGGGTTTCAACTTTCAAATTGATCAAAGTCAGAGAGCTCATATAAAGGCGAGAGTGCGCTCGTCTTTTCTTTAATTTCCAGCGACAATGTCACTCGGTCAGGTCCTGTGTTTATTGCTCTCTACAGTCATCGCAGCGATCAATGCAGCCACCCTCTCCACCGTCACTCTGGATTGTGCGTGCAAACTCTGCACTGTCCCAACCGTTTTCGTATCGATTATTCGCTCTAGATGGGACCTTTACTGGTCGCACCAACACCACGAATGGGATCATTTACTTCCAAGGCGTTCGATATGCAGATCCTCCCGTCGGAGACCTCAGATTCCGGGCACCGGTTTCTCCTCCATCCACACATTTAGGGAATGTTAATGCAACTGCAGTAAGTCGTTTTCGATGTATCGAGCCCAATTAAACCGTACTCATTCACTTCCTCTCAGTTGGGAAGTGCATGCATCGCCACTACTCAAGCCAACGCCGGAGCTACGACGAGTGAGGACTGCCTTTTTGGCAATGTAAGTGCACAATGTCGCACACTATTTTCACGCCTTATCTCTCAACAGGTTTACATTCCAATAAAGACGCAAGCGACAAGTAAACTTCCAGTTCTGGTGTACTTCCACGGTACGGCTTCCGTCTTTGCGAGAGAAACTTTTATTGAGTCAGCGCTGTAGGCGGCGGGTTCGAAACCGGGCGAAGCGGTGAGTGTCCGTTTCAGGGACAAGTTATTTGCTTACTCAGAGCCCTGTATAGGTGACGCCCCACCGGAGAATATTCTGGGAGGATCTGGAGAACCGATTATCTTTGTAACCTTCGAGTATCGGCTGGGACAGTTCGGCTTCCTTGGTGAATGGTTTCCTTTACTTGTCTATATTGCACTTGTTCATTATTGTGTGCAGCTGGCACCCCGGTTAGGCAGAGCGGTCAATTAAACGCGGGACTTCTCGATCAGGTAATAGTTGAATCTGGTTATATTTGCAGTTTATTTAACAGCATCTACCAGCGGGCAGCCCTCGAATGGGTACAACTTTACATTGCTGAGTTCGGTGGCGACCCCAGGTAATTAAACCGCGTCTGATTCTTGCATCTCACTGATTCCCTTCTATCAGGCGAGTTACAATTTGGGGGCAATCGGCGGGTAATACTAGGACATTATCGCTACACTCGCCAACGCTAACTATAGCTCAGGTGCCGGGTCGACGATGTTTCATTTGATTGCTGAAGGCGGCGAGAATAAAGGGCTCTTTCAAAGAGTGATGGGAGACAGTTCTCCTGCGATATTCCTGCCGCAGAACACCGACCCCTTCATCGAGGACTTGTTTGTGAAATTTGCCAGTTTTGCGTGCGTAAAACGACACTCTTTTCCATCCCTTTCCGTTTATTTGTGCGTTTAGCGGGTGCGGAGGCAGCGGAAACGGCCCCGCCATCATGGCATGCCTACGGGCTGCGTCCACTCAAACTCTAGCGACGGCAGGGAAGAACACGCTGGCAAACCTGACCTCTGCTCTGTATCCTATTGGTCCCATTATGGATGGATCGTTCCTGCGTGAACGCCCGATCGAGGCCTTCCGGAACGGACATTTTGTCCACGTCCCTGTATTTTTTGGGTAAGTAATAGGACCATCTTCTCTGTTTTCTCTCTCAGCCTCGCGCACAGGTCGAATACGAATGAAGGAGCCCACTGGTCTTCTACTCTTCCTAATCCCTCTGCCAACACCTCAGAACCAGACGCAACCGAGACGACAGTGTACAACTTTCTGGCGGGACAGTACCCTTACTTCACTCAGTCTTCATTCAAGACTGCCCTCCGACTTTACCCACTGGCCAGTTACAACCATTCCGTCAGTCTTCAAGCGCAGCAGATGTACGGCGAGGCGCGGTATATCTGCACCACCCTTATGTTGTCGGGGGCCCTAGCAGATGCTGGCCAGCGAGCGTATGAATATCAGTGAGTAAACCAGTTCACTCCAATGTGCTTGTTTTGACGGTGGCGCAAATCAGCTGGGATAATCCGACTATCGGTTCAAATCATGCTGCCGAACTGGCAGCATTCTATGATGGAGCCGAAGTATTCGACGCAGCGGATGAGACGCTCGTGCTGGCGATGCGTCAGTATTGGACTTCCTTTGCAACCTCTGGGGTTCCGGTGGCCAAGGGAATGCCGTTATGGAGGGTCAGTTCTTCAAATTTTGCTTAGTGTGCCTGAAAACTGAGCCCTTTATACTCAGACGACTGGCGGTAAAGGGAGCCCCCGACTTCTCCTTCACCCTGGTCACATTGCGATGGAGCAAGTCACCAATGAACTAACTGAACGATGCGAATTTTGGCATAGCATCGCATCTGAACTTGTAATTTAACGAACATGTACGATAATTTCCTGTATACATCGGTAGAGAACGGCTTCACGACTTCACGTGAAGAATTGAACCAATTTTCTCAAGGGGGATAGCCCCGTTCACATGCAGCCTTTCCGAACCGTGGGAATTGCTGTGATCGGGTCAATCGCGTTATGTGACCAGTGTGACCCGCCTCTTGACCTTCACCACACCGCCAGGTTTTTTGTTTCCGTCTCTCTATACCGGCGTTGGAATTTCCTACCCCGGAACTCGCTCGATTAATCCACCGCACCCATTCTTCGCCGCCCGGAGTCTCCCAGAAGTTGCCACCACTAGAATCCTCTTGTCCGATTTTCCCCAGCTTTCCTCGATTATATTCGTGGTCCTGGTCGTTAATTGGCTCTCCAGACCTCGGAATCAGTATATTACTACAAAAATTCCGCTTGGGATCTTCCCCCGGCCCTCGTGGATTATTTCCGTGATTTTACAGTCGTTTATTGGACATGGAGGACAATCCGCGTCCGCACAAGCGCGCGCGTACGACACCACCGACTGAAGCCGGTCTCATAAAAGACGAGAAAATGCCAGAAGCTCGGTTACAAAGCGCTCAACTCCTTCTTGCGTTCCCATCATTGCTGGTCCACCCTCCAACGCATTCCGGCCATAAGAAGGCGCTGGCTGTGTCTCTTCTTGCGTTGAGACGATGTCTGGGGCTACCCAATCCGAGTTGTCAGCTTTTTGCTGGTGCAGGTGATCGTATGCACAGTGGCAGGCCACAATTGGATCTTTCGCCGCCGGACGAGTGCCGTGCGTGGTGCGCACTCGCGGAGATTGGGTTGTGTGTGCTCGATGGTGGATTTGGCGCAGAGCCATGGGCAGCCGGAGTCGAATCCGAGGTGGACAAGGCATTGGGAAAAGCGGTACGTTACATTTCTCGCGTCTTCGCTGATTTTCCGTTTTTCTTGTACACGGATGCTCGTATTTTCAGCTCATTCGTCTTATTCCCGTGCTATCCGTATTAAATGGCTCTAACTACTCGCATTTATTCCAGCTCCCAATCGCGCAAAGACATCCCTCACTCGCGTCCTACCCGCCCTACCTCACCCGTCTTTCCGCCCGCGCGGCCCCGCACCGAGCGCGGCAACTCCTCCGCCCTCCACCCTCCACCTTTGGGTCGTCCGTAATCGTAAATCCCGGTGGCATCACAGCGTACTACTACACCCACCTCGCTTGGGCCGATCACCTCCTCCAGACCATGCTCTACCCCACCGTCTCCGCTGCCCCTCCCCCGCCCAAACAGCACACACTGCTCGGCTTAGGCTCAGGCGCATCCTCCCCCGTCAACGCCGCGAAACTGCGCACCCCTGTCAACAGCCCAGTCAAAGCCTCCTCTACGCCGCTGACCCGCGAAAAGGAACTGCGAGCGCGCGACCTCGCGGCCCTCCGCGCGGCCCTGGCGCCGCTCATGACCGCTCCGCACGTCAACGTCGTGCTCCTCGCGCGCGTGATCGAGCTCCGCGCGCTGATCGCGCTGGGCCGCTGGACGGAGGTCGGTGCCGCCCTCGCAAGAGCAGAGAGTGCCTTGGGGCTCGAACTGCCTGTGCCTGGGCGTCCCGTCCCACTTCCTGCGTCTAACACCGCGCCCGCGAGCGACACCACGCAAGACGACACCACGCAAGAACAAGCACCATCCCCAGCGTACGTGACGTCGCCCTTCCACGCCGCGCTGGTGGTCCACGTGCTCGTCCTCGGCGTCGTATGGTTCGGGTACTCCGCGACACCGCCGCCGTTCGCGGGTACGCATACGCAACAACAGGATGGAGGTGGTTTAGTGACCGGCGGTATCGCGGTCTCTGCGCGCCTTACGCTATTGTACACGATCCTCGACGCGGGGGTGTACAATGGGAAGTGTCGGGCGGTTACGGGTTCTGCTGATGGGCAGAGCATGGGGCTGGAGAGCGAGGGGGTGCTGGAGGTACGTTCTTTTCACGTTTGGCTCCATTTACCTTTTACATTTCACATTTTACTTTACATCCACACACTCAGACCTTTCTTTCTTTCTCTGAGATTTGACTCCATACTGACGAATGGCTCGCACAGGTCCCCCTCGACTCCGCGTCGCTCCCTTTGTACATACGGACGACGCACCCCCGCGTCCTCTATGCGCTTGGGTACCTCGTTAGTGCGGTCGCGAGGCGGGATTTGGTACGTACTAGCGCGCTCCCACTGATTCTAATGGTTATCGTCTTAATGGTGTTTTAGGTCGGCCGCAAACCGAAACGCAAGACATTCGTTCTGGAAGGGCTCGGCGTCGTCGAACGCGAGGCTCTCCGCGAGCTACGAGGTGCGTTGCGTCCCCCAGGCTTTCTTTCTCTTATATGAGTTGCTCGAAACTGATTGGAGGTATTACAGTCCCCCGCTGGGCCAGCGCCGGCGATGTGTACGCGGTGGAGGTGCAGATGCACAAGATCAAGGCGGATTTGATGTGTGAGCTCATTGCGGTACGTATATTCCTCGTCTCCTTCTCCACAGTCCATAATTAAGATTAAACGACCTCCCAGGTTTCCATCATGCGTAGCGAATTCGAGGAGGCACAGAAGGTGATGCGCTCCCAAAATGATGATAATGATCCGAATTCATGGAAGATACAGATCCTCGACGAAGTAATCGCACACGCGCGCACGCACGCCCTGTTCGGCGGGACGCTGGCGCCGCGCATAACGCTCCTGCACGCGCAACTCGCGCACGCACAAGGACGTGCCGTGCGCGCGCAGACGTGTTATCGGGTCGCGGCGCAGCTCGCAGCGGAGGCGAAGGACGCGGGGGGCGAAGCGGCGGCGCGGGCGGGGGAGGTGGCGTTGCTTGTTGGGCTGCGCGCGCGGGCACGGGTACGGGCGAGTGGGCGGACGGTGCCGCCGTTGGCCGAGGAGGGGGACGGTGAGGGGATGATGGACGACGAGGAGGAGGAGGTGCAGGACGCGGAGCTGGTGAGACTGGGGCGCGAGGTGGCGGGGACGTGTCGGGGGCTTGGGGGCGCAATGCGTGCGGTGGGGGAGGTGATTGAGGGAGTGCTGACGACGGAGATTCTCAGGGCCAAGTGCGTTTTTCGTCCTCTATTAGGAAGATTGTCTAACGATTTCGTGTTATTTTCAGGCAGCACTTTAAGAACGCGCTCACGTATGCGACGGAGACCCAGGATAACCATCTGCGCGCGCTCATTCTGGCGCTCATCGCGGCGCACTACTTGCACACGGCGGGCGACCAGGCACAAAAGATGCTTGCGACATGCGAGCAGCTTGCAGCCGGTCTCGGGGCGCCGGGGAAGAAGGCAAGCAAGGAGCGTGTTGACACCGTGGGGAACGCGCCCCTCCGTCTTTGGGTCGGCGAGCGGTTCTTGGGTGAGTGTTGTCCCGCCGCTTTGATGATGAATTTCATTTGACCGACCCTTTCAATGAAGAATTGCACAAACGCGACGGACGCGAGGACTTTGTGCAGAAACGCGAGGAGGCCAATGAGGTGCTAAGGCAGGCTGTCGTTGCGCTCGCATCGTGACATGGATAGGGGAGCGACAGGCTTGCTATGATGGCGCACAACGAGTGAATGAAATTCGCCGATCGAGGGGTCGGTATACATTAATTAATACTCTAACCACCCACACTTTGTAACCTCCACATACATACTCTCTCTCAAGTCTTTTCGATGCAGCGCGTCTGGTCCGTCTACCTCGATGGGAAACGAAAGAGCGTCGCAGCCACGCGAAGTCCGGTACGTCGTTTGACCTGCGTTCTAGGAGTCCAATTGACCCTTCCTCGCTCACGCAGCATCGGGATTCGGCGTGAGTCTAGAGTTGCTTTTTTTCCAGCTGGTCACTAACAGTAAATCGCAGCGCTTCCTCGGTGGCGTCGTCAACGCGGCACATGCTACCAATGCTACACCCCCTCCAGCCGCCGCGACCCGCATTCCTCACAGCGGACGCCAATAGTAGCAACTCCGACTTGAGCCGCAGCAGTTCCCCCGACAGCGCTGTCTCGCTGCAGATCAATTACCTCCCGAGCAAATTCTCCGAACCGGCGGTGCGGCAGCGCTTCGGGAGCAAGGTCGGGAAGGGGGGAAGGGTCAAGTATGGCGGGGGAGTGGATGCGTTTCGCGCGGGGGAGGCGCGCATGCCGCGCGCGCACGACCAGGAGTACGATGGGGTGGACGTTGGCGCGGGCCTGAGGACTGGCAAAACAAAGTGGAATCGGTTCAAGTGGATCTTGGTTTGTTCGAACGTATTTGTGCGTCGTCGTAATTCTCTCGTTTGTTCGTGAGCCTTCTGATGGTCGTGTGCTGTGCCAGTATACCCTGGTGTCCCTGGCGGCCTTCATCTTCATGCTCACTGTTTGGTTCGATGTGTGGGAGCACGCAGGTATGCACAGGTCTTGTTCGTCTTCACTGGCTTAATCCTGTGCTGCAGACGTCGTCCGAGTGGGGAACAACACCGAGCTCATCCTCACTACCACCGCGGCCGCGATGGCGCTGCTGACCGCCCTCATCGGCTGGGGCGGGATCGTGCTCAACAACCGCGGCTTCCTCGCCGTATACACCTTCTTCCTCTGGATCTCCTTCGCGCTGCTCGTCGCCCCTGGCTACATCACGTACAAGAAATTCGCCTTCAACCTCGAAGGCAAGGTCAACAAGCAGTGGTCGACAGGCCTCGGTGCTGAGGGTCGCCTGCGGATACAAAACCAGCTCGGGTGCTGCGGGTACTTCAGCCCCTTCGTGGAGGCGACCATCAGCGCAACGTGCTACTCGCGGTCGATCCTTTCGGGGTGCAAGGCGCCGTACTTGGACTTTGAAAGAACGCTGCTGCACCGTTGGTTCATCGCGGTCTTTGGGTGCGTGCCGGTGAACATTGCGGCCATCTTTGTGGGCCTGCTGTGCTCCAACCACGTTACATACCGATTCGGGAAGGGCATGATGCCAAAAGCTTACCGCCTCAGTCCTGAAAGTATGGCGGTAATCATGGATTCGTACGCTTCGTGAGTTGTTCGATTTGTTCTTCACGTTCCGTTGAGACTGAGCCGCGAACGCAAACAGGCAACTTGCGGAGCAGTATGGGCCGGACATGGCAGAGGATATTTTGGCGCGGTCGCGGTCAAATCTCAATCTTGATTCCGTACCAGCTATTTCTCCAACAGTTATGCACAGGGATTAGAGCCCGTATAATATTGTATACTGTACCTGTCATTCTTGTATTCTGGAGATCATAACGGACCCCGCTTGGACATTTTGTAGGGGCGCTCGTGGGCGCACGGTGTTTTTTTTTTGAAACTCGCGAAGAGCCAAACAAGAATTCTGAATAGTTATACACTCCTCGACCAATCCAATAAGGCCCGAAATGCAAGGCTTATATACATACACAGCAACGAGAACGCATCCGACGTCCGATATTTTATTCAGTAATCGTCCCCTACTCACGCACTGACAGTAAAGTTGGACGACGTTCCCGTGAATCCCGAAATCGACCCAATGAGGGGCTTCGAGTCACCGAAGTACCGCAGACGGTAGGTGCCAGCTGAAGAAAAAGTACAGTCAGTTCGTGGTTAACTCGGGATGGAATGAAGGAACTGCAGAGAAAGGACGTGGGACGTACCGGGGGTATTAGGCTCAATGGTCCAGGAGACGTTAACGCTGCTGGTGCCGAGGATGGTGCTGACGCGCGTCCACTGGTAGAGCGTGGACGGGTGGGAGTCGGAGCGCACGGGCTTCCACGCGCCGGAGACGAGCTGGTCGACGCTCAGGAAGGTGCCCTCGAGGTGGAGGTTGTTCTGCGGCTCGGCGTCAGCGACGGCGCACGCAGTCGGAGGACAAGCAGAAGTAAGCGTACCCGGGGGTTGGCGCCGACGAACTGCGCGACGACGGTCTGGCCGGCCTTGTAGGCGGTGGTCTTGACTACGTCGATGAGGACCTGCCCGAAGCTCTTCCCGATGGGGGCGGCGTCGAAGACGACGCCGGTGTTGAGGTCGAGGGCGCCCGAGGTGAGTTCGGGCGGGGCGGCGTCCGAGGTGGGGGTGCCGGTGGGGGAGTCGGCGAGGAAGGGCACGAGGCTGGTGTACTTGTCGATGTACGCCTCAAGGGTATCTGAGCAGAATCACAGACCGATCAATTGGGGTCGCAGAAATTGAAAGGAAGGAAAGGGGACGCACAAGGCCCGAAGATGGTGGAGGCGCCCTCGTAGCGCTGGACGGCGTACTCTTCGCGCGTGGTGATGTAATGAGCGTAAGTGTTTGCGGGCTAAAAGCATCTTAGTGCGACTCCGAAGGTGAAGCAGATGCGACTTACGCCGGCGACGACGACGTAGGCGCTTTCGTCGATGATCTTGTTCGCGATGAGAGCGGTGCGGACGGCGGCACTAACAGACAAACACGGGCGATCAGACACGAGCGAAGAAGTAAGAAAACGGAAAACGCGTACCGGAGACGACGGCCGGCCATGGTGGTAAGCTCTCCCGGGATGACGAGGATCACTGCAGGATGGTTAGTATCCGCGCAAGGTACCAGTGCGACACGGCATACCCAAATTGCCCACTTTGAGCATCTGCGGGGAGTCAGCATCACGATCCCACCCCGGAAGAGGGTCTTCTCACCTGAATGTCGACGGTGCTGGGAGACCAGGCGTAAGGGAGGGTAGCATATCCCTATGGGAGAAAAATGATAATGAGATGCCTGATCCGGGGGGAAAGAAAAGACAGTGTACTGACGGTGTTAAGCAGGATGGGCTTGGGGAATTGGCAGGCAGTCTGGGCGGCGGACGGGATAGGGGTGATGAAGGACTTGACGATTTCCCAGAGGGGGTTCCTGGGACGGGATGTTAGATGCGTTCAGCGCAGATACGCAGGTAAAAACGCACTGGGTAGTCGAGTTGTCTCCCTGGACAAAGTCGAAGGATCCAGGGCCGTCGCTGGGTTCGGGTGTCAGTGGAAGGACGAGGATCTGAGTATGGAGTCTACGCACGTCGTTCCACCGGCAAAGGAGAAGCCTGAGCGTTTCCAATAAATGAGCACAAGCTACCAATGTAATACAGCATAATAACGCACCCATCGCAGCCGGGCAGGTCTGCGCCTGGGTCCCGTTCGGAAGCGTGAACGTGTGGTTAGCCCTACAAAAAAACCGTCCTCAGTCTCCCCACAAAAAAAAAAACACGGGCTGCGAGTCGGCACGCACATATCGAGGAAGATGTGCACGCTCCGAACCGTGCCCGTAATGGGCGCAAGCTTGGAGCTCATCAGCGACTTGGCGGCGTCGACCTGAATCTGCGCGATCATCTGGTTGGAGTGGAAGCCGAGCGCATCGAGGGTGAAGCCCGGGCCGCGGCCGTGGCATTGCTCGACGGTGCCGCCGCAGGTGGAGCTGTTGGCCTGGCAGGGCATGCCGTCGTAGGGCTCGCCGGGGGACTCGCAGAAGGCACCGAGACTGTATAGTTGTCAGCAGGCATCGGGTGAGTCGCGGACGGACGCACGTGTTGGGGCTGGTGTCGCCGACGTTGGCCTGTGCGAAGCCGGCGACGAAGGTCTGGTTTCCGGGCATCGCAGTAGGTTCAACGGAAGCTGGAGATGGGATTAGTCAATGACCCAAAAATACGACGACAAAAACGGGAACGCACATTCGTACAAGTAGGCAGCCATGCCCTTGTTGTCCGAGCTCACGAGGGTGTTGTTCTGTGCAGAATATATATCTCAGTCTCCAAGCCGATTTCCATACTTCGTTCGATTGCGCACCTCGTAGATACTCGTACCATGCACCGGGAACCAGCTCAAAAAGCCGCGCGAGCCGAAGCTCAGCAGACTCATGATCTTGTCCTGGTCGCCGCCCTCGTCCACGTACATCGCACGCTCGGCGGCGGGATTCGCGAGGTAGGCGGTCGGGCTGCGGTTGAGGTTGCCGCCGACGACGGTTTCGTTGCCGATGGAGAGAGTGCCGGTCTGGAGCGAGTTGTGCGCGCGGTCGACGGCGAGGAGGACGCCCTGCACGATTGCATTGTATGTCTGCGGGACAAAGCCGAGGGAGGTGATCTGCGGCAGCAGGTTTTCGAGGTAGCTGTTAACCGACGCTTGATTAACCCAGCAGCAGCAATAGATAACTGGTAGAGAATTTACCCGCCAACGCCAGAGTGCTGGTGCGTGCCTAAATAGGGGTATCCAAATGAGGAGAGAACGATCAGGCACGCGACAACGTACTGCTGAGAGCGAAGTTCTGTGCGGTGTACAGAGTTCCGTACTTGGCCGCGAGACCCGCGAGGACGCCGCGTCGGATGCCAGAATCACCCATGGCAATATCAGCGTTGATGAATACGACGCGGTTGGCGGTGTTGTCCGTCTCGCCGATGATGAAGGCGCGCGCGCGCTGGCGCAGGTGCAGCCCCGAGTCGGTCTGCCCCAGGGAAGCGTACCCCATCTGCACTCGTATTAGTCCTGCAGCCCGTAGTCGCCCACACTATTTCGATGCGCACCATGTTGGTCTCGACGACCGGACCAGTTATATCGGCGATACCCAGCCCCAGGAGATACTGTGACTGCGCGACGGCATTGGCGACCGCCGTGGCGAGCACCAGGAAGGAAGGGAGGAGGCGGGTCATCCTGAGAGCAGGGAGAGCGAGAGAGCGACTGGTTGTGAGACGCGTGGGGTATATGAGCGAGATCCGCAAAAAGGGAGCATCTGATACTGTGACGCAGCCGGGCTGGAGTGCACATGGGCGTGTCAAGATGAGGTCTTGTGCGAAGCATTCCGAGTTGACGGCATGTCGAGATGGTCCTTTGTTGCGCATTGTAGCCGTAGCAACCCATATATGGACGAGACGGCCTTGGTGGTTTACATCCACTGCCAGAAACCCTCTGCGACGAGACTCCCAATGCAAGTACGGGAGGGCGAAGAACGGATAGCAAGCCAGGAAAACCAGCCATATTCGAACGTTTCCCGGCCCTCATGCGTTGCAAGGCTTCTGCTTCTTGGTCCTTGGGTCACAAGAACGGCATGGGTGTGGAACGGGCGCCGGCAAAGAGAGGATAGCTCATTCCCAGAAATGTCGAATTCTCCCGAAGACGATGGAAGGAGAGACAAGAAAGGATGATGTTTGATCGTGCTTGCTGCCTCTGTGCCGAGTCTGCGGCCGCTTAATGTCCTCACCTCGTCCGTTACTTCGCCCTATTTCGCCCGACTCTTCATCGCTCTTGTTCTTGCACTTGCTCGACGCTTGCTGAAACACTTTTGTGTGTCGGTTGCACCGGTACCCAGAGCGACCGCATCTGATATTTTTCGCCAGGCATCGTCAAACATGCGGTTTCGAAGGGGTTCGTTTGCTTTTCATTGAGTCCCGGCTTGTGGGGGATGCACATGATGCGGGGCCCCATATGCGCGCAGATTTGACGCAGATCTTTGTGCAACGCTTAGAACGCTAGCCCTTCAATCCAAAAATAGAAGCTCGCCAGTCCATTTGGCCTTTCGCGCTTAGAGCCAGTGACGAATAACCGTAGCCGCCTGGAACAGCTTTTTTCCACGAACAGTCGAAGTGGACACAAACTGGACAGCACAAGAAGCAGAAGATGTAAGTCATTTTCGCTGGCACTTCGTGTCACTCACCCCTATCTACGTTTTTTGCTTTGATACAACGCGCTTGGACAAGAGTCTAAAAGGATCTATACATGGCGCGTACTTAGAAGCGTTTATTTTACTCGCTCACCAATTTTAGACTTTAACTGGTTTTACACCCAGGGTTTTCACAACCTGTTAGTGCTCGATTGTTGAACGGTATTGGATGTCAGAAGGAGTCGAGTGAGACAGGCTTCAGTCGATGGTCGTACGCGCGCGTCGGCCGCGCTTGTGCAGAGGAGGATTGTCTACGTCCAATGATTCAGAGCGACTGTACTTAAAATCACGAAAATAAGCAAAAATAATAATCCAGGAGAGTCAGGAAAGTGGCACAATGGAGTAGTATCCTGATTCTGAGTTCTGGGGAGCCAATTAACGACCAGGACCACGAATATAATCGAGGAGGAGAGGTGGGGGAATCGGACAAGCGCGGTGGCAATTTCTGAGGGAATCCAGACAGTGGGTCCGAGTGGATTATTGGCACAAATCCGGGACCATCAAGTTCAAACGCCGGCGTACAGAGATGAAGACCAGACCTGGTTGTGGTGGTCGAGGTCAAGAGTGTCACGCTCGTCACTGTACGCGTTATCGTGGCTTGTTTGGCTCATCGGCTGTCGGCCCGAATGCCGACCTTTCGACTCCAATTCGACTTCTCCTTGTTCTTCCACGATTTATGTCAAGTTCTGTCGTATCCTCTACGCTGGCGTTGGAAACAATTCACGGATTTTACTTGTCTCCCCAGCTGAAACATTGGAATATTGAAGAAGAAATCGAACACCACTAGCCACTCGGCTCCCTGCACCTCGGGCGCGCCTCGCGAACTCGTCGGATGGGCTACTCGGATGTAGATCGCCCGTCGGTTATTAAATGGGGAGAGCGTGCCCACTCCACCTACTCATTTCCTTTCCCACCACCCACCATGGGCATGGACGACAGCGACCGCTTCATCCTCCTCGCCAGTTTATGGATAGTCTACACCCTAGCTCTCCTGCTTATCGTCTGGGCAGCACTCACACTTGGTCGCGCAGTGCGCCTGGCGCTCCACAATACCGCATTGAACGGCCCTCCCCGTTCGGTTTGGCCATGCGCCCGGAGTTCTTCAACCGACATGGTCAAGTTGGCTACAACATACGGCGCTGTATTTCGAGTCCCAACCGGACTAATTTCCGGCAAAATCGTCATATGCGACCCTACAGCCATTGGTATGCGTCTCCTCTACTCTATCCATCCGCTTCACAATCATGTTCGAATTCTAGCTCATTTTTACGCCAACGCACCCGCGATTTACCGTTCAACTGATTTCGCGCGGGAGTGGACGAAGAACCTGGTCCGTATTCAACTGTTCTCCATCTCCGTCTATTAAAAATTTGTGAAAGGTTGGTCGCGGATTGACATGGGCGGACGGAGAGAGGCATCCGAGGTATGCTTTGCCGTCAAGTTCTGAATCCTTTTCTGAAATATGCGATCAAGTCATCGCCAAGCTCTCGCACCGATGTTCAACAGCTCTGCGGTCAATGGTTACTGTGCCGTTTTCTTCGAAATGGTGTACAAGGTACAGCAAAACTACTCCCAGCATGAAATTCTCTTTTCATACCCAACCATAGGTTCGAGGGACCTGGTCCAGAGCATTGGAATCCCGACCGCACGGAATGGTTATCGACATTCAACATTGGTTTGCAAATAATTATTTTGATCTCAGAAACACTGCTCGCTGACGGATGCATCTACTTACAGGATGAACAGCATAGTGTGAGCCTCCCGACTAACTATTCACCACACCTAATTTCCAGCGTCGCAGACTGGACAGTATCGGCCTCGCGGGGTTCGGACACGACTTTGAATCCCTCCGGGGTGATTATTGCACCGTCACCGCGGCGTTCTACACGCTCCGCGCCCCCGTTAGAAACTACTCCCTCTCCGACATGATCTTCCGCCTGGCCGCCACTACGCCCTATCTCCGAGCCATCCCCACCGCGAAGAACCGCATCATAAATGACTTTCACGCGCACATGAGTCGGATTGCGGGGGATGTTCTGGAGAGAAATTCTGGCAAGAACCGCAGGGCGGACAAGTCTGTCCTTGGCTTGCTGAGTACGGGTCCCAACCTTCACGCGGTTGATATTTTAATTAATGTTGATCTGGGTTACAGTGAAATCTCTCGCAGAAGATCCTGCGGGGGAATTTCGACTATCGCATGCGGAAGTATTGGCTCAGGCAAGTTTATTTGTTTTTTGGTTCGACTGAAGGCCCTGACAGACGCAGATGGTAAGTAGTATATCGACGGTTGAGATACTATCAAATTCACCCGTTTTCAACCCAGAACACCCTATTGTTTTCCGGTTGGTTCATTTATTACGATGCCTCGGGGGTTCGGAACTCAAAGGACACACAGGCTTTGAAACAACAGCCGTCAGCCTCAGCGTACGCCGTAATCCACATACTTACATGTTTTATTCACTCCGGCGACAGTGGCTGCTCGTCGAACTCACGAAAAACCCAGCCATCCAAGAAAAACTTCGGCATGAACTGCACCAGGTCAAGAATCCCACTTACAGCCAACTTGCAAAGCTGCCCTTCCTCCACGCGGTCGTCTACGAGGCCCTGCGGCTCCATCCTCCCAAGGGCGGCACTACTCGCGTGGTACGTTTCCTTCCCTCGCACATATTTATTTATTTACAACCACAAAAAAGGCGGCCCAAGACGACATCATCCCGCTCAGCTCGCCCATCCTCACAAAATCGGGCGAAACAGCAACGAGCATCCGCGTGGCCAAAGGCACCGTCGTCGTCGCGCCCATCCGGCACCTCAACACGTCCGAGACGTTCTGGGGCCCAGGCGCGCTCAAGTTCGATCCCGGACGGTGCTGGCAGGACAAGAGCAATGTCGAGTTTCCCGGGAATCGGCACCTGGCGTTCGGGGACGGGCCGAGGGCGTGTATTGGGACAGAGTTCGCTTTGTCGTTGATCAAGGTGCGCGCCAACTTGATTCATGGGTTTAGGTTGGTTGGATTGAGTTTGAACGGCGGGACAGATCGTGCTCTCCGGCCTCGTGGGCAACTTCATGTTCGCGCTTCCCGAGGGACTAGGTACGATTGTGGAGTCCACGGGAGAGGGTGTACCTCAGCCGCGGGTCGCCGGCCAGGGAACGGAATTGTTGATGGTGGTGCGGAGACTCTGAGTACGTAGGGAAATCGGTTCTTGTTGGAAGATTTTTTTTTTACGATACATATTTGCGCTGGATTGCATGCATTCAATTAAGCCCGAGTCATCACGAGACCCACCGATGGTACGTGGAGGTGCAGCCCCTCGCCCTCGTCCAAAAAATACACGAGATCGGTCGGGTATCCGCGCGCAAAGCCGTCGTCGATGGTCGCCCAGGAGCCCATGCAGCTCTGAGACGCAACAGCAAAAACCATGCTGAACCATTGTCAAATTACAGCAAAAACAAAGTGTAGAGGACGAACTCACCGAAATTCATGAAGCCTCCCCGTCGACCACATTGTGATGGGCTCCGCGCGAGAATGTGTGTCGCCGTCGGGTATATTTTGGACGAGACGCAAAACATTTGTGCCCTGAAGCTGGAGCTTATTGATCCACAACGAGCCCTGCGCGACGCTGATGACTATCTCCGAGTTCACGTCGCTTTCTGCGGTCCAACGGCCGGAATATAACTCGGCCACCTGCGCTGCGAGGAGTCGATCCAACGTAGGTTGAAGTTGCTGAAACATCTCGAGGACGAGGTGGCCTGCTATTGGAGCAGAACCTGTCGTGAGGAGCGCAATACCGAAGGACATGTCCTGGTTTATGGCAAATACACTCCGGGACGCGCCCAGGGCACCGACTTGCAAGAAAGTGTGTTCAATTCCGTATGAACAGTGCTGAATATGTGGACTCACGTTTTTGAAAAATTCTAACAGGTCTCGCGTACGAGTCGCGTATCTTCTCGATCTCCCAAAGCATGCCCACCTCGGTCGTTTCGTCGACCCAGCCATGAAGCGGGCGCATCCACTCGCGCATAACATGCGGAGGGAGCAGGCTCTCCGGCCGCGTCGGGTCGAGGAACGTCTGCATTAATTTGATGTAGTCGGAGAGCGAGCTCATTTGTCCGCCCGAGCACGACATGGCGTCCAGGAAGTCCCAGTCCTTCGAGGCAAATATCAAGCTTATATGTTGTGCACGAAATAAATAAACCCACCACTTCGTAGCTATCGGCGGAGGCGACCGCGACGTGGGCTCTGTTCTGTGGTGTGACGACAAAAGCGCTGCCATTGAGCCCCAGGGGGTCGAATATATCGCGCTGCGCCAACGCAGGCCAGGTTGCAGGTGATTTGACAGTAGTATTCGCACTTTTGAGTTCGAACTCCCGATTTGCAACCACAGCAACCTGCCCGAGGAGCGCCATCCCGACGTTGGAGTAGAGTGGATACTGGTACGTCGGGACGGTCAGCGGGTATTGTCTGAGCCCGGTGATGACTTGTTCGGTGGTAGGGAAGGGCTTCCCATTCGTTGGAGGCGGGCCTGTGCCCTCGAGAGAGTGGGGCCAGTCCTTCATGTCTCCGCGCGGGAATTCGCGGGTAAGGCCCGACATGTGGCTCGCGAGTTGGCGGAGCGTTATTGGGCCTGAGATTTCGAAGCCGCCGCCTCCCCATCCGCCGGGAGCGTACGAAAAGTTGGGGAAGAATTTCTCGACTGGGTCGTCCCTAACAGCGTTCCATCAGATGTCGCTTGCCCAAGTTCCAAGAAACAAATACGACTGACCATTGCAGGGCGCCTTTCTCCCTGAGGATGAGCGTCTCGAGCGTTGCAAAGAGTTTGGATCCAGACGCAATACGGAAGATACTATGCCGATCGACTTTGCCTCGCTTTTCCGGTGTCGTCTCGTTGGCCTTTAGCGGCCCGATGGCTCGTTCGTATGCGACTCCCTCTTTCGTGACGATCGCGACCACAAGCCCGTCAATGCCGCCCTTGGAATACGAATTGCGCACAAGAGAATCGATGGCCCCGAGTGCGATGGACATCTCCGGGGAATCATTTCGAAGGGGAGTCTGAGCGAAGAGGTTCGGGAGGGGCGGGTGGCAGTTCGGGGCAGGTAACACACGTCGGGAAAGTAGTTGTTTCTGCGCCCACAGCGCAAAGGAGGCTGATAGAATCGATGTGAAAAAAATGAGAGTCCATGGCGTCTTTTTGGAACGGTGCTGGGTGTGACCAGAAGTACTAGTCCTCCGAGTCGCATCTACTGTGGATCGCGAAGTCGGACCCGTGGCTTTTTCCCTTGTACACGGATCGGCGTCGAGCTGTTGCATATCTACACAATCCGAGTCATCCCATGTCGATTGCTGCTCAGACCGCCGGGGAACTGGTGGCATTTCCCGCAGGGTGTGGATGTAGTTGAAGGGATGGCGTGTTCCGTTTGATTGTCGCGATGATTTGCTGTTGCGCCATCAAATTTTACTGTTGCGCCATCAGGCACTGAAAATAATATGTGCAGGCAAGGTGCAGGAGTTGAGGATTAACACCCAGCGTCCTCGTTGTATAAATTCAATCGTCGCGCGCGCGAGTTGGACCGCGAACATTCTTTACTAATGCTAAAGTAGAGCGACGGCTCGCCCATGGGTCACACTTGAAATTGGAAGAATTAGAGTACAAGGTGGCAGCACGGTTGAGTGGTCAAGTTTATCCGTGCGAGCTCCGAGTAATGACTGCGTTGAGCTGAACATTAAGCGCACGCGACTCGGTTCTAGAAAACAGAAATAGATTGCCTGTTTACTCGACAGTTCAGTGAATGGAGAAATAATGTTTTACCTGACCTCTTCGTTCAATACGAAAGGTCAATTAACGGCCAGACGTCAGCCAACCGCCAACCCAGTGCTTATTTTCCTCGGGCCTCGAACACCACACGCATCAGTCGAGTCGGATGGAATTTATAGACGTCAAACATCTGCTTCACTTCGCCGTCGAGTAACTTTCCCAACCCACCGCTGCCAGCTTATCCACCTTGCCAAGCACCTCTGCCTCCATATTCTTCATGTACTCCTCCATCGCGTCGACGAGGCGAGGCATACCGGCCGCGAGTATCCGAACCGCGAGCAGGCCAGCATTGGTCCCATTGTTGATAGCCACAGTCGCAACTGGGATTCCGCGCTATCGAATCACGAAAAAAAAACAGGTTCCCTCAGTACAATCAAGTCACAAGATGTGTTGAACCACCCACCGGCATCTGCACGATACTATGCAGCGAGTCCACTCCGTCGAGCGTGCTGCCCTTAACGGGCACAGCCGATAACGGGCAAGGCAGTCATGGCTGCGACCATGCCCGGCAGGTGCGCGGCGCCGCCTGCCCCGGCGATGACCGTGCGCAGCCCGCGCGCCGCCGCCGAGCGCGCATACTCCACGAGGCGGTCGGGCGTGCGATGCGCGGAGACGATCGTCAGCTCGTACGGCACGCGGAAGTGGTCCAGGATGCGCGCCGCGGGGAGCATCACGGGCAAGTCCGAGTCGGAGCCCATGATGACGCCGACGAGGGGGTGCGCGCTGGGGAAGCCCGAGCCCGGGGCGGGTTCCGCGGGGGCGTGGAGGTCGGTCTCGGTGAGGGGGCTGGATGGGAGAGCGGAGAGGAGGACGCGGAGGCGGGTGCGGAGCTCGGCGTCAGAGGGGGCGACGATTGTGATGTGCCCCATTTTGCGGCCCTTGCGACATTCTGCTTTCCCGTAGAGATGGACGCTCGCGCCCGGGACGGTCAACGCCACGGCGCTGAGCGCGTTGACCTCGGCCATGGATGACGATAACCCGATTATGTTGAGCATGGCGCAGGAAGGGACTTTGAGCGCGGTTGAACCCGAGTGGAAGAGACAAAATTGCGCGGAGGTGGTTCTCGTATTGAGATGTTTCGCACGCCTCGATGGTGTAGTGGCCCGAGTTGTGCGGCCGTGGGGCGATTTCGTTATGTAGAGCCCGCCGTCATCCATCAGGAACATTTCTACGCCAAAGACCCCAGCGCCCTCGAAAGTCTTGACGGCATCTTCTGCTATGGTCTGTGCGCGTCGGGACAGAGTCGCGTCGCGGGTGCGTAACGGTGCGAATACGAGGTGGCACACGTTCTCCTTGTGGACGGTCTCCACGACGGGATACGCTCTCACCTCGCCGCTGGTGCTTCGAACCACCATGACAGCAATCTCGTGCGTAAAAGGCACCCATTTCTCTGCATAAAGAGGACGATTACCGAGGGCCGCAAGGGCGTCTTGCGTCTGAGAAAGCTCGCGCAACACAAAATTGCCGCGACCGTCATAGGCCAGGGTCCGACTTTTAAGCATGAGAGGGAGTCCCAGTTCTTTCGCGGCTGCGTGGATAGACTGTACTGTGGAATCCACGGGGATGAAATCAGATATGGGACACCCGCGCGACTGCAGATGTTGTTTTTGGGCGAGTTTGTCCTGGATCAGTTTTATTGTGTTTGGGCTGGGGTGAATGTCGCAGCCATCGACTTGAGCGAGTGCATCCGCATCGACGTGCTCAATCTCGACGGTCAGTACGTCCACCTTTGTCGCCAATTCTCGAATTCGGGCAGGATCCGTGAAGGATCCATCGATGTGAGAGTGTTGAGGGGATGTCGGAGCGAGAACTTGTTTCGCGGGTCCATTTTCCCCGACGTCAAGGATAACCAGTTTTATGTTGAGCAGTGAGGCAGCTGCTGCGAGCATACGACCGAGTTGACCTCCGCCTGCGAGGAATGAGTTTTAGAAATCGGGCGAGTAATATCATCTATGGATCTGGGTGAATTTCAGCAGCAAAAGGGCCTAAATGTCTACCCACCCCCACCGAGAACTCCTACCACTTTATCGGCCATTAGAAGATGGAAGTTGAGATCAAGGACGGTGGCACGAGCTTTGTTTACGTTTCGATCGGAAGCCAACGGCGTCGAGAAATATTCGCCTTGTCCTCTACCGCCATGGCTCCTGCGGTCACCGCTGCTCGAAAACGGACGAGAAAACGCAAGAGACGCGCATTCTCGGTTTCCTCCTCTTCTTCGTCATCTTCGTCGGATTCCGAAGCAGAAACCGCGCCGAAACCACCCGTTCCAAAAAAGGCTCCGATTTTACCTCCACCGGCGCAGTCCTCGTCTGAATCCGACTCATCGAGCTCTGACTCCGACTCGGACTCTTCAGATTCGGATTCGGATGATGACCCAGAACCTGCTGCGACCACGTCGGCCAAAAAAACCGCATCTGCAGCTGCTGCAGCTCCTCCGCGGCGTAACTCACCCTCACCACCTCCACCCTCGGCAGCACTGCCCACCTTTATTCCACCCCCGGGGGCTCAAGACTCGACCCGCGAGGACGCAGAGCAAGCAATGAAAGCGAGATTCAAAAAGTTCTGGATGGCTTCGGTTGCCGATGGCTTCAAGGACGACCTCGAGGAGATTCGGGTCAAGGTACGTGTGCGCCCTGGACCGCTGATTTCAACTCAATGTTTTTGGAAGGAACCGAATTTGGGGGCCTCCCGTCTTGCGCTTTTGATCGACTCGCTCGCATCCGGCGCCGACGTTTTCACGTCAACAGCCCAGGGGGACGAGATAAACGAGATGGAAGTCGTCTTGGAGTAGGCGGTGCCTTTGTATCTACATATCCATTGTGTGGCTTTCCTTGTACTCTAATCCTTCGAACTTCAAGTTTTGTCTGACCATGGACGCGGTGTCCTCTCTTGTGTCTTTGCATTCCAATCATGAAAAACACGCCAACGATTCAAGTTGACCATTAATCTAGGCCCATAGCTCGGACGATAACTCTGACCACCCAAGCCTTATTCTGCGAAAGACCAGAACGCCTTTTCAGCATCGTCCGCCAAACTCATTGATCGCAATTCGCAACTTGGATGTGCGGCGTGAGGAGCCTCACGTTTTATAGTAGTAACCTCGTCAGCCAAATTGAAAGCACGTACGAACAAACTGAGTACTTTTTCCTGTGCCGGAACACTAAATTACTTGTTGACTATGGAAATGAAAAGTCTTAGAGCCGGCTACGTAGTCGGATATTCAGGGCTAGCGCATCGCATATGGCCTTGCCGAGTCTATCCGGTACTTCTTGCACGATCTATGACAACTGTGAGTCAGCGGGAGAAGGGGAGAGGAATCTCGAGGACAGACCAGGTGCCCTGCGCCCTCGATGGACGTGGTGGATGCCCAATTGCGCCCATTGATGAGCTCTTTGTGCACGGGTTTGGGACTGCATATCATCCGTGAAGGAAGAATACGCGAGAATAATGTAGGACCACGTACACGAAATCTGCGACACTACCAAGGATGAGGTGGACGGGGATGCGTCCTGACAGAACCTGTTCAGAGTTTGCATGGGCTTTGTCGCGCCGTCGGGGTCGCGGTACATGGCCTGCAAGTAGGTGAGCAACGGTAACTAAGTATCTAGAATTTTCTGACCGCTTCTTGATCGCGACTACATGCGAGGGTAACGCCCGGGTACGCTCCCTCCGCAAATTGCGCGCCAGCTAGATGGCGTCAGCTCGCACGAGATGAAAAGGAAATGAAATAAATGACATACGATGCTCTACAATGCCGTATTTCTACCCAAACAGTCAAGCCTCGCGGTGAAAAAAAAAAACATGCGCAGCTCACTACAAATATTTGTAGGATTCGTGGGTCCCATTTTGCGGTGCGCGAGCGGTCCTGTAGCGTCAGCATCGCGTGTTGCTTATCGGGCCACACATCCCGTCGCTCATAGGCACCCTTCACGAGGAGCTCGCGCAGACTACGCAGATGGTGGCTCCCTGCAGGGCTCAAAAGCGGTTCGATGAGGATCAGTGATGAAAACGGGAACAGCGGTTGTATGTCTTGCAGCATGGTTCTGGGCAGGACGATTATTAGAGCCAATCGGCGGTAGGGAGTGTAAAGTACCTACATCGCTACCCCGCCGAGACTATGCCCGATAGCGACGAGGTTTCTCGTTCGGAAGTCGACACGTGCGCCTTGATCGGGGCCGACGGAGAGAAAATGGTGGGCTGCTTGGGCGTATTTCTCGCATGAAACTGGACGCCATGTAAATGAAGATGAGCGAAAGAACATTATAAACAAGATGAGTGAAAGGACATTCTACACATACAATTAAGGTAGAATTCGGGCTGAAGCAGCGTCGCTGCGTTCATCTCAGCGGATGCACCGTGATTTGGGCAATCCAAGCACCAAGCCTCGCGAATTTTGACCTGACTGTCTTCGGCTGCTGCCAAAGAGAAAATTGCCTCCAGGGTGGGCATCCAGGACTCCTTTTGAAAGCTGGTCGCATGAAGACAAATAAGCGTTAGAGCTGCCGGATCGCTGGCATTGGCCTCAAAAGCGGGCAGCCAGTAACGTTTTGCGGTGAGATACAGCGGATAGCCGCCGCTGGGGGGGTAGGTGACGGCCTCTTCGAGCATCTGTGGTGGGTATAATGAAGTAAGGGCTATCTCATTCCGCGCGTCGGTTATTTGAGGACAAGGGAAAGAAGAAAGATTCCATCATGATCAACTTCCGTTCTCGTCAAGCCGTCGGCACCAATTCGGAAAGTTCGGACAGACGAAAAAGCTCGGATGCGGTTGAATTTTGGCTCAGGCGATGGTGAGCTGCTGCAGGAAATCTACCGGCCAGCCAAGATATCGATTATTCTTCCTGGACGATGCAGAATATTTCTTGAAAGATATTGCCTGGAGGTAAATCAGATTCGATGCCGTTCGCTCATTCGTCAGACATGAGTCGGCGAAACAATCTCGGAGGTGAACCATCGAGGTTCAGGGTTTAATATGCTGTGAAAGTGCGCCGCGTGGCGCCACGGGAGGGCGATTTTAAACACCGACCCGCGGCAGAAATAGGCTTCGCGGGAGACGGGGACCTCGAAGTAACCTAAATCCTTGGTGAGTATGGAAAGAAGAGGGATCCAGGATCGCAGAGGAAGCCACCTGAAGGAGTTTATCTAGTCAAGCGCACCATCTGCGCCAACGAGACTGAACTCGGACCTCGAGCCTTTGACGAGGGCACGAGGTGGGAGGATACACAGTAAGGGTTGGAAAGGAGGATGGAATTCGTTCTGGAAAGCCCCTAGTCTAAGATCTTTGTTCAGACCTGTGTGTTGGCTGTGTTCAAGCTGTGTTGCGGCGGTGTAGGTAAATTGATTCCGCATCGGTGACGAAGATCGCCCGAACCACAAAGGTTGAGACTAGGCGGAATGGAATTTATGAGGATGCAAACCTAATGAAAAGGGGAGGAGGCCAACTAGGACTTACATCCAACTTGCAAATCGTGATCAAGTTTGGCATAGACGGGTTCGGCCCGATCAGCCGGCGAACCTGAGGTTGAAAATATGTTCTGGTGGGCACTTGAATTCGAGTCCACACACTTAGCTACTTTGTGAGGTCGGCCTACGTACTGCAAGGATGCTAATGGTAAATGCCGGGCCAAATCCGACAAGATTTGAGGAAGTACAAGTGTCATCATTGGTAAACGATACTTTCGTTTGCCAATGAAGTCCCCGCCGACAGTTCAAAAAGCAAGCTTCACATCTTTCCCCGAGGCACAAGTTGCGTGAAAAACTTCACTTTGGTATCTATGACAAAGTACAATTCGATCCTAGGAAAACAGAGCTGAATCAGGCGGTATCAGGCCCTGTTTCAAGATGACCATAAACGAAACTGCTCCGAAGCTCCGTCTGCTCAGAATCCTCCTCCGGCGCCAATCCCTCCTCTTCTTGCTTGGCTTTAGACCGCGACGAAATCTGAACGGGCGCCGCATGCAACAAACTGCTCTGCACAGAGGTCTGAACGTCAACAAGGTGCACCAACTCGCGATGCCCATCGACGACGTTCATCGCAGCCTTGACGTTCGCGAGTGCCTTGGCGCTATCCCCCGATTCCGCTCTAGAATCAACCACAGAATCAACGTTACGCGCCTCTTTGGCAGCGACCAGCTTCCACTCCATCTGTTCCGCAAACGCAAACATATCCACCGCCGGCTTCGCCGTCCTCTCCAAGACTCCACTGCCTACAAGCGCCTCAAGCGTCGTGCGGAATTTTGGAAGCTCTGCCTCAAGCTGGTCGATGTCGAGGCGCGGAGGCTGGTCGGCGCCGGGGTTCTGCAACTCAACCCCATTGAAGCCGCGCCCACGTTGGTTTGCAAGTTGTTGGTTACGCACAATCAGGTCTTGG
This sequence comes from Mycena metata, assembly GCA_029378385.1. Lineage (NCBI taxonomy): Eukaryota > Fungi > Basidiomycota > Agaricomycetes > Agaricales > Mycenaceae > Mycena > Mycena metata. Next base: position 163,711 of record JARKIB010000102.1, on the reverse strand, counting down.
AGAACTGCAATTTCGAGAGGCGCCTCGCCCACGCCATTCTCCATGTACAGGCCGGAGGGCGCGGCGTCGATGAGGATCTGGATTGTCTCGGGGAAACCCAACCGAACCGCGCAATGAAGAGGGATGGAGCCATCGACGTCCCGAACGAGCGCAGTGGCTTTGGAGAACTCAACGATGAGCTTCACCGCTTTCTTGAACCCTTGTTTAGCGCAGAGGTGGAGTGGCTATTGATTGAGAACGGTTTAATATTTTACCCTTCACCCGCATTAGAATGACATACCGTGTTGAGACGACCTTTTGACTGCTGAGCCAGTAACACTTCAACAACGTCGCGGGGAAGCTTGTTAAGAAGATGCTCGAGTAACTCGTGGCAATTCTTCTTGCACATGTAGTGGAAGATATTGAAGCCGCGAGTCTGGTCGTTCTGAGCGGGGGATACGCCTTTGGCGAGTAAAAAATCGATCAGATCAGCGTCGCAACCAACTTGAACCGCAATCATCAAAGGATTGAGGCCTAAGAACTTGAGACTGAAAATAATTCAGAGGTGTGCACTCACACGGTGGAGAGACGTCTTACCGTTCGTGGAGGGCAGATGCCATGAGGCGGGGGGATTTTTCGAAGAGATATTTCACCATTTCAAGCCTCTTGTTGCTGACGAGAGCAGCGGTAAGGGGAGACTCGCCCAGCTGGGTCATCCTCCATCCAAGCCACTCTGGGAGGACTTTGGCCAAGTCCGTCGTGCGTTTGAGAAGCCTGGCGGTGTCGCTGATGTTGTTCGAGGCATAGAACTTGTAAGCGGCCAAGGGCCGATCGCTCAAAAGATAGTTCAGGATATTGATGGCGCCCTTCGACACGGCGGACCAAACGAGAGGAACCTCCACCTTGTCCTCATGCTGCGCCGCATTAGGATCATTGAGCTTGGCGAGGTCCGTGCGCTTCTTGCCGTGGACAGTCAACCCAAGGTAAACCTTGTTTTTGTCGTTGATGGCCGGGACATCCTCCTCGCTCTCGTGGTGGACTTTTTGAATCGTGATTCCGGCCCCGGTGCGTCGGATGTACTCGTCCAACATTTCCGCGCGATCATGAAATAGGAGGGAATCGAGCAGCTGGGGGGAAAGGTCGACGTGTTTCGGGGAGTGCTTGTAGAGGTTGAAAACGTTAACAAAGGCTTCGAGGTCGTCATCGTTGATTGCTTTCGAGAACGGTTCTCTGTTGCCCACATTCCCTGGCAAGAGGAGACCTCTGGGATGCACTTCGCATTCCACTGTCGACGGTCGACTCGCAATGTCCACAAAGTTGATACCATCCTGTTCAATGGTGTCGTCTGAGCCATCCGACCCATCCGACTCGTTGTCCGAGTCGTCATCTTTCAAAAAATAAGCAAATCTTCGCGGTGCATGTCGAAGACTGACCGAGGTTGATAGCAGAAGTGCTGAACCTCTCCGTCTTTGCCTTCGGCTTGTATTGAGCAGCAGCGATAGCGACAATCAACCGCGCGGTATCCCAATGGCGGCCCGCGATGGCAGCAAAGAGCGGCGTAAGACCTGATTAGTTGCGTAAGTTCAACGCCGACTAAATAATGCAGGGAATCTTACCTGTGCGCGAGTAGCGATTTCCGCCCTCGTGTGCAACCGAAACTGCAACCTGGAGCAGCGTCGCATCCTTCTTCGGTGTTTCAGCGGGTAGGCACAATTCCTCTATTTTCTGGTTCGCCCCGGTGAAACATGCTTCAAAGAGCTCGTCGTAAAGCGGGTTAAGGTAGGCGGCGATAGCCTCCTGGTCCCACGATTCCTTCATGAGAACATACTCCGTAGAATTCGCCGTCGTTTTACTGCCAAGAATGCGGCCAAAAAGAGTGCCGGACAGGTCTATCTTGGAGTCCGACGCAGTCGAGGCGCTGTCAGGGTAGATGCTGCTCCATGACTTGGCCTCGCGCTCCAAAAGCAACTTCTGCATGTCGGCGAAATACTCCCGGATCCCGATTAACTTGTTGCGCGTGGTTTCTTGGTAACCCAGTTCTTCCTTCTTCTTCATCTCCTTTCGAGACTTCGCCCGTCTGACCGCTACGTCGTAGTTGCACTTCTGAACATACCCCTTCCAACCGGACACTGGCTCAGGTGCGACAGGTTCGGGAGGGTTGATCTGCGCGTCAAGGGTGGCGATTCGTTCCCCAAGTGTCGTGAGAGCATATTGTACCCAATCAACCAAAGTTCTCCGGTCGTCGGGTCGGCTGTTCTGGGATACGGCTCTCTTGACGCCCAAATTGTAGTTTGCGCCAAGATCAATGAGCAAACGAGCGACGTCGTCGTGCTGGGCCAACGCAGTCTCCACTGGGTTGAATGCTTCCTTGTGGGGCGCGTGGCTGAATTGAGAACTGGAGCCGTTTCAGCCATCTTCGGACATATTTAGGGAAGAGAATGTACCTAGCCGCGTAAACGCGTTCAATGTCTTCCTGGGACACAACCATCTTGACGCCGTGAGCGACCATAGCCGCAAGAACCGAGTAGTTTCGCGTTTCAACGGCCGCTACGAGCGGCAGAACGGCACCACTCCAATCGATAACTGGATAATGAAGCGCGGTCTTGCCGTTAAGATCGCAGCGAAGGAACGTCGACACCAGGTTAGGTCGGTTCGACACGACCGCTTGGTGGAAGATAGTCAACAGAGTGTCGCCCGCTGCAGAAGAACATGAGGCGCCGGCCGAAATGAGACGCTCTGCAATCCCGCACAACCGTTCATCATCCTCGGAGAGAACAGTCAAGGTGAGAGGAAGCACGGCGTGGGAGCTGCCTTTGACTTGCGAGGCTAATTTAACGTCCGCTCCCGCGTTGAGGAGCGCCTCAACGACGGGAACCGATCCGAAAACAATGGCGTAGGATAACGCAGTGAACGCGAAATCCCAGTCAGCGAGATTGATGTCGAAAACGTCGGGCAGGTCAGCCTCATCCTCGGGTAGGTCACCGACGTTAGTAGGCGCCTCATTGGCATTGGCATTGGTCTTGGGCTTGCCCTCATCACCCTCGGAGTCGCCGTCACCCTCATCCGAAGCGTCCACGTCGTCCTCGGAGCTCCAGTCATCCTCAGACGAGGCGCGTTCGCGTTCGCGCTCAGCCTCCACAACAACGCCCTTCTCATCCGCATCAACATCCTTCGGCGCCTGCTCCGCATTGACCACGCTACGTTCAAGCAGTTTCTTCACAACAGGCAAAAGGTCCACCTGCACCGCGAGGTGCAGCGACGTACGGCCATCAACGAGACGTGCCGTCATGCGCGCGCCTGCATCTACCAAGTCACAGGCGATATCGGCTGCGCGACAGATGATCGCAACGTGCAGCGGCGCGCGCCCAACATGGTCCCGGCTGTTGACGTCCTGGCCCTCCGCGAGCATCCGAGCAACGCCTGCGCGATCGTGTATCGCGATCGCGGTGAAGAAGCGTTCGGTGGGCCCGATGTAAACCTGTGCGCTCCACTCGCCGACATCGACGGGGTTGAAGCTGCCGGAGAGCGTCTGGCGGCCAGGGTCATCCTGGATGAAGCTTGGAGAAATTCAACACGAGCGCGCGCGAGTTTAAGAACGAGGAAAAAAACGAACGAGATTCGTCCACGGATATAACCCTCGTCCTTGTCGGCTTGAAGCTTGCGCTCGTCATCGTCGATGGGTGCAGGGCAATGCTGTCGAAGTATTCAGTTGAGGAATCAATGTATTATTGCACCAAGCAATGTTACCTCGCAGCAATCTTCCATACACTCTTCGATGGTGCCGAAGAAGGCGGGATGGCGATGGAGGCGACGTCCCTTGTTCTTCGGGTTGAACGTGGCTGTAATAAAATAAATGAGCTGCCGTATCCGAGTCTCATTACTGCTTCGCATACAGTTCATCCCGAGGTCCTAGCGCGCCATCAGATTCGAGAACAAAAAGAAATACCAAGGCGACTCACAGTCTGATACACAAGCTTGTCGATTCTGCGCGCATCCCACCCGGGGCCATAAGGAATGTGCAACGACGCCACGTCGTAATCGTTCATCTCAAGTCCACCTATCGCCATCGCCTCCGCCTTCAGATCGCCCTTGAACTTGCGCTTGGAGCGTCTATTGTACTGATTGAGCGGGTTCGGCCGCCCGCGAAGAGTACGACGCGACTCGAGGAACGCGAACCGCACATCAGTGCTGGTGAGCTTTTCCAGCACCAGGAGCCGCGCGAGACCAGTAACGCGTACGATTGAACGCTCGTAAATCTGCCAAAAAGAATGTGAACATCTACATGGAAAAGGAAAGCCGGTACTGACAGTGGGGTCGATGTCCGCGCGTGACAGGCTCGGGACGTAGACCTCGAAGGCGCGTGCGGAGTACTTGGACAGGCGGACTTCGTAGGAGGGGGAGCGGCGGGTCATGTCGACTGTGTTGCATTGGCGCATCTGGGCGATAATAGCACGAGGGTTGGCATAGACGCGGTTTCCTGGCAAGCAGTCATTAGATTTGGTTCAAATGTTGTCAGACGAAAAGAAATCTCACCGTCATATGCGCAGCACGGCGCATCAATGTCGAAGCCAGCGAGAATCTCGGCCGGGCTGCTGTAGAGGCGGAGGACGATTTGCACGGAGCGGTAAGGATATTGCGCTGAGGTCAAGTCAATAAAACACGGCGTGGCGAGGAAAGAATCACTCACAATGAATAGACACCGTGTGCTTGGTGCGAACACAGGTGACGTCCCACGGCACAGAGTCGCGAACAGCCTCATAAATCTTGGTGATTTTCACTTCCGCCTAGGATAATTCAGGAAAAATTAGTAAAAACTGAGATGAACCATACCTGCTCAGAAGTCAAACCCCACAAGAACAAATCGACATCGGAGGTGGGGTATGCCGCAGAGTGATAGTACTTTCTCATGGAGCGTTTGGAAACCTTGGCGTCCTCAGACAGAGGGGTGAGACACGCGAGAACGGCACCACCGGCCGCGACGACGTTGTTCCAATCGGAAAGCTGCGAGAGCGAGCCCTCGCTGAACACGCCCCAGTTCTTTTTGAATTCGTCAATGTCGGGAACCATGCTCGGCGTGCCCTCTTTGCGTCTATTGAGCTCCGAGAGTGGCATCACATAATGAGCGCTCAAGTCAGTCTCGTCCTTGACTACCCGCTCTCTGGTGATACGAATATCCGCTGGAGCATTGAACACGTCGACCAGACCGACGTAGGGATTGCTGAGGCGCGCGTGGGCCTTGTCTGTCGCGAAAAGACGACGCAGTTCTGTCTCATCTTCGAGCGAGGGTTTGAGAATTGGATCTAGAAGCACGCCAGGGCCCTTGGGGGAGTCCAGGACGCGCTGGATGAAGGATTGGGCCTCGGCGGTTTGAATACGCGCCATTTTGCGGGGTGAGCGACCTGGTGGCGCGCAGTTTTAAGGAGAAACCGTGGCATCCAAATGGGGAGTGATGGGCACAGCCGCTGTTGCCGAACCTCGGGTTTTCCTGTTTTGGCTGCGTCGGGCCCGACGTTCGGGCCCGCCCTGCGCCATTGGCGTCGGGGTGCGCGCCTAAGAATCCTGGCGAAATTTGTGACTCAGAGATGAGTTTTCTTGACTCCAGCGGCATTCAACGACTTCGGCAAACTTACAAATGCAGGGTCGTCACCATTGTAACACGAGGACGCGCCGTTGAAGGGATACCCGACGCTTCCGCAACAAGACAACACCAAGTCAACCATCGAGATTGTTGCGTAACGATTCATACTACTTACACAGCCGGTTCCGTCCCGCCGGCTTCGAAGCAACACTGGCAACAACGGCGAACGCGCCGGAGATGTAAGGCAAGAATTGAATCGGAGGACAAGCTCAGAAAACGCGTCGGATATGGGAAGGAAACGCGTCGAGGGCAAATTGAAGGAATGCAGAGAATCAGACACGCATTCGTGACCCTGGTTGCAAATTTGCCCAGCGGCGATGGGTCAATAGAGCGGCGGTCAAAAGGCAGCAGATAATTCACGGAACAACAAGAAGAAAGAGGTGTATGTACAATTCTGTGAACGTTAGCGCATGTGCGAGAAACTTGACTTGGAACTACTCACATTGATTCTTGAGCCGCTTGTGCTCCGAGATCACGAGCCCGAGGGAAATTTGCACGTCCTCAAGAATGGATTCTTCATTAGAGCGTTGCGTTTCGGCTACGGGACAGTGGCTCGAAAAAAGGACGGATCGAAACTGAGTAACGCACCAGCAACCAATTCAGCTTTGAGGTCGCAATATTCGCGGACGCTGGGGTCCAGCTCTACGGTCGTGGTATTAAAAGATCAATGAAAAAATTGAATAAATACGCACCCTGCCTATAACTATTAATCCCATCTGCAGAGAAAAATTGGCCTTGGGATAGGCAAAAAATAAAGAAGACGTACCGCTCACGATTTTCTGCACCCACTCGGAAAATTCCTTCGACTGTGGGACGTCGAGCGCCGAGGACGGGTTTGAAGCCAAGTATTCCTCCAGAGCACAGAGGTCCTCCGCGAGTTCGTTCCTCTCCGCCTCGAGGCGCTGAGCCAAGCCACGGAGTACGACCTTGTAGCGCTCGCCGTCGAGAAAGATTGCGGTAGAACGAGACCCAGACTCTTCTAGAGCACCCTGGCCGCGCGTCTTGCGCTTTCCGATGACAGGCGAAGCCTCGCGCGATTCCAACGCAGCCGAAAAGGGCGAGGTTGAGCGTCGAGCCTGGGGATAGGCACCCTTACCCCGGAAAGGACTGAGCGACATCCCGATAACCGTCGCCGCCTCTTTCCACTTCGCCGCCTCTGTCTTCCCCTCAACCCCGGAGACCAACCTAGCCTTCCTCGCGCGGTCCTGCATCACTCTCACCGCGTGAGCGGCAAACCAGGTGATCCCCGACGCCGGGCTGCACCAGAGCAAACGGTTGCCGATGTACGGGTGCTTAACCTAATATTAATGCCTTTTAGTGCCGTCAAGGCACTGGCAGAAAAGAAAAGAAAACTAACGATGACCGCGTCATCCCTGCCTTTTGGCTGAGGGTCGAACCACCGCTTCCATGCGGACCCCGACTCCGATTCCGCGACCTTGCCGTACACCGCGTACGCCTCTGGCGAAAGGTCGATGTAAATGTCGCCCAGCGTGCCGTTGGTCAAGTCGTCAGGCGGCGGTCCGCGTCCAGATATCTCACAGTACGGGACGTGGTAGCGGATGCTCTTGTGGGACTGCCGTTCTCCCTGGAAGGGGGTGATATCGTAGGGATAGCCTGAGATGTGGTTCGTGTTATTGAGGGTGAAGTGGCAGGGTTTTGCGGTGAGTCCTGGTTGTGTTAGAGAGGTGGGGAGGATACCACGGAGGCAGGGGTGCGTTTTGGAGCTCATCGGCGTTGGCGTCAAGTGAAAATTGTGGCGGGCCGAGATGCGAAGCATCATTTTCCTTCTGGACGTCTAGGATAAACTGCACGTAAAACGAATAATTTATTATGTCCCGGATGGAAAGTGGTTTGAGCGTGGGTGCGTTGGTTCAATTCGTGGTCCAGGGTAAGCTTGAGTAGGTTTTGAAGAGCATTGATTTCGCTGACTGGAATTCACTCATCCTCACATTTGTTCCGGAGGGCAGGATGAAGTAAGAGGCACTTTCGAAGTAAGTACAATTCGACACCTTTCGGCTTGATTATTGGGCGACGGTGGAAGGTCTGAATCCGGGATTGGGGTTGATTTCGACGATTTTTCATCACAGATGAAGATTGACTGAACTTGGAGTCCTGGACCAAACGACAAGGCTTCAAGTTCCTTCAACGAATACCGGTAGGAATCCTGGACGAGATGGATGGAGATTCCACCTGGAGTCTCCACCGTCGAGATGTGCCAAAAATCACGGCGAAAGATACGGACAGATACTGAGTCAACGGAGGGAGGAATAGGGAGCAAGGGACGACGTGGCAGTGCTCGCCGCGTATCGTCACAGACCATGTGATGCTGTGACTCCCGTTTTCCTCCGCTCCCACACCATGCCCTTGCTTTACGTTGACCCGCTCTTTCTTTTTTTCGTCTTCTGCGTTCTATGGAGAGTGCTATTTCAATTCTCGACTTTGACGCGCGCCTGATTCCACAATTCCAAGTTTCATCGCGGGATTGGGCAACAACCTCGCGCCCCTGCGTTGTCTTCAAGATATGTAGATTCGGAGAATCGGACATCCAATTGCCGGGGACTGTCATCCAAATTCTTGCTTCTTCGATCTCATTGTAACATTTCTGCTCCTTCGAGGAGTCCTGTTCAAAACAAATCAGCCCATTTAGACATTTCTTTGTCTCGCCACGGGCAGTCGGCTCGTACCCGGGGCTTCGCTGTTCTCCGTGAGTCACGACATTCGCAGTATTTGCGTTTCTTGACGCGCCGCTCAAAAATGGCGCGATCCGGAGGGGCGAAGAGTAGGAAGAACTTCGGCGAAACGAGTGCGGTCCGTCCAGTGGGGTCACATGGGGGCGAGCGGCGCGTTCGCGATGCTATTCATAACCCGCTCTGCGCCCACCGTTGGTCAGAGGGTTAAATAGCACGATATCGGCAGCTTCTCCCTCTGTTCTCTCGCTAGAGCCCGCTTCTCGCCATGACTCAAGCAAAGTCGCTGAATCGATTCTCAAATCTTCTAGGATGTATCTTGTTACTGCCCTTCTTCGCTTTGGGTAATGGAGTCCGCGAAGGACTCCACTTTAGCCTAGAATCACGGGCCACCAATATCGACGGTTCGCTTCCTATCTACAAAGATCCCACCGCGTCCATTGAAGCACGGGTGGCCGACCTCTTACCTCGGATGACAGTCGAGGAGAAGGTTTCTCAGATGTAAGTGAAGGTGCTCATTTATTTTTTGTTGCTGAATTAGTCTTGCAGCATTCAAGGAGATTTGGACGGGTGGATGCCAAATCTCGGAAACCCACTCGACGAGACTAAAACGTTCAATCAAACAGGTTTGGTACGGTACTTTGTTTCCGCCCTCCCCGAGCGCCGCTGAAACTGCATTCAGGAAGAGATGGTACGCCTCAAAGGAGGTATATTACGATCTGCTATCTCGTTTGCTTGTGTTCAGCGCATTTCTAGGTTCGATATGGGCTGGATATCAAATGCCATGGGATAAATTCGTAGGTGATCTAGCTCCGGTTTACTTCTCCGCACAACTCTACCCAAGGTCTTCGGCGTCACCGTCGGACAAAAATATATGATGGAAAATACCACGCTCGGTATCCCTGCTTTGATCCAGTCAGAAGGTTCATCGTTTTTTATTTCACAACCTCAACACGACACCCTAACTTCTTCGGTTCCTCAGGAGTGCACGGCTTCACCAACAATGGTACCACGTTCCCCTCCCCAATCGGGCTTTCTGCCTCCTTCGACACCGCCCTCCTCTCGCAAGTCGCGGGGATAATTGCAACTGAAGCCGAAGGCCTCGGCGTCAACCACATCTTTGCACCGGTCCTCGACTTGTCTCGGGAGCCGCGATGGGGTCGAGTCGAAGAGAATTATGGCGAAGACCACTTCCTCACGGGCGAAATGGGAAATGCCTACGTGACTGGACTGCAGTCCGGGAGGCGCAGAAACACAAGCTCGACCGCCATCGCTCGGGTGTCGGCGACGTGCAAACATTTCGCGGCCTTTGGGTCACCGCAGAGTGGGATGTCGGTTTACTTTTTTCCAACTGTGCAGTTTTAGCGCTCAAAGGATGACTAGAAACTTGGCCGAAGTTGCCGGCGGAGAGCGTTCCCTACGTACTGAATATCTCAAGCCTTTCAATCGTGCATGTCTCAACAGTCTTGCCATCATGTCGGCGTACTCTAGTTACGACGGAATCCCCGCTGTTGCCAATTCGCGTATGTTCCTCGTGGTTAGCGCGATATGTCCACTAACGAACGGCGCGCAGATCTCCTCGTCGACATCGTTAGTGTCTAATTTTTTTCAACTCTGATGAGAATTTCTAAAGTTCGAACAGCTCCGCAATGAATGGGGCTTCAAATACTGGCTTACGGATGACGCAGGGGCTATAGTGCGTGGGCCAGTTCGAGTAACCACATTTATTCATGCCACTCTCGCAGGATAACTTGCTCGCACAATTCCATCAAGTGTGTGACACGAGGGAGTGCGCGGCCAAGACTGCAATCGAGAACCTGAGCGGAGAGATGGGTGGTGGTAAGCAGCAATGAATTTACAATCTAGAGCGGTTTTGAGCATCAAACACAGGAAGCTACACTTATCTTACTCTACCTGGTGCGAATTTTTGTCGATGCTCCTCAATTCAGTCCGACCTTCTTTGTAGACCAGATCACGGCTGGATCTGTGGACGTCAAGCTCGTAGACCAAACCGTCACCTTTATGCTCCGGACAAAGTTCAGCCTTGGTCTCTTCGAGAGTACGGTTCGCCATAAATTTTAGCCTCTCACACTCTGAGTTGTTGGCTTTATAGATCCGTACCCATACGACGATTATCTCTCGACCCTGCGAACTCCGGCTTCTCGGAGTATTCTCCATGCCATCGAGACGGAAAGCATAGTACTGTTGGAAAATCGAGACAACACGTTGCCCATAGGCAAGAATGTCAAGTCCGTTGCTTTAATTGGTCCGCAGGCCGACCGTGTTACTGTGAGTGTTCGTCTACATTCGTGAGCACCGTGTGGCTAAACCCTGTCCTTCACAGTTCGGCGACTACGTCTTCTTCAACGCGTCCAACAATGGTGACACTGAACCGGTTCAATTATCTGGATGATCCTCACGGTTATTCGGCAGGTATCACACCCTTGAATGGGTTCAAACAATATCTTGCGAATATATCGAGCTCGGTGAAGATCAACTTCGCTGAGGGGTGTAAGCTTTGGTCGAACGACGACTCTGGGTTTGGGGAAGCCGTAATGGCGGCGCAAGCTTCAGATATTGCCGTGGTCATGGTACGTTGAGTTGAAAAGAAAAGTTTCAACCCGTTTCTTAATACAATAAGCTAGGTTGGTACCTGGAGTTTAGATCAAACCCTTCTCTGGTAGGTTGGGATAATCTACGCGGATCTTGGTGTCTCAATACTTCGCAGGACGCCGGGAACGAATGCAACCACAGGAGAGCACGTCGATTTAAGTGACCTTGGGCTCGTTGGCGCACAGCTGGATCTCGTCAAGGCCGTTAAAGCCGCTGGAAAGCCGACTGTCGTTGTCTTTGTGTCCGGCAAGCCCGTGGCTGAGCCGTGGATCCAAGCCAGTACGGAATCCTTCAGCGACATTCGAGAACATAAAAGAACTGACCATTTTAGATGCCGATGCCGTTGTACAACAATTCTACCCCGGAGAGCTCGGCGGTTCGTTCGTCCCCCTTCTCATTTTTCGGAGATGGATTTCATGCATGATATCTAGGTTTGGCAATTGCTGAGGTTTTATTCGGTGCCGTCAACCCGTCTGGTGAGCATAAATCAGTTCTCGACCCTACGGGGATCATCAACATTCTCTGCAGGCAAGCTTCCCGTGTCGTTCCCGCGCAGCGTAGGAACCACTCCGGACTTTTACAATTATCTCAAAGGGAGCCGCTCTGTGGATCCTGGTCAAGTTTTGGATGACGGTACCCTGATGTTCGGGCACCAGGTCTATGCTTTCATCCACGGCGTTTCTCCCTTCACTAATGCCTCAATTTCAGTACGTTCTAAATAGCCCTGTCCCGTTGTGGAGTTTCGGTCATGGTCTGAGCTATACGTGCGTTCAAGTTGGTTCCTCTCAACCTTGCGCTGACGCGGAATTCATAGCACCTTCAATTAGTGCGTCGTATCTGGTGGACCGCAGTCATAGCTAATATGCGTTACAGTACTGGCCTCAAGATCTCTCCTTCGACGATCAGTACCACGCAGGACTTTAACGTCATTGTGACGGTTCACAACTCCGGTTCTGTAGATGGCAAAGAGGTGGTTCAGGTAGCCTTATTTACCTTTCACAAAGTCAGCCAACGCTCATCTTTATCTTCTAGGTTTATATGACCGACGTCGTGAGCTCCGTTGTTACGGCGAATCAACAACTGGTCGGCTTCCAAAAAGTCAACATCCCGTAAGCAATTCTTTCGTCTCCTGATTGCGTTCTCAGATCCAGCAACAGCGCCGGAGGCTCGGTGACAGTGACCATACCAGTTCTATCTTCTCAATTAGCGGTGTGGAACGTGCAAAATGCGTGGGCAGTAGAGCCGGGCCAATTCAGCATCAAAGTTGGGACAAGCGACCAAGTTTTCGCTCAGGGCAATTTGACGGTCACATAAAATGTGTTATTTGTGTACTCGGTATCTGTATCGTTTATATGTCTTGTCCAGTCGACCAGCACCTCCCTAACCCGTGGTACTTCATCATGTTCCAGGTTTTTCAACCGTGGGAAACCGCGGTTGCTTTTTTGATTGAAGTTGAGCACTTTTTTTCTGGCGATTCTAGCTTGAAACTTTGCCTCTGAATCCTGGGAGAAAGGGGCGACGTCGAGCAGCTGCTCATCATATGTCCCTCTTTGATAAGTTCCATGAACCGATTTTTCAAACTCCGCTGATACTTAATCGATAATCACCCAAACGGCAGCGATTGTGCCGACTGCGATCCGAGGACGAACTTCGGGTCTCCTCTGGACTGAATTCATGCCCTGTCTTTCTTCAAGTAAACCCTGGGTTCCTAAGAAAGGGTTTCTCTTCCGAATCTTTTTACGTGTGACTTGACTTTTCTGGAAAGAAGGTGTTTCAAGACGTCCAGAAGGTAAAATGATGCTTCGAATCCTGCCACGATTTTCACTTGACGCCAACGCCGATGAGCTCCAAAATCGTTGCCTCTGCACGCACCCACCCCTGCCTCCGTGGTATCTTGCCCGCCTCTGAAACACAACGAGGACTCATCGCCAAGCCCTGCCACTTCACCATCAACAACAAAAACCACATCTCCGACTATCCCTACGATATCAACCCCTTCCAAGGAAAATGGCACTCCCCCAAGTCCAATTACGAACAGTACCACGTCTCGTACTGCAAGATATCCGGACGCGGCCCTCCGCCGGCCGACTTGACCAACGCCACACCGGGCGACATTTACATCGACCTTTCGCCAGAGGCGTACGCGGTGTACGGCAAGGTCGCGGCTTCGGAGTCGGGCTCCGCGTGGAAGCGGTGGTTCGACCCTCAGCCAAAACTCAGGGATGACGCAGTCATGGTCAGTTTTTTTGTTCTCCCCCCCCTCGAGTCAACGGCACCCAAATGCAATCCAGGTCAAGCACCCGTACTTCCACAACCGCGTACTCTGGTGCAGCCCGACGTCGGGTATCAACTGGTTTGCCGCTGATGCGGTGAGACCGATCCAGGACCGCGCGGTGGAGGCTAGGCTGGTCTCGACGATTGCGGGGAAGACAGAGGCGACGAAGTGGAAAGAAGCGGCGGCGGTTATTGGGATGTCGCTCAATCCTTCCAGGGGGAAGGGTTCCCGCCCCCGGGTTCAGGCTCGACGCTCAATCTCGCCCCTTTCACCTGCCTTGGATTCCCGCGAGCCTTCCCCCCTCACCGGCAAACGCAAGACGCGCCACCAGGGTGCTCCAGATGAGTCTGAGTCTCGTTCTACCCTAACTTTCCTCGAAGGGGAGCGCTACAAGGCTGTACTCCGCGGGTTGGCTCAGCGCTTCAGGACGGAGAGGAACGAGATCGCAGAGGACGTCCGCGCCCTGGAGGAATACTTGGCTTCAAACCCGCCCCCGCCGCTCGACGTCCCGCAGTCGAAGGAATTTTCCGAGTTGATCGAGAAGGTTCTTGCCCGTATGTCTCTTTTATTTTCTCGTCCTTCCTTTCTGTTAACGTTCCGCTGTAGGTGGGATTGAGAGTTATACGCATGGTCCGTATTTATTTAATCCTCTCCCTCGTTTTCTAATCCCATGACCGCAGAGCTGGACCCCGGCGTCCGTGAATATTGCGACCTCCAAGCTGAATTGGCCGCTGGTGCGTTCCTTTGATTTGGATAAACTCACGTCCTAACACTGTTCCGCCGCAGTCGAAGCACAGCGCTCCAATGAAGAATGCATTCTTGAGGACATGCAAATTTCCCTCGGGCTCGCGATCTTTGAGCACAAGCGGCTCAAGAATCAATGTGAGTGGTAGGAGTTCAAGTTACAGAATTTGCAGCGCTAATATTGCTCGCAGAATTGCACACAAGGGTGGCATTCTTTTCTCTCTTTCTTGCGTCGTGAACTATCTTCGTGCTGGTATTTGTTGTAGATGACCTTCAGCTTTATGTACTATAGATATTGCTACCAATTACCAGAGTCACGAAATTTTGTTCAACACAGTTTTCTGACTGCAGGCACGTCCGTTGAATTTTCTTGTCAGCTCCGGATGTCACCACACTTTCGGAATCTACTCAGCCAACGAGGGATCCGGAGGCCCAGCTATACTCGTAGCCTACGAGTGAAATATTACCTATTTTCTTCTTCTTTAATATTCAACCTCGTTACGGCAAGTCCGGCCGAACACCTGCCGCAGCGGCCATCAAGGTTCTCAAAGGCTGTATATGATATGAAGAGGATGTCGACCACGGCCAACCCGCCGGCTGTCTGCGACAGCGATAGGTGCGGATTGACCTCGAAAAGGACTTACTGAGCGCTGACGAAGACAAGCTGCAGGTTGATTACGGCGCTTCAAAACCTCGCGAAGAAGCAAGAGGGACAAGGCCAAAAGTGAGTACCATTTTTGTTTGCCCTTGCATTACTCAATAAATTTCAAGGCTTTACTGGGCGACGGAAGCACTGAAGCCGCAAGCACCGACCGACGAGAAAACAAAGTGGAACTTTTTGAAGCTCGCCGACGAGTATGACATGGAGTCGGAGTTTCGGCAGAGATACATGTATGGTGGTGTTGAACTTGAGAGCACTTTTATCTTTGTGAGTGATACTACACTAACCAACGAATAGGGTTCTGTTTTTAAGCCTGGTTAGTAAACATGTTTCTAAACAGGTGTTTATGAACCCAGTTTATAATGGTTGGGCCAAAACCTCGGGTTTTTAAATCTGTGTGGCAGTGCTCAACAGACCTGCCAGAGGGCCAACCCTGAGGCCAACTTCTGCAGAGTTCAGGCAGAAAAATTCAGAAGAAGTGACCAACCACCCCTTTCATTGCAACTTCAGCCCTCTGACTGACTGAGCTCTCAGAATTGTCACTCAGATCACAATTTTGTGCCCTAAGTTCATATTATTAAATTAGTTGCTGCCTTTGGTGTTCCCAAGGTACTTCCCTGAGAGCTTGGAAGTGTTCTGGCGACTGACTAGCAGTTACCTGCCTCAGAAGGTCAGCCTGGGCGAAAATCAATTCAGAACTTGCCGGAAGCCTAAATTTTGACCATTCCTGCCATGTGTTTATAAACGAAAAATTAAAAACTGTTTATAATTTGTCCGGGAATTATAAACAGAACCCTACCACCGAACCTTGCATCTGAGACCGCTCTATACTAGTGTGGTCTCTTCGCTGCCATCGAGTCGGTGTTCCTTGTCCACATCATTCAACTCGAGCCACAGCTTGCCGCCGTGGAGCATTCCCCGACAAACTTCGTCGCCGTGCAGAGCATACTGTACATCAGCCTGTTCGCGACACTCTTGGCGGCACTAATTATAGTCCTTGGCAAACAGTGGCTGCTGAATTCCGGAGCTGCGGGCAGTAGAGGAACCACTGTTGAGGAGCGTGGGCTTGACCGTCCCCGCGAACTCCGAGTCGATGGTTCGGTCAAATGGAGATACGAGGCGGTCCTGCACGGGTTTCCACTGCTTTTGCAGCGCTCCTGCTGCTGTTTATGAGCTCCATCTCGGTTTATTTGACAACTGTTCACCACCCAGTCGCCATCCTGGTTACGGTCCTGATTACCCTCGGGCTCAGTTCATATATCTTCCTATTGGTGTCGGCAACAATATTTCCCAATTGTCCCTTCCAGACTCCACTGATGTCACTCCTTGTGCCATGTGTTGAGGTAGTAAAGTCTGTTCTATTCCATCAGCAAGATAGTCCTGTGGTTACCACGCCATCGTAGTAGGCGACCAGGGTTATTATGTAAGCTTTCCATTTTGGGAAACCACGTGAATGGTCCCTTAACGCGTTCTGACCTGTTCTGACGCGGCGCGAACACAAAGATGTGTGTTTTTATATCCTAAATGCCTGCTATTGTATGACACAATATATCTGCGGTCAATCTGTGGAGAAGACTGGCTAAACTACTGAAATTACAACTTCCTCACCCGTTTCGGCCGAAAAGAGCGCCTGATGTCCGAACTGCGCGCAGGAAGGCCGTGAACCCTCTAGTCATCGAGCGGGACACTCGGGAGGGTGGCCAATGACTCTTACTCCCAAATGTCACGTCTCATCCGGCGTCGACGCGTGAAATAGAGTAAAATGTACGCGTTATTTGGTCGTGTATCGGCCATCAATTTTGATAACGTTGGACGCCGCTTATTTGACGCGGTAACTAACAGACTCTATAACGCGAGGTACGAGCGCAATTTTTATAGAGCGTCTGTCTAGAGAGACTATCAGCAAGAGGGACAAGGTGAAAAGTGTGTACCTTCCTCATTTGCGGACATTGCAGTTGCTCAATAACTTCCAAGGCTTTACCGGGCGGTGGAATCACCGATTACCAACAACAAAAAAGCAGCATTCTGGAACTCCTACATGAAGCTTGCCAATGAGCATGACAAGAAGTTGCAGCAGAAATACAGCAGTTATCTTGATGCAGCTTTTGTTTTGGTTAGTGATACCATACCGACGAAACTTATCTTGACACTTATATATACCAGGGTGGTTTTTTGACATCCACCGTGTCAGAGTTCATTGTCCAAACCGTGCCACAGCTTGGCATGGAACAACCCCCGACAATCATTGTTGTTGTTCAAAGCATGATGTACATCAGCCTGTTTGCAACACTCCTAGCGGCACTACTTGCAGTCCTTGGCAAACAATGGCTGGTATATTACCAAGATGCAGGCAGTAGAGGAACCATTGAGGCGCGTGGGCTTGAGTGTCAACGCAAACTCGATGGTTTGGTCAAATGGAAATACGAGGCAGTTCTGCAGGGTTTTCCCCTGCTTTTGCAGTTGGCACTCCTCCTGCTTGCAAGTTCGACCTCGGTTTATCTGTGGACTCTTTCCAACTCGCTCGCCATCCTGGTTACGAACATGAGTGCCCTTGGGCTCAGTTCCTATGTCTTCTTATTGGCCTCAGCGACAATATTCTCCGATTCTGCTTTCCAGACCCCAATGTGGCCAATCCTTGCCCCCATCAAGCTCATAAAATCTGTTCTTTCCCGCGCGCAGTTGCACTGGCTCTCTAGCTCTGTCACCTCCAGCATGCTATATGCTACACGTACCGTTTGGCAATTCCAGCGGTCACCGTCTTTCTTTGGCGGTTCCCAACTTAATATCCTTCCACGGTTTACATCTCCCATTCTGCTGTTCACCCGTAAACCAAACTCGGTTCCAGTGTCTCCGGAAGTGCCTGCAGTTCTTTGGGTTTTGAACACCTCCACCAACCCTGCAATAATCTGCCTTGCAGCCGAACTTGGTGCCAGCCTTCAATGGCCCTTGAAACTGGGTCAATCTGGTGAAAAAGCAGTGAATTGTCTGGAGACCACACTATTAGCATTTCTTGATGATGATGGTCCACTCAGAGTTGGTGCTTCATCGGTCAACTTGGATAAGGTACACTTCATACAGTCAACAAGGAACGAGGTGTTCATACTGTTTTTAGGGCTCTCCTGAGAACACATATTTCGAGTTCATAAATGGCCACTCACTCAACCGCCGAATAGTCCCGGACAGTTGGGACCCATTTGCTGTGGGAGCAGGTGCAAATTCCTGGTACCATATACCAGGTCTGGAACACGAATAGCCATCACGCCCGGCATTGCTCGGCCATGACATGTGAAATTTGGCATCGTGGCGGCATTGTAAATAAAGTCAAAACTATGATCTATAAATCCGGATATGGGTAAAGTGGTTAAAAACTCATGAAAAAAAACCCGAACTGGATAAATGGTTCGGAAGTAGGCTGAAATCTCTCAATTCTCACGAGGCGAGACTGAGGCGAGTAGGCCGAGGAACGAGGCTGCGCGAGACTCACGAGCCATGAAAAAAGAGTATGGATGTTTGCATATGCTACAGGGTCTGGGAAGAGGTACCAGGGATGCCCGGAGGGCCTTGATAATGTTTATAAGGGCACATTATTCGGGCCAAATGGGCGCAAAATTCCCGTATGTTATCTCTCTGTTTCTGCTCCATCTCTTTATTATTCTTATAGGTTGCCATTAAAATGTTACTGTCGAACCGCGATGATGGCGAACAGGAATACACTCTAAAGGTACTTTATTTTTAGTCATCTCAACCCGGTTCATCTCAGTCTTTTCTTGACAGCAACTCAAACGAGAAGCTAATATCTGGGCACCACTGAATCATAAACATCTAGTCCCGTTCCTTGGAATTTACGATGATATTTCCCGATGGCCATGTCTGATATCACCTCTCTACAACTACGGACATGTCGGGAAATTTATTCGGAATAATCCTGCTGCTAATAGAGAAGCCCTTGTAATTCCCTCTCCTTCATTTTTCCGGGTACAACTAATTTCTTATGCCACAGATAGTCAGTGTCGCGTCGGGCCTTGAGTATCTTCACAAGAAGGATATCATTCACGGTGATCTGAAAGTGGTACGGATACTCTATTAACTGGAATTTCAAACCTCAAATTGTTCTGCAGGCTAATGTGATTATTGATGAAGACAGTGTTCCCCGCATAGCTGACTTCGGCATTTCGAAGATAGTCAACCGTCGTGGTTATACAACATGGAGCATGGGGACACCCTCTTATATGGCGCCAGAGCTCTTTCATATTTTCACTCCCCCCAGTGCTGAGATACAAGTATATCCGAGAACCACCAAGAGTTCTGATGTGTATTCCTTCAACTTGTTGGCTCTCGAGGTATGTCCACAACCATTTTCATTCTCCTGCTGGTAGTCAGATTGCTTGCGTAGATCTTAATCTCGAAGCCTCCTCGAGGACGACCCTCACGGCCGTTCCTAACAGTGGAACAACTCTCCGGACTTCGTCCACAACGAATGGACTACAGCATAGTGCCCGACGAGACCTGGTCTATACTCGACCGAGGCTGGGAACCGGAACCGTATGACCGACCCACTATTTCGGAGCTGCGGTTGCAATTTCCTTCCACTTTTGATAACACGAAGGGATAAAATTTTGAAGTTGAAGTGAATACATATACAGATCCACGAAGTATGTGATACATCGATGTATTGAACAAACAAAATGGGTGATTGAGAGGCCACTGCGTCATATAGGTTGACTTTGATAGAAACCGTATGAGAGTAAGGTTAGTTTATTGACTTGCTGTTTCAAAAAGATTTAACCTGGTTTGCAACCTCAAGGTAAGATGCCAGCCAATTCTCCCGTTTCATGCGCGAGTATTCTGAAGCGTCGGCGCCGAGGCTAAGGAATTAATTCCTCAAGTTGTCGAGTCCTGATCCATGCCTTTGTCCGCGGCCATTTCATCTGTTCCTCAGCCTTTATGGACCCCCAAGCTTATCGTGTATGAGCAGTATATGATCAGGGCCAGCGTAGCTTTCCCACGGTTCAAAGTCAAAGGGGTTCCCACGGTTGAAACCCCTACTGTAGCAGCAAAAGTCGTCCCAACACGGCTACTCGAAAAATCCTTTGAGACCAAACAATTCCCGCATAGCATTCCAAAAGCAACAGCCTACAATTCATGATCTTCGACGAACCCCGCTTGGATCAGCTCAATGGCTTGCTGGGACCGCGGTTTGATGGAACACCGGAACGGCGCTGGCATGCTATCTCGAATGAGCACCGACCTGACAGAGCAGCACAACCCGTACCAAATCAACCCCGAGATATACTCGTAGGTCGGTTGGATGATTCTCCCATCCTCTTCCATGGCCTTCGAAATATCAAATGTCGCGAGGATAGAGGCAACAGCGATCCAAATTGAGGAGGCGGCGAGATGTTTTCCGGGGCAGATTCTAGGTGAATTTGATCTCATCTCTCAAGCTGTGAGCTTTCTGTGTGGGTAACAACATACCTCCGCCCAAATCCGAATGCTACTTCGGGACTTCGGACTGCTGGGTTCAACTTGCCGTCCAACAGAAATCGTTCAGGTTTGAAAGAATATGGGTCGGGGTACATAGCCTGCCGATAGAATAAGTGGGAAGCTAAATAATGGCATGATGCTCCACCTCGTCGTGCAGGATAGCCCTAAAGTTTGAACAGAAAAGTTGCGTTCAAATTGAGTATTCGAAGAAATCCAGTTCTCACGAACCATACGTTCGGTAAGATGATAGAGTTTGCAGGGATGCGGTACCCGCGATACTGGTCCTCAACCGCCAGAAAATGGGGAACCGCTGCAGGAGTTATCAATCAACAGTCGGAGAGTCGGAATGCGATGAAAAAAATCCAACCGAACGGGGCGACATTCTTCCACCTGAGTGTTTCCATTACGATCGCTGCGACATGGGGAAGTGCCTCCTCGTCTGTGAAATCAGGAAGTCTCCCGCTGCCCACAACAGCGTCGATTTCACGTTGTGCTGCCTTCTGGGCCTCTGGATTGGCAAGTATCCCCAGCATAAACGTTGCGATCGCCGATACCGTGGTGCCCGCCCCACCAGCATACATGCTGGCGGCCGTACCTTTTACAATCTTCTCCCGGTGTGCTTGCCCCGCCGAAGATTCGCCCTCCTCGACGTAGCGTAGGCCGTAAGCCACGAATGAGTGCGCGGCTGTGCCCTCTGCCTGAGCGAAGGAATTAAAAGCATAATTCAACCAAAACGGCGTTCAACGCACAATACGTCGTTTGGCCTCCGCGAAGGGCGTTTCAAGCATTGCTCGCGTCAATATCCTGCATTCTTCTGCGTATCGCTTGAACCCCGCACCAGGAAACCAGGCCGGAACGTGTTTAAGCAGTGGGATAGAGTCCTAATGGTAAACTCAGCATCGTGGGTTCACCTATTATTTGTCCACGTACGACAAGGAAGTTTCCAGGAACAGCGGTGACCGAGAACTCGTGCATAGCCTTCCGTCCGAGGGTAATATACGGGTCATCGGAACGCAGGACTTCAATACCATAGATGGTGGACATGATAATCTCCCCGGCCATCCTACGGAGTTGAAAAATGGGATCAATTGGCCGAATTGAGGCACGCACTGGTGTAAATGTTCCATGAATGCATCCGGGGTGTCAAGGAACCTGTGAAGAAGCTCCCGAGTAGCCTCACGTTCGCGTGGGTGAAAAGGTTCCGCTGTGGTGCCCTCGAAACCCTGGTGAGACAGGCGCCTGTGGGATCGCCTATTGAAATCGCGTGAGATGCAACACTATCTTCGGGGGACTAGAACACTGACCAGTATTCACCCAATAACGCGTACGAGGTGTAAATAATATTCTGGGGATCAAAACGGGAAAATACCATAAGGCATAGCACCTACGTGCATTTACTTCAACTAAAACAACGAGGGCGAAACGGAAAACGAACCAATGAGAAAGTCCCATCCCGTTAACTCCATCATGATAGCAGCACGGGGTCTGAAAATACTCAGTTTGACGTAGGTTTCTCCACAAGAAGGGGATTTAACCTGTCCGAATAAATGCTGGATTTTTTCTCGAGCAGATCGTTCACTGCCTCCATTGAAGACAAAACGATGATCGGTGAACCGGCAACGTCCAGATGAATAATGTCCGAATCTGCGGCAATTTTATTTCGGGGAAAAGAATCCGCGATGGCTGGGGTAGTACGCACTGTATATCTTGCTCCACTGCATATACGTCTCCCACTGGAAGGTCGACGGAATATCGAAGAGGTTTCCAACGAGAGGCAGTTTCTTCGGTCCTGGAGGGAGCGGTAATCTGGCACTTCGGCGGCGGAATCGTACTAGGAGGCCTGCGAGGAGGAGAGCGAATGAAGTGGCAAGGAGTAATGAGGGCATGGTGCGAGAAGGAGGGGCCGAAGTGCGGGACTGGTTTATAACTTGCCCTGGCGGGGGGAGAGGGGACTTATTAGAAAGCTTCTAATCGCGTCCTGAGTTAGCCGCGCCGGATACTTACTCGCCCGTGAATATTTTTGGCGTGAATTAAAAGCAGGATTTGCCATTCAAAATCAGTACCAATTCGAAACATTTTACGGTGGTCAAGTACCAGTACATACATAATTCTTCAAGAAGGAAACTTCAGATCGGGTGC
The DNA here is from genome assembly GCA_029378385.1 of Mycena metata. Taxonomy (NCBI): domain Eukaryota; kingdom Fungi; phylum Basidiomycota; class Agaricomycetes; order Agaricales; family Mycenaceae; genus Mycena; species Mycena metata. The sequence goes on along the minus strand of JARKIB010000102.1, from coordinate 141,491 downwards.
TCATCAAGATTCAAGTACACATGCGTTCCAATTCTGCGTGTCATGTCAGCTGGGGCATTGGGATGGGGAAGAGACTCACATTGGCTCTTAAGCTGCTTGTGCTGGGAGATTGCGACCCCAAGGAGGATTTGCAGGTCCTCAAGGATGGATTCTTCCTTGGCGAGTTCTGCTCCAACTGTCGGAGAGTGAGCGGGATTTGGAGACGAGTGGAATAAGGACGCACCGGCCGCCAATTCGGCTTGGAGATCCGAGTATTTGCGGATGTCGGGGTCGAGCTCTGCGGTCATGATATTAGACGATCGGCGAAAGAAGTACATAAATATTTGCGAACCCTGCACATAGCTATCGATTCCATCTGCGGAGAGAAAAATTAACCATTGAAGAGAAAGAAGGAGCAAGAGGACGTACCACTGAGAATTTTCCCCACCCATGCGGAAAACTCCTTCGACTGTGGGCCGTCGAGCGGCGGAGACGGGTGCGAGTCCAAGTGGTTTTCCAGTGCGCGGATCTCCCTTTCCAAATCGCCCTTCTCGGGCCTAAGGCGCTGAACCAAGCTAGAGAGCAGAGTCTTGTAACGCTTCGCTTCAAGGCCGGCTGCGGTCGAACGAGACTCTGGGAGAGCACCCTGGTTCCGCGTCTTGCGCTTGCCGAGGATAGGGAGAGATACTGGCGAAGGCTCGCGGGATTCCAAAGGGGGCGAGAGAGGGGAGGTCGACCGTCGGGCATGTACACGGGCGCCGCTACCCTTAGCCTTAGTGAAGTTATGTTTTCGACGGCCGCCCTTTGGCATGACGGGATGAAGCGACTTCTCAATGAGCGCCGCTGCCTCTTTCCACTTCACCGCCTCCGTCTTATTCGCATCGGACGAGGTCAATCCAGCTCGCTTCGCGTGCTCCTGGAGGGAGGTGATAGTCGTAGAGCCGAACCAGTTGATGCCGGTCGCACTGCTGCACCAAAGCAAACGGTCGCTAAAGTAGGGATGCTTGACCTGTACTGCATTCAGCGCTGGTGAGGCAAAAGAAAAAGCAAAAGACTGACGACGACGGCGTCCATCTTTTTTCCCGGCCGAGGGTCAAACCATCGCTTCCATCCCGACTCCAAGTTCGCACCCGGCTCCGCGACTTTGCCGTACAGCGCGTACTCCTCCGGTGAGGTGTCGATGTAGATATCGCCTAGGGTTGCGTCAGTCAAGTCGTCCGGCGGTGGGCCACGCCCCGATATCTCGCAGTACGGGACGCGGTAATGAAAGGCCTTCCTGCCCGGCCAGAGCGAGGTATCGTAGGGATAGGCGGAGATGAGGTTCTCGTTGTTGACGCTAAAGTGACAAGCTTTCGCCGTAAGTCCTGGTTGTTTCGCAGAGCTGGGGAAGATACCACGGAGGCAGGGGTGGGTGGGCGCGGAGGCGGTGGTTTTCGTGCCCATGGCCGTTGTCGTCAAGTGAAAACTGTGGCAGGCAAAATTCGAAGCATCATTTCGCCTTCTGACGGCTTTGAGGCACCTTCTTTCCACACGAGTAAAGGCGCACGTAAAAAGGGATTAATCAGTAAAATAAAGTTCGTTGCTCTGTGACGACTTGCTTCCAAGCGTTGTAGGGTTTAAGTGGGGCTGTATTGCAGTGGTGTAGTCAAATAAAACTCCGAATTTTCTTACCTTACCCATGAAATCGCGCTCCAAAGTCACGGAACCAAGAGCTACACGTAAAACCTGACAGCCAGTCGAAATTTGCTTGAACGCTGGCCAGTGACAGGAATTCTCGCTGACTGAGTACCTAGAAATTGCATGAGTTGTGTGTGAGAGGCTGGAGTATATGAGGACTAGGGGTTGGTTGTGGTCGCAGTCAAGCGGGAGTGATGGCCAGCCTTCCGTAGCCGAACCTCCGGAAATATGATCTTCCCACGGTTCAACTTCTGGCGAAATTGTTCTCGCGTTAGGGGGAACAAGACAGACGAAGAGCGCCGGGGGGGGGGGGGGGGGGGGGACATTAGGGGGACAACACAGGTGCAGAGTGCTGGGGGGGTACATTTGGGGGGACACTTTTATCTTGAAAGATCGTCGCCGGGGGGGACACCAGGGGGACAATTTGGGTGAGCATTCGTGCGACATGACGGTCAATCAGGGTGGGGGGGCACATCAACAATTGTTTTGTATCCCGACACTATGACTGGATGCAAATGCGAATTTCTCAAGAAGACACTCCGATTTTTGTAAACTGTGGCACTCTTTGGATGAAATTTAATTAATTATACTGTAATATTGTTCCTGGGGTATTACAGAACTTTTATGGGGCCCAGGTTCCCTTATGGGCCCGGGTCCTTTCCCAAAGGGAGCTCTGGTCTCCCGGGCCCAAGAGCCCAATTTTTTTTTAAAGGGGACAGTCCCCATAGGGGACCAGTCACTGTGAGTGCCCCGAGCAGTGCCGTGAAGTGGCACTCCAGATCCTATGCCTGGAAGTGCGGCACCGCTGGCGCTGGCATGGGCATGGGGGACGGGGTAGGTGTCGGGTTAGGTGGTGACGGTGTCTGCATCGACGTCGGGTTAGGTTGGGACAGCTCCCCCCATCCAAAATTTTAATCCCAATGTCCCCTTGGTGGATCGAAGAGAAAAAAGACTTTGATTTGATGAATCAGTTGCGGTGCTACCGGAATTAGAGCTTCAAATAGTTTGCGAATAGTTCAAGTTGAATGGAGTTCAAGGAGCAAAATGTTAGCCCAGCAGAGTGTGAGTCGGACTTGAGTAGACTGATTACCAGAGGTGAGCCGGTAAAGTCTACATGTTTTGAATCAAGACTCCTTTACTGCTACATACTATGAGTAAAATGACTATGTATGGGTTGTAATATAGATAGAAAGTTGGACCGTGGTTCAACCGCAACCGAGAGTTGCCGGAAGCTGCAGATCAGGGCTGCGAGCATGTAATGGATCATTACCATGTGGACGATGTGGATGGGTGTAACAGTGCCTATTCAACCATGAAACACATATCTCAACCTTCTCCTACTTCCTGTCTCATCGTGTGTACACACAACTAACACAACTTCACTTTATACTACCAAAACTGGCACACTCCTTGGTTGAGTTCGGGTCCGAGCCGTAGTATGTGACTACTGGCTTGGATTCCTAGGGGCAACAAAAAATATTGATTTCTACTACTGACACCAGCACTCTCTCTGATATATTCACTACCACAGTCTTTGACACAATTCACTGCACACCACCTGGTGATTTGTGAGTGGGTTTGGGGTGGGGTGGGATACTAGGGTTACCGAAGTAGCTCCTAGGCAAAGTTTGCATCTGAAAATCCTGTTAGGGCTATGTTGCTTCCACAATTACTGCCTCTTAAGAAACCTAGGTCAGATAACCACCTTGTTAGACTTGTGTTTCCTTTATAACACAAGAACATTTTTGAACACTTTGGCTTTTTGGGGACCTAGGAACAACAAACTATGTTGACTGTGATTTACTGATTCAATCTTCCACTGCACTCAACCAAAGTGATCTACCTAGCTAGCACCTAACTTAAAGTTTAGCTCCAGGATAGCGTAGCCTTTGTGTTGGCAATGCAAAGTAACTACACAGCCAATGCAACAAATAAGTCTTCCTTTCGGGCGTGTATAGGCCTCATATTTTATAATGTTGTTCCAACGTGAAACTTAGTGTTGCACTTGCACTAGTCTTCAGAGACTGTTCAACTTGGATGTCACTCCGAAAGTAGCCAGCCAAAACCAAGGTTCCATTTTTTTTACAGACAAAACAGATACAGAGGAAAGTATGTAATTCTCTCCGTAAATTGTCCGAGCACACCCATACCATCCAACGATGAGTGGGGATGGACTGAGCTATTGTGGTCTTTTCTAGGTCCTTTTATATTACTGAGTCCAGTGCGATGAGATAAACAGGAGTGAGTAACAGAGTGGTGGTGTTTGGTCGTTCGGTGAGCAACAAAACACTGCTGGTGTGATTCGTAAGTTCAGCTAGATAAAACAGTCAGCTTAGCTGATGCTTTGCCTGGCCTAGATCATCTAGGCCAATGTAGAGATCCAGAGGGAGAGGAGAAGGAGAGGGAAGGGGATAACCCACGTGGAGATTCAACCAAGAACATACAAACAAATGCAAGCCATCTCATTAAAGAATGGCTAATCAGCACTAATCAACATCATCAGGCACAGGTTCCAGAGTCGTGGGAAGCAGTTGACCAAGAATCAATAGGATCACAGGCTTCAAAGGCATCAGTGGTGGAATTAACTGGCCTGACTGTGGCACCTTTTCATGGTCTCCCAGGTTCGAGTATGAGCTGGCCAGGTTACCCATGCTAAGCAGGGTGTCTGGATGATTCTCGCCTAGAACCTCTTTCTGTTTCTTGACCACAATGGCCTGGAGTTCTTTGGCCTTTTGATGCTCTCCCAGGTCTGAGTATGAGCTGGCCAGGTTACCCATGCTAAGCAGGGTGTCTGGATGATTCTCGCCTAGAACCTGTTTCCGTTTCTCCAGCACAATAAGCTCGAGTTCTTTGGCCTTTTGATGCTCTCCCAGGTCTGAGTATGAGCTGGCCAGGTTACCCATGCTAAGCAGGGTGTCTGGATGATTCTCGCCTAGAACCTCTTTCCGTTTCTCAACCACAATGGCCTGGAGTTCTTGGGCCTCTTGATGTTCACCCAGGTCTGAGTATGAGCTGGCCAGGTTACCCATGGTATTCAGGGTGGCTGGATGATTCTCGCCTAGAACCTGTTTTTGTGTCTCCAGCACAATAACCTCGAGTTCTTTGGCCTTTTGATGCTCTCCCAGGTCTGAGTATGATCTGGCTAGGTTACCCATGCTAAGCAGGGTGTCTGGATGATTCTCGCCTAGAAGCTGTTTCCGTTTATCCAGCACAACAACCTTGAGTTCTTTAGCCTTTTGATGCTCTCCCAGGTCTGAGTATGAGCTGGCCAGGTTACCCATGCTAAGCAGGGTGCCTGGATGATTCTCGCCTAGAACCTCTTTCCGTTTCTCAACCACAATGGCCTGGAGTTCTTGGGCCTCTTGATGTTCACCCAGGTCTGAGTATGAGCTGGCCAGGTTACCCATGGTATTCAGGGTAGCTGGATGATTCTCGCCTAGAAGCTGTTTCCGTTTCTCCAGCACAATAACCTCGAGTTCTTTGGCCTTTTGATGCTCTCCCAGGTCTGAGTATGAGCTGGCTAGGTTACCCATGCTAAGCAGGGTGCCTGGATGATTCTCGCCTAGAACCAGTTTCTGTCTCTCCAGCACAGTAACCTTGAGTTCTTTAGCCTTTTGATGCTCTCCCAGGTCTGAGTATGAGCTGGCCAGGTTACCCATGGTATTCAGGGTGTCTGGATGATTCTGGCCTAGAATCTGTTTCCGTTTCTCCAACACAATAAGCTCAAGATCTTTTGCTTTTTGATGTTCACCCAGGTCTGAGTATGAGCTGGCCAGGTTACCCATGGTATTCAGGGTGTCTAGATGATTCTCGCCTAGAACCTGTTTTCGCTGCTCCAGCACAATAAGCTCAAGATCTTTTGCTTTTTGATGTTCACCCAGGTCTGAGTATGAGCTGGCTAGGTTACCCATGCTAAGCAGGGTGTCTGGATGATTCTCGCCTAGAACCTGTTTCCGTCTCTCCAGCACAATAACCTCGAGTTCTTTGGCCTTTTTATGCTCTCCCAGGGCTGAGTATGATCTGGCCAGGTTACTCATGCTAAGCAGGGTGTCTGGATGATTATTGCCTAGACTCTGTTTCCGTCTCTCCAGCACAATAACCTCGAGTTCTTTGGCCTTTTGATGCTCTCCCAGGGCTGAGTATGATCTGGCCAGGTTACCCATGCTAAGCAGGGTGTCTGGATGATTCTCGCCTAGAACCTGTTTCTGTTTCTCCAGCACTTCTTCCTCTAGCTTTGCCGCTTGTTTGTATCTCCCCCCTTCCCAAAATGCTATTGCATATTGACCCCTGAAAACCAGAGCTACTTCCGCTTCCATCTTTACAGCCAATTCAATATGTGGACACAATAGCAGACTTGCCAATTGCATATCCCACCGTGGCCGTTCTGAAATAGCCATGCCAAGTATGGACCCCATGGTGGACATGTATCCTTTTGGGTTTTGAACTGTCCCTTGACTCCAAGAATGTACCAGTGGATGAATAGAAAAGACCTTCTTCACTGCATCAAAGCTGATCAATGAGTAGGATTGGACCTCATTGGTAGCATTGAAAAACTTTAAAGAGTCCCATTCACCATCTGGTCCCAGAAAATGTGAGAGGAATTCCAAAGGCTCCTCTAGTTCTTCCTCAGATGGACCATCAGAAGAGAATTGGTACTCTGATGCATAGCTAAAGATTTTCTCTGGGATTCCATTGTAATGGAGGAATGAACAATGCTGCAAGAACATCGCAGCCGATGATGTGAGTCTGTCAAAACTCATTTGCCATGTTGTGTATACTGTCCAGGTATATTGATCATAGGATTGAGCAGGCTTTTCGCTGAGCAGTTGTGCTTGGTGCTTCATATACAGAGGTAGATAGCCATCCAGATCTTGAGATTTGGATATGAATGCACCAGCCTGAACAATTGCCAAAGGTAAATAGTGCAATGACTAAAGGAAGTGTTCAAAATTAAATGAGTTGCCAGGGCTAATGATCTTACCTTCACAATTTCTGCTGCAATTTGTTCAGTATGGCTTGTGGCCTCCTGCAAAGCACTCTTGAGTATCAATGCCACTGCATCTTCCTCTTCCATGTCCGACACAAGGAAGGAGTTGGATCCAGCATAAACACGCAGGCCTGGATTCCGAGAGGTGATGATGATATTCCCATGATTGCATTGAGGAATAAATTCATTCAGATTGATGGTTGGATCATCTGCATTATCAAATAAAAGAAGCCATTCTTCAACTTTGCTGGTCAGCCATAGTAATCCATCTTGTGAAGAATGTCCAAAGTCTTTCAGCACAGCTATATTCTTGAGACCTGTATCAATCATTGCAATGGTGCTGGTGTCAATGAAAAAGGTGTCTGAGAAACTGAAATAAAACTGGATCAATGACTACTTCCCAGTTGGATGATCAAGCTCACCGAGATGATGACTCCTGGATAAATTTCAGAGCAATCTGTGTTTTTCCGGCACCTCCGAGTCCATGTAGCACATAAGTGTGTTGGATCCCAGTGTCAGAGAAGAAATGATGCATTTTGTTGAGGATTTTCTGTCTGCCATAGAAGATTCTTGATGGAGGAGGACAATGACTAGCAATTTGAGATGCTCGGAGGTTCTGAAGCCGCAATGCCTGGTCCGTAGCAACTGTTGCCTGCAGATTGTGTGCAATTAACTGTGATGTAGTGATATGCACAATAGGGCCCTGTCCAGTGCCACCCGTGCCACCTTGCAGGTGTGCCGGACCCCCAGGACCACCGTGGCCACCTGTACTGGATAATTAATCCCCTTCACGACTCAAAAAAATAGTCCCGCACCAGCAATGTGGAGTGATCGAGAACCACCGTCACGCTCTAGTGAAAACATGATGCCCTGCTGACTCTAGGAGGCAAGCATATCAACCACCAGAAACATTTCACAGGAGAGAAACTGACTTGAGGTACCACTGCAGTAGTGGAGGTGGAGGTGGAGGACAAGGAGATGATACACAACGTGGGAGGCACGAGGACAAGCTTCTTTGTTTATCCTGATTACAATCAGTGCACCTGTCCGGATATTCTGGGCCACTATTGATTTACCTGTCTGGGATAGGCGTGTACCTTCCGGTCCCAACAAGATGTGCAGTTATAGCATGAATGTTATGTATTTATTGCATACCGATTCTCTACAGGTTGGAAAGTAGACTCAAGTGATATTGGGCCGGCAACTCCACGAGCTTCTACCAGGTAGGAGAACGGATACAGAAATACCGATCGGCATTATCGGCCATTACGGCGATGCCTGTTCCGTTTTTGCCACAGTCGAGATCTCGACGGATTATTCGAACGTGAAATCGAGATCTCGACTTTCCAAACGAAAATCGAGATTGTCTCGACAATTCTGAAGATCTCGACAAAAAAATCAACATTGATTCGAGATCTTGATGATAAGATGTCGACATTTTCGCCTCGCACCATTGAGCCATCGGACCTCCAATTCAGGCCCTCACTTGGGCTTGGATCGAAATCCCAGGCTGTCGCAACGTTGAAGAAGGTCCAAGGCCGCAAAGCCTCCGTGACGCGACGCGCTTGACTCTGGTATCCTCAGTTACATACGTGGGCTCTGCCCTGGACGTTGCTTTGAGTTCAAGTCGACGTGAGTCACTTCAACGATTTTCGTTTTTTCAGGTTAAATACTGATTGTGCTCACAGATCTCCAGAAATTGAAGAAGCCCGTCTTCATACGGAGTCGAGTTTTCCGTGAATAGTTCACTAATTTCTGAACGGTGCTCTGCCTCAGTATTTCTATCCCCCTGAAGGACTTGTAGGAATAATTGAACTTGGTCAGTGCGTATCATGCCTTGCTTTCGTGTATATATGCTAACTCGTACAAGCCCGCGCTTCTTGTGGTTCCACCCAGAGGTCGGCGTCGAGTGGGTGTGCCGGCAAACGGTCCGGCGCAGACAGGAAAGCCTCCCCGTCGGCGCGAGCGACCAGGCGAACCTCAATCTGGCCTCGGAAATCATTGGGCGCTACCTCGCCGCGGAGGCTGCACCTGGGCTACGGGGCGGGTCGCAGCTGCCAGCGTCGGAGGAGGAGGAGGAGGACGAACTCTCGGAACTTTCGGACATGGAATTTTATCCCTCCAACGCGCGCGCCGCATCGCGTCCGGCACCGGCGCTTCCATCAGCGTCCCGATCCCGCCCCGCCGCACCTACGCTTCGCGCTCGAAAGCGCCCCTGCCGCCCTCTCCACCGGCGCACTGCACCCCCCACTCCACGACTCTAGCCCTCGAGTGCGAACTCGCCGCGCTCAAGCGCGATCCCGACCTCAAGCTGCTTCGGAACCGCAAGCGGGAGCTCCTCGCGACGCTCGCCGCCCGCCGCACCACCTCCAACACCCTGAGTCCCGCCGCCCTGCAGACACTCGCGAAGGAGTTCAATAAATCCTGTGTGTGCTCTTCTTTTTTTCTCCATTCCCTGTTGACAAGCAATATTCCAGACCCGTCCACCCTCACTCGTATGTATGCTCCAATTCTCGATTTACCGCCTTAACCTCCCTTCCGTAGCCGATGAAGCGAAACAGGCGCTCCCCGAGCTCCGGCGCCTCGTCGACGATAGTGCGTCTGTCTCACTTTGTAGTCTCAAATATATTTCTGACTTTGCAATGTTGCAGCCAAAAAGGGGTGACTGGCGCTCAAGGCCCAGCGCGCGGGGTTTGAGCTGCAGCTGGCGGAGCAGCAGCAGGCGTGCGAGGGCCTCAAGGCCAAGAGGGCAAAGTCACGGTAGGCGGGGATCGAGGTTTTGTTGTGTCGCGAAAAGAGAGCTAATGTGTGATTTTTTGTACTCGTCTTGTCCGCTGTATCTGCTAGCCAAGTTACCTTTCTTGTATCCGCTCTCCCCTTGACCAAATGTGTCGAATTATCTTGTCACAAACGAATGAGTCGGAGTTGGGGTCAGAGTATATTATACTGGTTGAAAGTCTCGTCCGTTAAATGCATTCCGATAGCTCTTTGAACTTGCCCGAGATCGCTGAAAGCGTACATATCTACCTTGAACTCTATGCCAGTGTCTTGTAAGGCAGGTTATGATTTTTAGTTTCCTCTGTGCGGCCGCGTCCTCTCTCGCATCAGGTGCGTCAGCATACCTGTACTATCATGTCGTGCGACCACATACCGGAATATGTGCATCCAAATCGGTGCTTATGTTAACAATATTTCGAATGGGGACAGGCAAGTAAGTATAGAACTCGCGCGAGTCGTACGAATTGATGTGATTTACCCACGGTTCAACTTCTAACTCTGTCCTGCATTTCTCATCCTTTGCAATGAAGGTGGTATTATTCGGAGACCGAGCAATTTATTTAATTGATTAAAGAGTGAAACTATTCGTGTAGGGGACTCTAAGTCATACTAGCCTAGAATCAGGTAAATAATTGGCAAAGTCCTAACATTAATAACACATCAGTATCGCAGCAAATCCTGCCAGCAAGGACAAGACCACATGAGGGCTTGCGAGCCTCTCACTTGCCATGTTATTCTTGACTGCCCGAGCCCCCCGAGCCGGTGGTGGAGCCATTTAACACTGCTCCCGAGAATGCGGGCGTCCACGCACTCGCGTTCCATTCGGCGAACGTCGTATTCGGACTCAACAAGAGAGAAGGTGCGACAAACGGCGGGGTGCCCGTCGCCATCTGGCCCTGCCAACAGTGCTCCGCGAAGCAAAGCTTGCACTGATCGGGTATCGGCTGCCCAAGCCGCTCGAGGCTGCGAAGGATGGAACCGCAGGCGCTACGGTGAATGATTGTCAGTAGGATGTCTTCACAGGCTGAGAGAGCGTGTCATACATGCACTGCGCCCAGGTCGTGTTGCTTTGGGAAACGATGTCGAGGGTGTTTTGCAGCAGGATCTGGATCTGATCCTCACTTGGGCCGGTGCTATGGGGGAAATCGTGAATATGAGAGTGGCGTTGTATGAGGTGAAGAAGCGTACGCGACCACAGTGGTGGCATTTGAGTAGGCACTGTAGGGAGCATCGGCGACGAAAAGTACCAGCGGCACCTCAGGCTCATTGCAACCTGTCAAGTCAAAGACGGTCAGAGTCACCGAGAAGTAGTGATTGTTGTTAGCTGACCGAAGAATACGGGGGCCAAGGTGTAGTTGTTGATGAGGAAGGTGTTGATGTCGGGAATCTTGGGGAAAGGAACGTTGTTGGCTATTGCCATCGACGCAGTGTTGACTAGAGAGATAGACGTTAGCGCTACTAAATGGGCGAAAATAAATGCCCTCACTTAAATTCGTGCCGTTCATCCAACCTGACTTGGAGAGGAAGAAATCAGCGATAAGCGAAGACGTGAACGGAGATGAGACGTACTGATAATTCGGATCCGGAGCTGTCACTAACGAGCAAGAAGTCCATTTTTCTCGCCGGTTGGATAAGTGGCCAGATAGGCGACTCCTGGCCTGATGAGGTTGAGTCGCGTTAGTAATTTCAACTCGATTTAGAAGTAACAGATCTCACCAGATTCGCCGCCATCCACCAGTACCAACGTTTTTTGTTGCTGAAGAGCCGCGTCAGACTTGTCGTACCCTACATGTCATTATTGCAGATCAGCGCTATGTCTGGGGTCACCGAACAGACGATATCTTACCGAAGAAGGGATTGGCGACCAGTCCATAGCCAACTTCCTACAAAGGCACATTCACCACAGGATCCCACGAGCAGTGGAGTAGACTTACTTGAATAGTGGCATTGCCTAGCAGGTTGAGAACCCCCGGAAGTATGTCCGTTACAAACGCACCCAGTTCCTGAGTTATCTTTTGATCTTCGATCTCAGTTTCGTTCGCAGGGAACGGCAGCTCCGCACGCTTGCGTGAAAATTCTCCTCTGGTGTTATTTGTGTCCTGGATGACGACCCAGTCCTTTATAATTCCTTAGGTGAGGTTTTCCAACTTGTAAAAGGTGCACGCACGGCGATTGCAGATTCCGCCGCCCCCAGGACCCAAACAGACGAGTCGAACCCGGTGACACACTCGCTCGTGTTGACTGGAATCCCTGCTTTGAAGGTAGTACCGAGATGCGCGGTGGGGAGGAATGCTTGGGCTCGGCCTTGCCAACTGCCGAACTCGATCGGAGATATTTCGTAGATGGTTTGGTTTGTGGCGCTATAACAGCAAAGGTGAGGGATTGGTTTCATAGATGGGACAAAATCCATTCACTTGTTGACAGGGAATAGAATTCCATCGTAGGAGTTACTTCCAGGGAGACCTTCTGGGATTCCTTCCGCCATAATGAGGAAAGGGAGCGGAACCGAGCCGTTTGTGTAAGCAGCCGAGGAAAAGAGTCCGCTGAACGTCGGGCCAAGGACGCCTTTTGCTGAGTAGAAGAGTTGATTCTGTAAAATGTTAAACGCACGGAGGAGAAAAACAAGGGGTCGACGCACAACGCCCAAAACATCGGCGATGGACAAGTTGAATCCCGCTTCTGCCTTTAGTTGCAAGATCTCATAAGCAGAGCGAGGCACATCTACGGAAATTTCAGTTCGAGAATTGCCTGAGTCTTTCTGAGCACCTTACCTGAGTTATTGAATGCTCCTCCGGTGACGAGTGTTTGAACATCGGCAAAGTCATTGATCGCAAGCGCCATGGTCGTTTGGCATCCACCGCTGACTGCATCTAGAATCAGTACACTCCCATTTCAGTCTAGAAGAACCTTACGGCCGGCGACATAGGTAGTGGCTTGGGAAAGCCCGCCCGTTTTTGCAGCGACAGATTTATTATATCTGGAATCAAAGCTTTGATAGAAGCCGATGCCGCCCATCTGAACGCCAAAATTTTAGCGTCTGGAGTCGACGAAAGAGCAACGAAGGAGGTTACCGAAGCGCGGACTAGTTCGGAGTCAATTAACACAAAGTAAGTGCAGAACCTGTAAAGTACTCACTTCCGCCGCCTGAATACGATTGTCCAATGACCGGAACGGCGCTGCTATTTGCAAAGAGGGTCGAAATGTAGGCGCTGATATTAAACCCAGGGATTGCCGCCAGAGTCAAGTAAGATTGGAGTGCGGAAACAACTTGTGGTCGCCTCGAGTTGAGCCAGGTAGATTCCTCGGAAGATAATCCTTCAGAGGCAGGACGAACGTAGGTCGTGTTGGAGGGGCAAGCACCATAGGCCGGTGGAGTTGGCGAAGAGACCGCAGACAGAACGGTAGAGGCTCCCAACACGATAGCGAGAGAGGTTTTCATCGTTTTGACAATACTTTGAGAGTTGTTTTGCAGCGTTTTATATCAACTCAAGCGATGACGAGATGTAATTTGAATGCCGTAGCCTAGCCGGAGCGATCACGGAGCGCGGGGGAGGTTTCGATCGCTTTCAAATCGCTTTTGGGCAAGATGGGTACCATTTAGACGGTACCGCCACCGAGTTTCCGCCTGTTTCCGCTATACTCCAGACAGGCACCCGTCACCTAGATGGTTCATTCAGTAACTATTCTGCTGAGGGGCGGACTCCAGAAATCTCAGGGCTGTACAGAAATAGACGGAAACAACGACAAAAATCAAACAAAAGCAAGAACAGTCTCCGCTTCGCTCCGGCGGACACTGGTTAAAGGCGGCTGAACCACTGCGCGTGCAAGCTGCGGACTCAGCTCCAGCTGCGCTTGAGGTGCCAGCAGTGTGCGCCTGAGAGAAACTTGAGCTCAATGGAGTTCAATATTGAGTTATGCACTGGTTTGCAGCGGAGTTTCTGGACACCTTGAGAACCGGTCAACATTGAAGCCAGAGGAAGAAGAGAGAAGCGGAGAAGGGGACCTTGATGGGGATTGAACCAAAGCGACGCAAACGAGGCATCTCGTTAAAGAACGGTTAATGCCGACGGAAGGGTCGATTGATGCAATGATGCGACGGCGGGAGCGGTGACGGTGTGCCGTGTCTGGTTCCACCTTTTCTGCATGGGGCCAGTTATCTCAGGGGCCGAGTGGGTCGCGCCCGAGTCGGCGCTCCTTACCCAGACCCAAAATCCTGTCATTACTTGGAACTCAAAATTTCGAAAAGTTGAACATCATTCGGTGGGCCGGTGAATCGCAGAAAAAAAATGTGCTCTGCATCCGAGTCCGTACTTAAAACTCGTAGTTAGTAACTACGTCCCTCTTTGACGTCTAGATCTTACGTATGGCGGTATAGTCTCATAAGGAATAAATAGGTTGTAAAAATAGGGTTTCCACTTGGCTTCCACAATTGTCGTTTAAGCGAAGACATAGAAACGTAATGGGCAGAGAACGGTTATAAACGGTAGAGTCGCCCAAGATCGCGAAGCAGCAGTTAAACTGGAACATATACCGTAAATTGCCTCAACGCGGTCTTTTCAGTGAAGGATTTGCACGGTGTGACAGTCTGCCACCCACTTTTCCTGTTGCGCTAGTCGTTTACTAGAAACCCGGATCCACGTAAGTAATACTAATGGATCAACCGCGTCAATTTTTCAACATTGCGAAACGGTTCGTGTGGGCAAACGGCGTTGGAGGGGCCTTGGTGTCTCCAAAAAGGTCGAAGCAATATCACCCAACGCTCTTATAGGAAGGCAGTTGCGAGTCCTCGTCGAACTTGTTATTCAGGAGTGAGATTTTTGCCAAGTTGGAACCAAACATTCAAGGACGTCTGGGGTTGAGCGGAAAATCAAACAGTGGATGGTTGTAAAATTTGCCCGATGGCGATAGTGAAGGTTGGGGTCATGACAGGTGGTCAAATACCAGCTCAGGAATCAAAAAGAGAAAGAGAACGCCGCTCTTATCTTACGTACACTTCTCTAGGTAAGGTCAGCGCTGCAAATTATTTAAATAATTTACTTACTTGATCTCCTACTACCCACATTGGGACTTGAGCCGCTTGTGCTCGTAGATCGCGAGCCCGAGAAGGATCTGCGCGTCCTCGAGCATAGATTCTTCCTTGGAGTGTTGTGCTTCGACTGTGTCGGAATTGGGTTTCGAAAACGGACGGTCAAAACCAACGCACCAACGGCCAATTCAGCTTTGAGGTCGCGATATTCGCGGACGCCAGGGTCCAGCTCTGCGGCCATGGTATTAGAAGACCCACGGAAGGGTTGAATAAATGCGCACCGTGCCTATAACCCTCAATCCCACCTACAGAGCAAGGTCAGTGACTAGGAAAAAATAAAAAGAAGGAAAGAGACACACGGGTAAGAACCTTCTCAATCCACGCGGAAAATTCCTTGCTCTCGGGAATGTCGAGCGGCGGGGACGGGTTTGAAGCCAAGTATTCCTCCAGGGCGCGGACGTCCTCCACGATCTCGTTCTTCTCCGCCTTGAGACGCTGAGTCAAGCTACGGAGTACCGCCTTGTAGCGCTCCCCCTCGACGAAGGCTGCAGTAGGACGAGACTCAGACGCCTCTGCAGCACCCTGGCCGCGTGTCTTACGCTTGCCGATGAGAGGCGAGGACTCGCGAGATTCCGAGGGAAACGAGAGGGGCGAGAGGGGTGGTGTCAACATATCACCCTCATTTTTATCGCCAAAACCCTCCGGCGTCGCGGACTGGAGGAACGACCCAATAATCGCCGATGCTTCCCTCCATCTCGCAGCCTCCGTCTTCCCCACATCCCTCGACACCAACCCTGTACTCTTCGCTCGTGCCTGGATGCTGGAGACAGTCGTGGCGGTAAACCAGTTGATGCCCGTCGCGTCGCTGCACCAAAGCCAGCGGTTGCGGCAGTACGGGTGCTTCGGGAGCGCCGTGGCCCCGTCCGACCTGAGCCCCGGCTGAGGATCATACCATCGCTGCCACGACTCAGAGTCACTTCCGCCCGCTTCCGCGACCCTCCCGTACGCGGCGTACTTCCCCGGCGAGATGTCGATGTAAATGTCGCCCAGAGTTATGCCGGTCAAGTCGTCCGGGGGTGGGCCGCGTCCGGAGATTTCGCAGTACGGGATGTGGTATTTGACGACGTGGGCCTGCCTTCCCTGCAAGGGGGTGATCTCGTAAGGGTAGCCCAAGACGACGAGCTGGTGGTTGTTGATGGTGAAGTAGCAGGCTTTTGTGACGAGTCCGGGTTGTTTTGCAGAGGATGGGAAGATACCACGGAGGCAGGGGTGCGTGCGCGCGGAGGCGGTGGCTTTCGTGCCCATGGCCGTTGTCGTCAAGTGAAAATTTGGCGATTCGAAGCATCATTTCGCCTTCTGAACGTCCTTCTGCCACATGAGTCAAGACGCACGTACAAGGGATTAATCCGCCAAATAAAGTTCCCTCCTCGACCGTGACGGCTTTCTCGTTCCAAATACTGTGGGGTTCGTTGTATAGCAGTAGTACGGTCAAAGACCACCCCGAAATTGCCATGAATCGGGCTCCAAGATCACGGAACCACGATTTACGCGCAGACACAACCGGTGGAAGTTTGCTTGACGGATGGCCCGGCCGAAGGATGCAGGACTCCTCGCTGTCTAGATAGCGCATAAGTTGTCTTGGATGCGCATAAAGGTGCCAGTGGAGCGCTACTAGTAGCGTAGAGCTAATAAAAACGATGAAAATGTCGCCACGGGATCAGAGAGGTGTTTTGTGTTGTGGCGGTCGCAATTGAGCGCCGAGAGTGATGGCCGAGGTGCCGAACCTCGTCGGGCCGCCCTCAGTGAGTGTGGGTGGTACGTGAGAAGTTCAATCTGCGTCGACCGAAAGCGACACTGGAGCGAAAATGCCAGACTTAGGGGGATGCGGGGCGGATAAACGTTAGAATATTCTTCCTGTGGGTTCAAAAGTTCACCTCGTTTTGCACCGGAAATTAAATCAATATGGACGTGTGGGAAGCGGGAAATCCGATCCCTGTTTCACCTTGCACAAGCTGAAGCCAAGCGGAGGTTGCAAACAAATTCAACTTCCTTTTCAAAAGTTAACTTGCCCCGAGATCACCGACTCCAGTTGAAGTTGAACTTATCCGAGATCGCCGAGCTCCAGTTAAAGTCCGGAATAGACCCTCAATATTGATTGCCCTAGCGCGGTGTGTTCGTGAATAATTCATGTGTGGCAACCTCATCGGGGCTCTAGGACAGGCTGAAAAAGAACTTATCGACCCCCTTCCAACTGTAACTTTTGAATCCCGAGTTCCCCTTGATCTCATCACCCTCACCGTTGGGATCTCAACACCGCTGACCGCAGTACTTCAAGGAAAATTCTCCAGTGAAAGTTCAAATGACCATTTAGTAACTCAGGCTCTGCTTTGAGTTCCTTCTTTGTTGTCGTGTTGTGGCCTGCACGACATGGTGCACAACGACTTGGCTGACTCGAACAACACAGGAAAACAAACTAAGACAACAACTCCGTTGCTAACTACTTTGACTCCCATCGTCAATGTGGCTTACTTCCTGCACATTGATTCATCCAACAAAAATCATTGAAGGCAATTGCATGAATTATTCATCTGGCATTCAGTGTGGGTTGAAGGCTCATGCAAGGGGAACTTGGGAATAAAATATCAGATGTGGTGAGGGGGGGGGTCTGGCCAAGGGCCGAAAAGAACTTCTTCCTATAAGTTACGGGACTGATAAGTTCTACTAGGACAAGAATAGAAGGCAGTAATATTCATCTTCCTGGAGTGGAACGGAATCAGAACGCAGTAGCGTTTCCTGATGATTTGCATTCTCAGAAGTACAATATTGTTGCGCTGGTGCCATATCGGAACTGCAACAATTTTGGCCATGACTTTAGGTGTAATCGTTCAGGTTGATACTCGGTGCTGGGTTGAAAATTATTTGACAAATGTAATCGGGCATGTTTTGAACATGGGAGTTTCAAGCCAGCACCAGTGTAAATGCTCACAGTTGACACCGTTCGTATAGCTGGCGTTCAGCATGGTTCACCGTGAAATATTCAGGCCTGTGCATCGAGTCACCCACAACAATTTTCAGGCGCATACAAATTTATATTTATCAATGAGCCTATTCTCACAGCGACTATTTCTGGATACCCTGAAGGACGGTTAGCTTTCATTCAAGTGGATTACCGGCGACAAACCTCTACTCTGTAACCACGATGCAGTTCGGTGGCTGGGTGACTGCAACAGGTCCAGCAGGACAGAACTCTGTTCCTTCGACAAGAGCACCGGAATTCTACAATTCGAATAAGAATCATTCGCGAAGAAAAGCGGCATACGAACATCGTAGAAGCAGCTAGTGATGAACCCGTTTGATCCAAGGTCACCAAACCTAATCAAACCTTTCAAGACCTTCATCGATAAGCCCAATAGAAAGAATGTACCCGCAGAACTTGACAGGTGGCGTCAACCCATAGCCCGAACCGGGCGAGACGGCGTTGCCTTCGGTGTCGACGAGAGGGCAAACAGCACAGACCTGGTAAGTGGTAGCGCGTCCAATTGGCAGGGATGCGGCCGAGGCCAGAGAGGCGGCGAGAAGCAGAATGAGAGGGCTAGTAGCGAACATGTAGTGCTGCGTGGAGTTCAACGAAATCCAGAGCCTCTTTATACTCTCCGGCTACATGAAGCTTGTGAATAAGGGGTTAAAAAACGGCCTCAGGCGGGGGACCTGGGCTTAACCATGATCCACCCTAGTGTCTCCTAGACCAATCTTTATGTCATATTCTTACCTCGTTTTCTTGATGTGATGTGAAGGTCCACCTGCGGGTACCAAATAGTGATGCTCAGGGCTCGGCTTCAAGCCCGAAGCCCGCCAGGCCAGGCCCGTTCAAGCCCAAGCCCGGCGGGGCCCGGCGACGGACCTGAGCGGGCTTCGGGCTTGAGCTTCAGTTTTTTCAGGCGCAAGCCCAGGGCTCAAGCCCGGGCTTGGGTATCACCTATAAAGGTGAGCTTCCTTTGAGTTCAGAGACGGAAATTTGTTCGATTGAGGGCCCACTCTTTACAAGTGAACCAAAAAATGCATTTGGGGTCGAACCCTGCGTTAGAACCGGGTGAAAAGTCTAATGGAAACCCCAATTTAGAATGGCCGAAAGGGGAAATGTGGTTCAAATGGCTGAAAACGGCGTGAGGAGGTATGTAAATGTGTTTTACAGTGTTAAATTCACGTTAGCTGTCACATAGACTGAAAAAATATAGGGTTAGATCAGCCTCTACGACTCTGTAAGTCTACCTCTCAAGCCCGTGCCTGAGCCCGGGCTTCGGGCTTGGCTTGGGCCTGAGCGGGCTTGGGCTTGGGCTTGAGAAATCTCAGGCCCGGGCCCACTCAAGCCAGGCCCAAGCCCGGGCTTCCAGGCCGAGCCGGGCTCGGAACATCACTAGTACTACCAAAACTCAATAGAATGCAAGCGACGAATGCGTAAAGCGAACGTGAGAAAGGACGGCGGAATTCATCGCCGGAGGCGGGCCGCAGGCAGTTTGACTTACAAGGAGCATTGATAATTGAAGTCATGGGAATTTACGACCTGCTCACTGGCAGTTCGGTCAGGTTCGGTCCCTCGGCGGCCAACTGAATGTATCGTTGTTCTCCATTCTACTTCCCCAACGGGGCATTCGGGTGAAGTCACTCCCACCGTACTCCGACTAACGAGGACTGCCGTTGATCACGAAACCTCAGGAACGCATGGAAGAGGCTTGGAAAGGCCTTGGGAATACGAGTGAGCACCACCAAATATTGACCACACTGGACGTCCGTTTCTTAGTATACTGAACTGCCCGAAAATCGAGACGCTCACTATTATTGGAGAGAGGCTGAATAACCCCGAACAGGCGCCATTAAGCGAATACCAGCGCGGAGTATTGTCGGAGGCATCGAGTCGTTCAGCCCTCAAAGACCGCCCAGACGGAGGATGCGGGGCGGATAAACATTAGAATATTCTTTCTTTGGGTTGAAGAAATTAAATCAATGGACACGTAGGAAGCGAGAAGACTGCTCCCTGTTTCGCCTTGCACAAGCTGAAGCCAAGCGGAGGTTGCAAACGAATTCAACTTCCTTTTCAAAAGTTAGCTTGGCCCGAGATCATCGACTCCAGTTGAAGTTGAACTTGTCCGAGATCGCCGAGCTCCAGTTGAATTCCTGAATAGAGCTTCAATATTGATTGCCCTAGGCGGTGTGTTCGTGAATAATTTGTACGTGGCAGATGAGTCTACTTCAGGCGCAATTACTTTTGCCATGCTTCCTCGGGATGGATACTTTTCCTGATTATTCAGCGGATTGGGATTTGTGGGAAGTGGACGATCCAACGTGCCGGGTTGTGTGTCCATGGGTCTGATTTTATGGCTGTTGCATCCACTCAGTCCTTACCCGCTTTCCTGGCATGAAAAAGTAAAGTAAGCCGGAGTCCGTTAGAATTACGATGGAAACTTTAATGCTCGTCCTCATCCTCCTCCCCCAACTCCCGACTGGCCTAGCCATCTCATCACCCTCGATGTTGGGAAATATCCAGACTCGAAAATCTTGAAGTTGACAAATTTTCTTCTGCTCAATTGGAACCTCTAAGGGAGTCCCCTTTACCAGTCTTTGAAGGAATCCCAACACTGCTGACCGCAGTACTTCAAGGAAAATTCTCCAGTGAAAGTTCAATTGTCCATTAACTCAGGCTCTGCTTTGAGTTCCTTCTTTGTTGTGGTGTTGTGGGGTGCAACACCATTGACTTCAGTACCAAGAGAAATCAATGAGAAGAGTGTTCACTGTGTGGTCGAGGACTCAAGGTACCATTGGACTCTGTGCCTCTGATTGGGTCTTAGAGCTTCTGCACCCTTCGTGTGCTTTGGAAATTTCTCTGGGTGTACCCCGGACTTGAATTTCTTCAGCCTCATTATGTATAAGCTTACTACACGTGGATAGACTCCTCGGATCTCAACTCGCCATTTCATTAAATAAATATATTTTCCAATAAACAACATAGCAATTATACATAAATATGAAATGGGCTAGGACTGTATATAATGATCCAAAACTCAGGCTATCAGTTCAATCTGTTCTTCCTCCAACTCAGTCTCTTCAGCATCACTATCTACGTCCTCCACCCTCCCTGCATGCTCAATCAACTGAGCCAAGTTCTTTTGGTGCTGCTCTTTCACTTCCTCACTGACGCCACTAACCCGCTCATCAATGTCCTGAACTTTCTTGGCTTGTGATGAGTGACCAAAGAGTGGCCTCGCAGTTTCCCACAGTTCCAGTGCCTTGAGCACATCACCATTCTTCTTAGCAATGTCCCCAAGTCGGATCATGCACTCTGCTTTGCTACGGTGAACATCCATATAGGTAAATCCATCTAGCGCAAGAGTGAACAGGCTGACAGCCGTGACTTCATCATTCTCACTGAGATAGACATCTCCAATGAATTGCAAAGCCTTGTGGATTCCTAGTTTCTCTTTTGCTTTGAGAGAGTTTACAAGGAAGACTGTACTCCATGAGGGATCATGGTGTGAGCCCCAGCAAGTGACATTTGCCAGTCTCTCCAGACAGTAACTTACTATCTCAGAAAATTGCCCCCACCCAAATTTGAGGCATTTGTAAAACAGGGAACATGACATGTCCCCTTCTCTGAGATTCAGATCAGCTTGGATCGTGTCACAAGCAGTTGATAGCCTTGTATCTCCAATTTGGTTGAAAATGGTTTGTGATGCACCTATTTTTTCTTGGATCACATTATGTGAAACTCCCATGAGGACCTCAACTCCAGCCATGTTCAGCAAGGAAATGCCCTGATAGGCCAGTCGTCCACCCTGATAGACCTGTAGGAGTTGCTTGTGGAGGTCATAAGCATGGTTATACTCTGATTTGAGTTCATGAACTTCTGCCCAGCAGTTTGTAAGGTGGTAGTTCATGTCCCCGCGGGACAGACCACAAAGCTCTATGAGAGCACTGGCTCTCTTTATCTGAAAGAGGCATTCCTGATATTTACCCAATGCTCGGCAGCATAAGGCTTTAATGTATAGTCCTGCTGCCTCAACTTGCAGAGTCCCAGACTTCTTTGCAAGCCTCTGTGTCTCCTGTGCATACACTTGGGCAGCTACATAGTCACCAGTTAGCCATTTGATCCATGAAAGGCGATACAAAGCTCCAGCTTGTCCTCTGATATTTCCATGTGACTGTGCCAAGGAGAGGCCCATTTTACAGTATTTTAGAGCACTGGGAATGTCAAACTGTGCATAATAGGTGCCTAAATTAACGTAAAAAGTGGCTACAATATCTTTTCTCAGCCCACTTCATTGACAGAGAAAGTGGACATACCTTCCAAGTCAGGATCATCACACATCTTCAACCACTCAAAGGTCTGAGTAATTAGTGTTTTGGGGTGGGTGAGTAAATGAGATCCTCGGCCACCAAATAACCTGATAGTGAAAAATGCTTTTGCCCAATAATCCTCTAAGTGTGGGAGGAGGGTGATGACCTTGCGTATCAGAGGTATTGCTTCTTTGCCAATGTTTGAACTGAACTCCATGAACTGAGAGGTGCAGGAAATACTGTCTGCTAGATCAGGATGCCCCAGGTGCAGTCCATTTTGGATGATGTTTGAGATATTTGTGTAGTTTGAATTTAGTCGCTCAACATAGAGGGCTGATGATTGCTTCCCTGCATACACTTTCAAGAGTTCCTGGAAGAGCTTGAAGAGTGGTCTGATCATTTCATTTGTTGGTGGTAGAAATTTTGCCATATATTCACGGATCGGTACTAGAGCTTTCAGCCGATTGTGGTCATCAGTGTAGGCCAGAGCAGTGCGAAGCAGGGCCCTTTTACAGTCAAGAATATCCTCAATTGCAAAGTTGCTTTGCTTCAGTTCTGCATCCAAAAGCCCATCTGGGAGAATTGACAGCAGACTCAACAGTTCCTGAGAGTGAGGTATGGATGTGATTCTAGGACTTGCAAGTGAAAGCGAGATGGATAATTCAAGATTGGATTTTCGGTCCGAACCCTCTGAGATGACTGAGGTCTGCTCCTTCTGCCAACGTGATAAGATTGTAGGGCAGCCCTCAACATCCACAGCATGAGCAAGAAGGCTTATTGAGAGTGGCATATTGTCTGCGAGGTGAAGGACTTGGTCGATTTCCTCTAATGAGTGCTCATCATCTGCAATATCAAAAAACATCCTTCGGGCTGCTTCTTGTGACAAGGGCTCCAGAGGCTGTAAGAATGGCCGTGTCCACTGCACTTTTGATGGTCTTTCAGCTCCTTGCATTGTTATCTTGGACTTTATGAGTAAAACAGCAGAAGGACAGAAGATGGTACATACTATTAATGCCAGACTGGCTATCTCTGTGAGTAGAGAGAGGAGCTCCTCAACCTCCTTTCGGGATTGAAGTGGCTCCCAAACAGTCTCAAGGTTGTCAAGAATCAGTAAAGTGGGTGGACCCTCTGAAAGGCAGTGGAGCACTGCTCGAGTCAAGTCTTCCCCAGGTTTTATTCCGAGATGAGCGCCAATGAGACCTGTGAGTTCCACTTTGCTTGCTGCAGTGTCACAGGCAATAAATAACCGATTTCCTTGGTACTTGATAACAATTTCTTCATGATGTAAGACAGCTCGTGCCAAGCTGGTCTTTCCCATGCCCCCTGCACCTAGAATAGCTATCTTCGGAGTGCTTTCCCTGAAATGATTGAGGATATCAGCAAGCTCTGATTCACGTCCATGAAATATCTTGGGCTCTGCTGGCAGCATCGAAATGGAGTTAGAGCTACGATGACTATTAGCAAAGACACAGAAAATGTGTACTTTTGGGATCACCTGGCATATGGGCCAGAATACATATTGCTAATCTGGGCATCTATTATTGTTGCTCATACAAACAAGTGTCCTCACATACAGAAGATGCTGAGTCTGAACTGGATATGGTCTCAATTGCATTGAGGACCTCGTGGTGTTTGATCTGGGCCTGCTCCTCCATTTCTCTCGCAGTGGACATGATACTTGAGGATTTAATCTGCAAACCACCTTGAGTGGGTGTGTTGATCTGCTTGGAGGTTCAAAGTGTTTACCTGAAAGAAATTGATTCCCTCTTGCAATTGTGCCTTGCAATCTTTCAGTAGCCCATTTAATTCCCCCTGTCGGAAGAACTTCTTGACTTTGCTACTTTGCTGAGCCTCAATAAATGTATGAATCATGTGGATGGTTCTAAATGTGTTATGTGAGCTAGGGCATGTGTATGGCAGGGGCAGGTTACTGGGTGAAATTTGTAATTTCATTCAAGATGCTAGGTGGTAGTTCGGCACCAGTGTCTGACTTGATGTAGACACCAATAATTGCACTGAGTATGACATGAGTCTGCTCCATCAGCTCAGCACACTCATTTTTGCCTTGTTTGATGGTCTAGGGCACCATCTCAGAGGCATGCTGGTTAATTAATTTTGGAAATATACCTGTACCAAGTTCAAAAGTGACTGTGTGGTATTCACCATGGCTTCCAACCCAGGGATCTTCAGGGTGTTAACCAGAACATCAAGTGTGTTGACTGTGATGGTAAAACATTTTGCAATGCTGTCCAAGCGGACCTCAATTACAGTTGGTTGATGAGGCATGATGGGAAAGGGTTGTGTCTGTTGGAATCCTTGCATGCCTTATACATTCAGGACCTTGGGAATTTACACTCTGATTGGATACTGTTCATCCCTTCTTCTGCCGTGTGGGTGCGATGTCTATCGAGATACATTCGTGCCTTGTTGATGCATCAGACTTTTGACAAAAATCTTGCAAACCAGGGATGAGAAGACCACCAGTCAGAGCTTGATTTTCACAAGTTCGTCAGTTCGATCCGGAATCAGGACATTTATTCTAAGTTTGAGGATGGAGTATTCCATCAGGAATGTATTAGGTGGCCAAATAGGTCTTTTGTAGCATGTATACTATCTATTCTACCCTTGATTGCATTTTGCGAGTGCATTTTTTCACCCTTTTATGCTTGTGAACTTGTCGGTAAGCTGACAAGAGCCAAAAAGGGGACAGGATTTTTCTGCACTACTTGTCAAATAAGTAGATAATGGGATACTTCACTGTTATGAGTTGCAAATAAATGCAGAGAATGTACCGAGAGATCATGACTACCATTTATCAGCGACAGCTGAGGTCAAAATTTCCTGTTGAGTCTCTAGAGAAGAAATTCGTAGAATGTGAGGTCAGTGTATCAAGCATGCACACCGGATTCCACCACCATCTCGATCACCATCCCATAAGCAGCCACAGCCATCTATTGGATTGTTTTCGACACGATGCGGGACGGTACCGCAAAAGGCCGGCCTGCAATCACACATTGACGGGGCCACGGCAGCTGGAGTAATCCTCCCTTCTGAGTCAGAAATAAGATAGTAAGAAGGTGTATATCATCCGGCGAGTGTTCTACAGCTCACCAGATGTTTTCTTAGCCACTCAATTGGCTTTCTCGTAGAGTTTAAACCATGGTTGAAAAATCTTTGATCCGCTGCACGTGAGTAATTGGACAGGATTTACCTCGAAAAGCCTTGATGGCTGCCCACAAACTGTCTATGGCCGTATGCAGCTGCCTATCTCTGTCCCGTGTGTCTGAAGTTCAGCCTCCGGCTTCACAGTACATGACAGCCCTAGCATCTCGCTCCAATGTCAACTTTGAGATGGGGTGATCTGGTTCACAGTATTCACTTGGCAACAGCGTGTAATCCACATAGAAGTGTGATAGTGGGTGAAACAAATAACTTGAAGGAGCATAGAATCAGAATGGAAGGATGAAGTGTGATCCCGATGTCCCCGCGATTCCTTTGAACACGGGACAATGGCGGATAATTAACTGTTTGTTGTGCTACAGCCATTGGTACTGTCACTTCCCGCGTTGAACTGTCGCTTTGAACTATTACTTGGGAACTTGATGATGGCCGCCGCCGCAGCGCGTTATCGCAAGATTGTCACACAAAGTTCAACATGCACTATTTGACTCGTAGCTTCCGCCTTTGAGCCTCCAGAAGCTGTACAATATGTAGATAATTATTCAGCAGCAATGTTACTACTACCTTCATCAGACACCACCGAAGCGGCCACAACATTGTGCCGGGCGTGTACTTTAGGTTAATTATGCTAACTTGGTCTTTGGATTTCCGACCCGGAGTGCATTTAAATCTCACTACATCAATAAGTCCGAGTCAAGGGCCAAGGCACCAAATAATACTGTGAACTCCTGCGAAAGGGTGGATGGACCAATCAAAACTCCGCTAGGGCGCCTTGCGAAAGCAAATACGCGGTTATTTGGGCCCTTTCGATGCCCATAAACTCTGGTAACATCAACTTGAAGGTGTGATCTTTCAATATGCTAGAGGGACTCAAGCGAGGATATACAAAAGTCGCGACATACATACATTCAAATGGACGGTACATTCGATCAAACACGGTACATTCTGTGGGAATGTACCGTGCTTGATTCATGATCCTCATCAAAATGCCTTTGAGTTACGAGTCATAAAATTTGTGTCAGCAAATTTGACTCGTTTTTGACAGCTCGTTCTCCCTACAAATTTGCCATCGATTCAGCACTTTTTGATTCTCTTTGTTGTGGTTCTGATGATATCAATGTTACGTACTTTTTTTCTTCCCCACTTCATGCCATCATTTTCAGCACTTTTTCTTTGCCTTCCGTTATCGCTCATGCTGTCATTTCTTCCCCACCTTTGTCCATCATTTTCCGACCTATATATTCGTGTTCGCGCTCATACTACTCTCTCCCCGTCTGCCTCATTTTTTCCGTCCTCCTTTTTATATTTTAATGCCATATGGTGGGGTTTCTCTTTCACCTCGCTGGTTCACTTGCTCATTTTCTACA
This sequence comes from Mycena metata, assembly GCA_029378385.1. Taxonomy (NCBI): domain Eukaryota; kingdom Fungi; phylum Basidiomycota; class Agaricomycetes; order Agaricales; family Mycenaceae; genus Mycena; species Mycena metata. The sequence continues at coordinate 115,168 of JARKIB010000102.1, read as the reverse complement.
GTTTCCCGGCCCCTTTGGGATTCGCTGCCCTACGATATTCGCCGTCGAATCATCGACATCGTGCTGGCCCCATCCTCCTCGGCCTCGCGTCTTCGCTTCAAGCTTTGTGTCACCTCGAGCGCGTGGTTGCGATTTATCCTCTCCCATCCCCATTATTGGACACATATCGTTGTGACGTCTCGCGCGTCGAGACTCCACGTTCTACGCCAAATCTCTCTCGCCACTCCCCTTCCTTTGCACCTGCGTTTCTCCTTCGTGTCCTCCCCTCCCCCTACCGGCTTGGGCTACCTCCTCGCCCATCTCGACTCTGTTGCACATTTCACCATTGAAACCGACAGTGCTGATACTGTCGACCGCCTCCACGCCGTTTTTGGCTTCGTGCCTGCGCCGCGCCTGCAGTCTTTTCGTATTCTGTACGACCGGACCTCCATACCCCCGCCTGTCCCCTTCGACCACGCGTCCCCCATGCCCTGGTTTGGGTCATTCTACCCTGACCTGCAGACACTTCACCTGCGGTGTGCGATCATGCCACTTGCCCCAGGTTCTATCTCTGCCCTGCGCGACCTCACCCTTGCGGGCAGTCTCTTTCCTTGCCGCGTTCTCGCCGTCCACCTCGCGGATGTCATCTCGTCCTGCCCCCTTTTGGAAAACCTCACCCTCTTTCGTGTTTGCTGCCCTGGGATAGACGACGCCTCCAATTTCCCCGTCGTCCACTCCTCTAGCATATCATTCCTCCGGCTCGGATTCAGCGGGCAGTACGAGCTCCGCGAGTTCGTTCGCTGCCTGGATTTTCCCAGTTTAACCAGTCTTTCTCTCGACGTCCTGTCGGAGTGGGATGTCGCCGCCTGCCTTGACTTACACCCCACTCTCACCGCCTCGATCTCTGCACTGACCATCCGTGGAAGCCGTGCCTTCCCCCTCTATTCACCATTCTCTTTGCCGGTCGATCATCTTTTCCCCCTTTTCCCCGCTCTTATTTCTTTGGACTTGACAGATACCATTTCACCTACTTTTAGTTCCGTTCTTACATTCTTCGCTCGCCAATCCCTCTCCGGAACATCTCGCCTTTCCCCCGCCCTCTCTTCTTTGCGTGTCAGCCATGCTACCCTGCACGACCTTCATCGCTTTGTTACCCTCTGCGCCCCAGTACCGCCCGACGGATTTCGCCTTCAGGAGCTCCATTGCGTTCTCGGCGGCCTAAAACGACCTGGGCCCCCTTCCTTCCAGGACAATGATCAGCGCCAGTGGCTGCATTCAGTTGTCCGTCACTTTACTTATTCATATTCTCCGATGCAGTCGTGGTTATAGTCGGTAGCATTTTCAGTCGTTATTACCCGACGTCCTCTTGTCCAGTCTAACTTCTTGTTTGTAATCCTATTTTTTTCTGCCCTCGCGGTTTTCCTTGTGCGGCACCGGCCCTGCCCGCGATGAGCCGAGGCACCACCTGAGATCTGGGAGTCTGTGTCTATTCATTCGGTTGAATAAGTTTCGACAATCTAAGTCCCATCTGACCGCTTTTGTCGCCGGCCATCTTTGATGTTGATGGTATTGCTCCCTTGTCTTCCGCATGCGGTCCCCCACCCCCCCCCCCCCCCCTTTTTTTTTTTTTTTTTTTCTTTGGCGACGGAGGCGAGCGCCGCGGGTGCCGGTCCACCCCTCTATTTTTTCGAGACCTACAACTACATCCGAAGACCCGTCGAATCTTTTGCTCGCCTCGCCTTTCCATGCCTTCATCTTTCGGTGGTCTGTGCTTTCTTCTATATTCGCGTCGACGCAGTTCTTACTTTATCACTTAGTCCTCGCCGCCTTATCCTTCGCCTTTCCCGTCCTTCCCCCCGAGATCTTGGGCTATATCTTTCGCCTTGTATGCTCAGAACATGACCCCACTCTCCGTCAATTTCGGGCTGCGTGTATCCGCCTCAGCCACGTAAATAGGTACTGGCGCGCCGTTGCATGCGCCGAACCTTCCTTGTGGCGCACATTGGTTGTGGACGATACTACTCCGCCCGGATATTTGGATGCGTTCATCGAGTATTCAGGTCATCGGCCCATTGCGGTGGCTTTCGCACTCATTCGTGTTTTTTCACCTGCTTCAAGATCCCCGTACTGCGCACCGCTCGTCGCATCGGCCATTCGCATCCTGTCCAGTCTTCACCGATGGGAAGCGCTCGAGCTGTACATTGATCACAGGGACACTATGGACGCCCTGGTTTCTTTATTCACCGATCTTCGGGCGCCTCGTCTGCGCTATGTGTCCCTGACGTGTCGCGAGTTCAGCCTCACCCCCACGCCTACATCCCACGCCTCTCCGACCTCCTTATTTGGCCCAACTCTCCACAGTATACGTCATATAACTCTCGACGGCGTCATGCTCCCTCCTGCGCTTGCGTCTCCCATGCCGCTCTTGGTGGACCTTGCGTTGGATGGTATACCGTCTCCATTTTGGCCCACGTATCACGCCTTCATCCGTTTGGTCGCCCAATCCCCTTCCCTGCGTCGGATCTGCCTCAATTGTGTAGGCTTCACAGGTGCCCCACCCGTCAGCTCGACGCTTGTGAGCCACATCCTTCATTTCGACATTTCCTTCGGATTCGGCACACTTGAATGCGGCCGATCTACTCTGGTCCTTCTCGCTTCGTTGGTCTTCTCCGACCTCGATTCGCTCAGAATGGCATTCCGTAACACACGCGCAGCTGCAGCCTTTGCTGCCACTTCAATCGTCTTTAACGCGCGCCGCGTTTGTTTGGAAGGACCTTGCACCGACATCCTCGTAGTTCGTTCTATCATGGCCCGCCTTCATCACGTAGCTGCCTTGGATCTGTGCCATGGCCACTCCGCCATGCTTGCCGCGCTCAAACCCGCTCACACTGTGGACTCCGCAATTCCCCTACCCTCCGTGGCTTCCCTCCGGCTTTATGAGCCCGATTGGGTTGCATTGCTCGACGCGCTCGCGTCGAGGGCTTCGGCTTCTCAGACCGGCATCAAAGAATTGCAGTGCTGCATTCCCCGCGTTCGTTCCTACCTTAAATGCACTGTACCTCATGTTTCATACAGCGACTTTCCCGCCTTTCAGCAGGTCCTTTGTTTAGTGGACACCTTTGCTTGGTTTGAACCTACTCTCCCAGACAACCCCTTACTTATCAGTAAATACTTTACTTAGCTGTGCAATCAAAATCTTCACGTCCGTTAAAGCCTTGGCCGTAACGTTTTTGCCGCCGCCGTCTTTACGGCCTTCGCTTCATAACCGAATAGAAAGTATTATAATTTCATATAAACGGAGAGAGGAAACCAACAAAACCAAAAAAAAAAAAAAAAAAAAAATTTAAAAAAGGTAAACTTGGAAACGCAACTGGTTCCCCCTTTTAGATTTCCTTATTCAGTTCTCAGAATCTATCCGCTTGCGTCCATCGTGCTCGCTCTTAAATTGCGCGCACAGCGGCTCCCATTGCATGGCCCAGGCCAGACGTCTTCCCATGTGGAATCTCAGTTTGCAAGGTATTCCGCCCTTCTCGTCCGCACTCCACACCCTGCTGACCTTGCGCCCTTATGCAGCTGCATGCCTCTGTTTTCTCTTGCCTTATGAATTGCAGCTTTACATTTTGGATCTCGTCTTGTTGTGCCGTGGCTCTGGACAGCTACTGCGCACGAAAGTCTGTCAAACGTCTAGTTCCTGGATGCGATTTGTTCGGTCTCACCCCCGCTACTGGACGCGTGTAGTGGTATCCTCCCGCATCGCAATGGACGACGTGTTGGCCAATATCACCCTCGCGGCTTCGCTCCCCCTCCGCTTCCACATAATCGTCCGCTCGTCCGATCCCGTCCTTGATTTTGGATCCTTGGCGCCGCATATGCTGCGTGCCACTCATTTCACCTTAGAGTCAGACGACCAGTTGACTCTTTCCCGCCTTCATCAGTCTTTCAAAGGCATTAGCGGTCCACTGTTGCGCCATTTCGCGCTCTTTTTTCGGCGCGACCGGCAAAATACTCCCCGCGACTGCACTCCGCTCTTGCCACGCAGTTGGTTCTCCGGGCAGCTCCAGGCGCTAGAAGTCCTTCACGTCTGTTGTGCGGCCATGCCCTTCGCCGACTTGCATTTGCCGGCTTTGCGCGTGTTCCGGATGTGGGGAGTACACCGTCAATACAGCATAGATTTCCGCACCTTGTCGGGCGTAATTTGCAACAGCCCACTGTTGCAGGATGTTAGCCTTCGCCGCTTTACTTGCACCGGCTTGCGCAGCTTCGACACCCTCCCCGTCCTTCGCTCGACGTCCGTCCGGACTCTTGAACTTGGATTTCCGTGCGACGGCTCCCTCGGCCGTTTGGCGTCCCTCTTCGAGTTTCCCTCTCTTTCGGATCTTCTCTTGGAGATATCGACTCTGGGACATGTTAGACAAACCGAGTTGTTGCGGCCTCAGCTTCTCGCGACTGTCGCCTCGTTGACAATCAGCAATCCTAGCGCTCGATCCGTGCCCTTCGACTTTCCGTACACCCACCTTTTCCTGTTGTTTCCATGCCTTCGCGCATTGGATCTCAGCCTTTCCCATCCACGTGTCTTCGCGGACCTCGTCCTGACCTCGTCGCTCCATTTTCGTGCGCACGCTGTAGCGCTGCTTCCGCGCCTCGCGAGCTTGACCGTGAACCATACCGGCATGCGCGACCTGTACGAATTCGCGTCGTGTTATCCCGTGGATCTTGCCCTCGGACATCCCTGCGTGTCTTTGAGTCGGATTCGTGCAGTGTTCGGCGTAGACGTACCGCACGGTCCACCGACCATGGACGAGGCCGCCGCGTCCTCTTGGTTGGCCTCGAATGTTCTGCACTTCGATGTCCATACGTTCAGTTCGCCGTAGTTTTCTTCTTCTTATTTTTCATTCCATATACAACTTGTCCCCCGTAGCAGACCAGAAAAAAAAAAAACACGCGTTTGAATGGCTTCAATGTTTACATCGTTTCATTGTCACGTGCAATTTCGGCCGGCCCTTGCGCGACCGATCTACTCTACCCAATTCATCCAAATTGTGGCCTGCTATTAGCTACTTTAGCCAGCCCTTCCCCTACCGCTCAGCCCCGCCAATTCGTCCAAGTTGTGGCCTGCAATATCCTCTTCCTGCGAACAGTATCAGCTGCGCGGCTCCGACCTCTGCATTGTAACTTACTGTCTTGTTGAACAACTCGATGGATGCCACGAATGAATTGTGGTACGTGTTACCTCTCCCGCACAGAGGCCCTCCCAAACTCCACGCCACAGAATGTTTGCCGTCGAACGCTGTGTATTTCGTGGCAGGCTCAACGCCCCTCTCTTCCTCAATGTGCAACGTCAACGGATAGAACGAGCTGTGCCCGTCGTGCAGTGTTCGCACCGTCGCCGGGCAATTGGGGTTCTGGCCGCACTCATGGTTGGCGTATCGGTCGTAGTCCCCGAGCTGCTCGATTTCGCGTTAGTCCTTGTATGTTGTTCGCGCGCGCCCATCTCCCCCTCTTTCCACTCACTTTAGTTTTGAAGGTAAACCCGCGATCCTCGTACTTTTCGAAGCACTTCGCGTTGCGCTTAGCGGTGTATGCGTCCAGCAAGTGCGAGACATTGATGAGAGCCTCGCCCTCGAAAGTGAGGTCGCCGTAGGTGCAGTACAGTCCACGAGAGCACAGAATGTTCATGACGAGCGTTGAATGAAACTGGAATACCGCTATCGCGGCGTTGTCACCTTTTACAATCATCAGATTTACCGCTGCACTCTCCGAGGACAGCCATAAAATCTTCGTTATTGCCAGGTGCCTCGGATAATGGACGTCCACCCTTTTGTCCAGCGTCAGGTCCATCCGGTCGCACAGTATTTCCAACATGTGCTTTTCTTCCACCTCTGGGCAATAAATATCGACGTCTTTGGGTTTGAACCTATTCGGAAACATGGCCGCCACAGGAAGCGAGCCCGATATCACGCTGTGTGTTTCTCCGAGGGCGTTCAGCATTGTGCTGGGTTCAAGTCCGCAGTCGGCTAGCGCTTTTCTAATATTTCGCTCCATCGTCTCCACCTGCTCGTTAAATTAATTAGGCCGCCATATTCGTCTACAGCTAAATAGCTTACTTCGTGCAATGCTGGGGCTGCAGTCTCCATCGATGTGGTGGGCCGTGTTAGCTTGTCTTGTTCGTCAAACCTCGGCACGTGCCGCGTCTCAATCTTCCTTCTTCTTTCCACCGTGTTCTGTCTTCCTCTTTTTTTTTTTCGGTACACTTGTTCTTATGTTTCCTCTTTCGAGCCTCCTTTTAATCCCTTCTTTTAGCAAGCCAAAATAAAATAAAATGGACCGCATCCCTGCAGAGATCAAGTACAAGATTCTCCGTTCAGCCCTCGGCGTTTTCAAGGATCAGCCCCACGCGTTCATGCGTACGCGCAAGACGGTCTGCTGCCTGTCCAACGAGTGGCGCGCGCTAGGTTTAAGCGACCCGGTTATTTGGTCGCACGTCTTCGTGTCGCCCAGAATTGGCCGCGCCGACATCCTTCGCCAATCTGCTCGGTGTTCCTCCGATCTGGATGTCTACGTCGAGCTCCTTGACATGGACCTAGATCCGGCCTTCCTTGCGTGGTTCACCGACAACATCGCACCCTTGTTGTTGCGTTGCCGCGAACTGACCATCGTGTCGCCTTACACACCTCCTTCTGTGGGCATTTTCCGAACGATATCGTCCCTGGACGGCTCCTCGATCCAGCGCATCCGATTGGACTTCCGGCCCGTCCCTCTTTACCAGCAGTGGATGAATACTCCCGTTCAACCGATGTTCCGCGGGCTCTTGCCCAAGCTCCAATCCCTCTCCATGCGTCGCAACTTCCTGTTGCCATCTGCCATGCCCTTCCTTCAGCCAATCCGTGAACTTCACTTGTCGTCTCTCAACGCTCCGTATATCCCTTCGGTGGAGACCATGCTGGAAATCCTCCGCTCGGCTCCGTCCCTCGCGAACATTCGTCTCAAAGACGTCGATTTTAGCGGATGGAAAACGTCGTCCCGCCCGCTGCCTGTCCTGAAATACCTCACCCATTTGGCCATAATCAGTCTGCCCATGGGTGTAGTTGACGTGTTCTCACTTGTCACCATGCCCGCCCTCCACACTTTCCATCTCGAATACAATCGCGACGATCCGATCGGGTACATGCACATTGCTTGGAGCGACATCTTCCTTGGCGTAACCACCGCCATCGTTCGCACCCATTCGTGGGACCACGCTGAGTTCGAAGGAGTTTTGCGCCGATTTTCTGCCGCCGAGCGCGTCGATATTCGAAACAATGATCATATGCTTACGGCTGCATTCCAACACATTATCTTGACGCGCCAGGGTCTGCTTCCTAACGCCGAGATCATTTTTCTGCCCTCGTGGGTGCCTCTCTCCAACGCTGATGATATGCTGACGAACCCGAGTCGTCAATCCGGCGCGCCTGGCATGCGTTTGGTTACTCCTGTGTCCCTCTTCAACTTGACTGAGTACATAGAATATTATACTGCGATCGATAGTACCGTTGCTTACCGCCCAATTACTGTACCTGAAGATCTTTGGGCTTAGTCTATATATAGTCTTGAATACAAATCAATCCGGCGTCGTTCGCGATAAAAACCACGTGACGCCTCGTGTCCACATTCCACGCTTTCGGATCTTTTTTTTTTTTTTTTTCCCCTTGATGCGTGCGGAGTTGCTATTTACTCCACCACTCCCCCTCGTACGTTCGTTTGTCTTAATGGGAAGATTTTTATATCGCTTGTTGTATTACCGTGGATTTCGGCCATCGCTGTACCTGTGAGACCGTACGCCTAAACTCGATGGAGAATCTTAATCTATTTCAGTTTCCGATGTTCTTTGCGATATGAATGCGCTGCCCTGTTCATTCTCAATAATCCTTCTCCGAGGTCATATGTCGCCTTTCACACCACCCCCCTGTGCTTTCGGTTGCCCGACGGCGCAATAAAATCTTCGTACCCACTATTTTCGCTTGTTTTCCTGCCTACCACATGCGGGGTGAGGGGGTGAGGGGGGACTGCGGCGAGGGGGGGGGGACAATTTGTGGGGGTCGAATCGGCCTTGCACTCCAATCCGCCCCCACTCGCCTTTGCCCTTGACCCTTACGCCCATGTCCACTCTTCCCTCCTCTTCCCTTATGCCCTTGCAAACAAGTACTCTTTGTCTCGTTACTCTGCCCTGCCACTGTCCAAATCCTTCCTTGCTGGCGCCTTTTTCAGAGCTCCAACCGCTGCATCCCGAACGTCGCGTCGTCGCGCGCCGTGGTCCTCGTCCAGTGATCTTTGCTTTTTGGGTGCCGGGTAATGCACTTTTTTTTTCTTTTTTTGTGTGTTATCTCATATACTTATTCCTTGGAGTTCTAGTCCTTGCCGCCGTCCAGAGCCCTCTTTTTTACGCGACTATAACTTCCTCAGGTGAAGCTCGGCATTCCGATGATAGAGTGTCTACTAATCGCCGTTCCAGTCCCGCGATGCGCTCTACGTCTATCAGATTATATCACCGACTACGTTTCTATGCGTCCGTGTTCCACCCTTGTCTCCACCCTTACCGCGGATGCGGACGAGACGACGCCCTCTCGTGATTCCGCACGCTATGCACGCGTTTTGAAGGCGAAGTTATGATTAAACCTCCCATTTATCCCCGTCGTATGTTCTTCTTGACTTCCTTCGTGTCCTCAGTCGTCTAACCTCTCTTGTAGGCAATGGCCCCTATGTTGCGATCGATCATTGTTTATCATTGTTTTAAATCGAATATATTACCTTCGCCTGCTCTCCGCCTTGAGTGCGTTGTCGACTGGCCCCCCCTTTGCTTTGGCTTTCTCTGTTTCGTGCTCTTCCTACGTTCACATTGCTATTCGATTCATCTACGGGTATACTGTCAAAAGTTGTACCCTACAAATCTCCCGCTCTGGTACCAGGTGCAGAACTTTGCAGACCATGAAAGATCCTTTCCCTCGTACGACTTCTCTCGTCTAGTCGGTCTGCCTTGGGTGCAATCGAAGCTGTACCAGTCTGTTGGTATTCCGCGCGGTATAGTCATCGCAGCGGCCGATGCGCGCCGCACTACCGCGTTGTAGACCTCCAACGACGCTTGCGCGTCCAGCCCTGCGTCTGCTTCGCGTTAGCCTGGCGGCGTTAGTTATCGACTGATTGTAGCCTACATTTTTTGTGCGCATCCGTAAGCGCGCCGTCCCATCGCTGTTTCTGCATAGTCTTGTCCATTTTGCTGTGCAGGACGTCCTGGACGCAGCGCTCCAAACCAAGCGGGGTTTGGTCAGAGTCGAGGTACTCTTCTACGTTGCTGAACTTGGTGAGCAACCCTACATCCACCATGTTTTTCGTGTCCACCCCCACCGCATCGAATATGATCTTGCCGTCGATGGGGAACCCGACGCCCGCCTTGACAACTTCTTGGGATTGCACAACGCGCTTTAACTCGAGTGGGAACGCTGCACACACGTCAGATCGTCCCGTGTCTTTGGATGAGAAGTGGTGGTTGCCTTTTATTCTTTTGACCGGTATGATGAACACGTCGGACGGGATCGCGATTTGCACGACGCAAAGCTTCGCCTTGCTCCACATGTCGATCTCGCCCTCTACCTCTGTCTCCACATCGCCGGTGCCCTGTTCCGGCTCGCAGAATTCGGTGTCAAACCCGATTACGCCGCCTTGAATTCCACACAGCGCGACGTTGACCGCAGTTTCCGACTGCAGCACTGTGAATGGGCGATCGGGTTCGTATGACTGTTCTTTACTGTTAGCTGCGATCTGCGGTTAAAATACCTGTGTGCTTGCTTGCTTACCGGCAGATTCAAGGATGACATGGTGGTCTTGAAGTATCAGCCACTTTCCTTTTTTGGTCCATCGTCCTCCCTCCGCCGTTATGTGCTTATCACGTTTTCCGTCTTTGTTTCCCTACTCATTGCTCCCTCCCGCAGGTCCACTCAAAACTCGGCCCGCTCGCTTCCCTACGACGTGTTGTCCTGCATCTTTATCGAGTTGCTCGGATGCTTTCGCGATGACCCCAATGCGTACGAAGACAGCAAAATGTACGTGGGCCTGGTTTCTAGAGACTGGCGTTGCGCCATCAACTCTACACCCGTTTTATGGTCGTGTGCGACTGTAGACAACTACACGGATCTCCAAAAGTTATGCGCAGGCCTGTCGAAATCTGGGGTGTTGCCCCTGCATCTTCGCTTCGATCTCGTGGCTCGAAACCTCCTGGACCCCTCCATGGCAAGCCCGTCTCAGATACACAGCTTCCTCCATCGCGCGTTCACTTCCCTTCGCCCATATCTCTATCGGTGCACGTGTCTCGATTTGTGCACCTTAGACGGAACCACAACCGTCGCTCTGTTGTCCGTTGTGGCCCCCCTGTCATTTCCAACGCTCTCCAACCTTCAACTCGACTTGGCCCACACCTCACGCGTCACCGCACATACCGCGCTGGCTTTTGCCCTTCCTGCACTGGCGCGTTTGGTCATTAATGGTGGATTCCTAGAGCTGAGGTCTTCGGTATACTCCAGCTTGACGACTTTGGTTTTGCGGGGTCAGCTTTACACCCAGTGGAGCCATTTCGTGACTTCTCTTACCGGCCTCGTCCGCCTGCAAAAGTTGGAGTTTCACGATGTCGCCTGCTTCGGGCCATCGTCGTACGAGAAGGTGTCTCAACTACCGACGCTGCTTCTTCCGCAGGTCCGCAATTTTAAACTGTCAGCGTCCTTCGTGTCCTCGACTTGGATACTATCGATACTCAGTTTTCCGGGTCTGCGGCGCCTGCAACTCGTGCTCCCTGACCTCCTGACCTTGGGAGGCCTTGTGAAGGTGGTTGGACGCGCATTCCGACCCGTCCGTCATCTGGAGCTTTCAATGATGTCTTGTTCCGCCGACGGTTTGGTGTCCTTGCTGGCACCCATGACTTCGCTCCTTACGCTAGATGCGTCCTCGTCCCACCATTGCTTGGGGCCGCAACTTCTGCTTGCAGTGCGCGACCCGAGATCTTTGTTACCGGAATGTGCCACCATCCGGCTCCCTTATCCTACTCCGACTTCCGACCAGCATTTGCTGTCGCTGGTCGATCCGGATCCTCATTGTCGTACTTGGTTCGCGTCCTTGTCATCGTCCCTCTTCATCCGGGTCGACACTCATCCCCTTGTGAAATTGTCTTACTCTTCGTACGACGCGTCTCTCGGGCACTTTTGTTAGATAGACCTGCGTGTGGTTTACATTTAATTCATACTGTTAACTTGGCCGCTTTCTCCTCGACACTCAGGCCCCATTTGGAACTGTACTTGTAAACCCTAAAATTACGTACGTGCTTCCTCATCCACTCTATATTCCTGGCGTGTTCGACCCGTCCGAAAGGCCGTCCTACTATTCCCATCATCACTTCCCTCAGCTTCATTTGGCTGCCGTCACTCGAGCCATTTGCGCCGTGTCGCATGCAAAATTGTAGGACTTCCAAAGCTGTGGCGTGGGCTGTTTCGAGACTTTGAAGCTGGCAGAACACAGTGGTCGTCTCGCCAGACATGTGCAGCCCGGAGTACGCGATGAGTTCGTGCAAAAGCTGCCCCTCGCAATCTGTTATGTCGAGATGGGTCACGCTGCGGAACATCTCGAACAGCGGCGGTAGATTGTAGACGTCTCGACCGTTGTCGTCTATTTTCAGGTGTGTCGCCCCTGACCACAGCTGAGGACATGTAACAGCTCGGTCGACGTGCGTCGGGTGTGATATCAGCAGGTGAACCGTTCGAAGGTTCGGGAGGTCCAGTTTGACGGCCAGACGCGTCACGTTTGGATCTCCGAAATTGAGGCGAAGCGTGTGGAGGGACATCGATTTAACTTGTTCTGTGGTCTCTCCAGAAAAGTGGACACCCCAAAGCGCGAGTTCTTCTAGCCTCGGCGAGTCCATTACTACGCTTCCGATGACCTGGCAATCGAAAGCCCGCTCCATTGGAACATTGTATATCCGCAGTTCCCTAAGAGTATGAGATTGAGCTGAGGCAAGGGGGAACGGAAATAGGGTGCCGTGGAGGTGGATTCTCTCGACATTTGGAAGCTGGACGGCGGACCAGCCTGGTCGATTAAGCGCGCCGTAGTCCTGTCTTGTGGGGCTATGCGTGAACCGGATCGTCACTTCTCGCAGAAGCGGCGCATACGATGCGCGGAGAGCGTCCTGCACGCTGTCGTACACCGTCCGGTCTTCGGTCTCCACCATGATCTGGTCCACACGGTCAATGAAGAGCTGGACGATGCTCATGCGCTCCGTCACCAGTTCCTGAGACGTGTGCACGTCCCTGTGGGCCTCGAAATAATTGTCGACGGAATGAAAGTCCATGCAGAGCTTGATATTGAGTCCACCGGCCCTCTCGACGAACGTTTGTATCAGCTCTGCCGGAGTATCCAAGTCCATGTATATGGGCGTCCAAAATTTGGGAAAACCGGATATTATCCTCATCCACTCGCTTGACGCTCGACGCATCGTCCATCTAGTCCGCACGAATTTGGAGAAGCTGAAGCTGCTCTCGCAGTAAAAAACCTCGTTGAAAATTCGGACCCCAATTTCCGCTGGAAAATGCGAGATGCTTGTGCGGGCCATACTGACTCTGTTTTCAGCTCGTGCACTCCCTAGCTAGGTCGGTCGTACCCTATTTACCTGGGATTTGCTGCTGGGAGCTGCTTTGCCGCTTATGTCGTCGTAACAGTCTTCTGCAGAGGTTTGCCGTCATCATCCCGGCTAGTGTGTTACGTCCCAGACACTTGTTCTGTCCCCAAATCTTGGAATCCCTCCTTTTGTGGTAGATAGTCAAATGGGTAGTGGACACATTATAGGGGTTGTTTGTGCAAGTTTAATTTACAACACAACAGCGTCCGTTATCGGCCCGGTCTATTCCACCGTGTCTCTAGCTCGCTTCCCGCTCTGACCGTTTTCGCCTGCGTATGGATTCTTGCGTCGCAATGCTGGCTTGGCTGCAACTACGGAAGACATCGCGTTTCTCTTGTCTTCTTCCATTGCCTACGCGTCTCTTGAATCAGCGCTTTCCCCAGTTTATGATGATTCACTCGCCTTGGAGAAGGTCGAATCGAGGAGCGTGAGGCCGTTTAGGTTGCAGTGCATTTTGATCGTGCCCATTTTACCTGAGGTCTTGAACGCGATAACTGACGCGTATATCTCAACGATGTCGCCTATCCTAAACGTTCCAGGGTACGCAATATCTAGTGTGCTCTCCCTTGCATCCAGTCATTCAGCAAACGTGGCGAAGTATGCGTATCACGTACCCTTCGTCGTTGCTTACCCTCTTGCGGTAATGGACAACGTTGGCGCTCGTGTGCACCAATTGGTCCCCGACGAAGCGGTCCAGCTTGTGCAAAGGATCAACTCCACTCGCGAAGTTAATGTGAACCGCGTCTGGTTCGTCTTCCGTCAAAGTGAAGAACCGATTGCTGGCCTTCAGCGTTGTTTCTGCATTGTCTGCGTCCGTCCATTTGGCCATGCTGTTCGACGGAAAGTACCTGCAGAAGAGTGCGTGTATCTCGTGCAAATTCTTCACTGCGTCGCTGAACAACGGGCTCCCGAGTCCGATAAGGCTGAGTCCTTGACTTGTGTTAATAGCTCTGTTCATTGGCAGGCTCACGGTCTTGTATTAGCCCATTTCTTTCGCGCTCGACGTATTGCTCACCGCTCGATGTCGCCAGGTGTCAAGCTTGTTTTAGCCAGTATACCTTGCATGTGGAACGCGAACTCTTCTTCCACCTCGCCGGTTTCCGTCACAGGACCGAGCCGCCATACGGGGTTCGCGCTGCCCGTGGCCTGTACAGCGAGTTTTTCGACCTGCGAACACTGGCGTGAGGATACGGAGGGTGTCGGATAATTTATGTGTTGAGTCTCACGTCCAAATCTCGCAGGTGTTGGATTGCGGCGTCCTTCTGGGCCGTCAGCAGCGTCCTGCTCTGCCCTATTGCGGCCTCGAGCTTGATCCCTGGCGGCTAGGTCAGTCGCATTGTGTCGCCGCGGCGTGCTCCACTTACGAGCCTCCGTCTTGTTGTAAAGTTTGTTCATGTCGGGTCAGGACGTTGAGCGAGGAGTCTGCTCTTTAGTCCTTTTCACTTAATTCAGCGCCCCCGCAGATTTCCCATACCCACGCAATCTTTCAGAATGTTCGATGGGGAAACTACTAAGGGGGGGTTGGGGATGAGGATGGGGGGGGGGGGGGGGGTTTGGGGTGCGGGGGGTCATTCGTTTAATTCTAGCCGAAACAATGCCCCTTCCTGATCATGTTCCGAGCAGGGTCGCGTCGCTACGTGCTCTCGTAACTCGTTAGTGTTTCGTTCCACGCGTTCTTTCCTTTCTTAACGCTTTAATATAGTTTTTTTTTTTTTCCCGACGGCTTTTGCGACGCTCCCCATGGAGATCGGCTTTCGCATTTACATTAGGATTTATTTTTTATTTTTTAAAAAAGATTTTTTTTTTTTTTTGGGTGAGGTCGTGCGTATTATTTGGCCGCCGCTAACACGTATTTGGTAGCGTCTGACTAGCTATATAATGCTCGCCTTCCAGCTCTCCTGAAGACAGTCTCCCTCTTTCTTTTCCCCCCCTCCGACCCAGCCTCCCACAACGTCCCTCCGACACGAATAATACCGATATCATGTCCGCAAGACGGTGCGACCGATTTCCGTCCCTTCCTCTACCCTCGCGTTAACCCTTCATGGCGTTTCAGTAAACGCAGACAGTGCGTGCGGCTTCCTTGTATTATCTTATCGTATTTCACCACCTTTTCATCAGTCGTGCTGAGCCTGCTGCCGAGGATCCACCGGTCGACCCGTCCCAATGCGTCGACGATGCAGCTGTTGAGTCGTACGTTGCACCTCTTATTTGCGGCCCAAGTATACATTCTGATATTATACTTCTGACTTTCTGCGTACCAGTGATGGTCATGGTGGCGCGTGAGTCGTATTTGGTCTTTGTCGCATGACAGCTCATCGTTGCTTCCAGGGTGGAGAGCGACCTGTACGTTGTTATTTCGCTCTACTCAACATTTACTCCTTCCATCTAACTTATCTGCAGAACCGAAGTATCCGATGACCCTGGAAGCCTTAAAGAGTGTGTCTTGTGGCTTCGCTGCGTTAAAGTCCGGCTCCCTGACAACCTCTCGCCGTTCCCTGTTCTCTCAATAGCTTCATCGACGACGGCGACTTACTGGACGACAGCAACCAGGATAGCAATGTCCAGGAGGACAATGTCCGGGACGACGACACCCAGGATGACGACATCCGGGCTGACGCTGACCTGCGTTCAGCTGCTGGGGTCGAGGGCACCAATGACGTTGACATGACTCCTGCTGGTCTCGCCAACTCTTCTCGCTCGTTAGTCTTGTTCCCATCTTGCTTGACTTATTGCGTATCCCTCCCACCTCCACCAGGTCAGCCGATGCAGAGTCTTCGTCCCAAACTGCCTCCACTTTGTACGCACTCATTGTCCCTGTCCTTTCTTTGCGTTTATATCCGCATCTAGTTCCCGTAACGATTCTACGGCGCGTGATGTCGACCCCCAAGATGTTGTCCATGCGTTCGTCCTCCTTCTCCCTTCCGCATCCTACCTGAACCGATTCCGTGTTTTTTCAGTCCCCTTGACGAACATACCGCTCGTCCCGCTGAGAAAGGTGTCGCCGACAAGCGTAAAAGGTTAGCATATATGCCTACGCGTCTTGTGTTGCGCTTATCTTCTCAATTTTTTTTTTCTTTTTCCCAAAGGACGCGCCGCAGATCAAATAAGGCTATACGGGATTCTGACAGCGACATTGAGTGCGTTCTGTTCCATTACTATCCCACTGTATAGCACTGCTTATTTTTTACAATAGTACTGCGTCTGCCTTAACCGGTGGTGACAGGTACGCGGGTATGGCCTTCATTTCCACCTATCCCTCAATTTCAATCAGAATGTTTTCGGATCCCAGGGGCGTCAAGTCTAGGTATTACCTTTGAATCTCCTTCTTCTTATCCGTCTTGATTCCCCTTTCAGTCTTCTATCCCCACCTCTTGTAACTCGACGGTCCGTCCCTTCGTCCTGCTCAAAAACTTTGTTTATACGTGTCTTCAGTGCTGCGTCCGCCGCCGTTCAAGTCGACCAAAGTGCTCCCTCTTCTTCCTCTCGGACTGCCGCTTTCGACCAACCAGATACTGATCGTTCCTCCGACGTCGAGCCTAACCAAAGAAGATCGAAAAAACCTCGGGTATCCCCTGCCACTCCTCGCTCTTCTGCCACACGGTAATATTCAACCCCGTCCTGCCTTTGGAACTACGACTAACACTGTATTGCAGGCCTTCAGTTAAAAATAAGTCCCATAGGCCGTCAGACTCAACAGACCCTCTTGCGTCCAGTGTTATGGAAGGGCATGTTATTTTATATTCTACTTGTGTTTCATCTGACGTCTTCGTAGCACCGTCAAAACTATGATGCAGTCGGAGCTTCCCAACATCGCCGATGCTGTCTTAGCCCGCTTATTGCCCGCTCTCAAGGATGTTTTCGCCTCTGCGACGGCTCCTATTAATACTCAGCCCCGCGGAAACTTGGATAAATCCGGAGCTTCTTCCTTCGTCTCTGACCGTGCTCAGCTTTCTCTCCCTGCTATACCTGTCGAGGTTCCTTTGACTTCAGTCGGATCCACATCCGTCCTTCCTCTCCGTCCTGATGCTGTCGAACCTTCCCCAATGGACGATGTCACTGATGGTGGTTCTCATGATCATACTACTCTCGAACCTTCTGCCATGGATGCGTCTCCAGCTAGAGACGAAGACATCGCACGTTCTTCCTCTAAACTTCCAATTGGCAACGGGTTCGCCACCCTGTCCGCCCAACCCCCCGTGTCGGTTTACTTTTTGGTGCTCAAATACCCGCTGCATGCTTACCGCTCTCTGCTTTAGCACGCCCTCGAGACCTAAAGGAAAAGGGACGGCCTCGGATAACGCCTCTGCTAAAATCGATGTGTCTTCTTTAACATTCTTCAATTCTTCTTCTTCAACCTCGACGTATGTTTTGTTTTCTGTCCCCCCCCCCCCAAATCGATTTTCATACTCAATTAACTTTTTTTAGGCCGTCGCCTACAAAAATCAAAGTACTCGCTGGACTGGAAGACATGCCTTCAGCTACGCTCGTGAAGAAGGAACCCGCCGATGAAGCTATCGCCCTTGCTGGAGACGGCACTTTTCTCGACGATCTTGAGTCGTACAAGCTCAAATAGTCTGCGTTTTTTTTTTTTTTTTTTCCCCGCATTTGATCTACTCTTTTGACCTAATTATGTGCTATTTCTAGTGACCCCTCTTATCCGTGTCAAGTGGCGGATCCTGAGCTACAAGATAAGCTCTTGATTGACTCTTATAAGGGTCTACCTCCTTTGCCGTGAGTAGCCCATGGTTTCAGCCTTTACAGGGCCTTACTGCCGTGACAGCGGTCGTCGTGTTCTGCCCTCTTTCACTCGCAACGACTCGGGCGAGGACGACGTCAAGGGCGGTCGGGTCATATTCAGTGTTTGGCCTAAGGTCATTAAGGATTGCACTGCAACGTGCGTTCCCATATCTTTTTCTTGCTTTATTTTTCCGTTGACCTTATTTTGATCGCTTCCACTTTGTAGTACGATAACCGCCGCTGTAACCTTTGAGCAAGCAGGCCCGTTTATAAACCCCAGCAGAGTCTCGCCCGCCGAGATCACAGTTCGTCCTACGAAACAAGGCGCTAAGACCACCACCCATATGCGCATCAACGTCGACAGCTCTGTCGCCACATGCGTTAGTTGCGGGATGTGCGTCGAATCTGCTATCACTCGTACCCTCAAAACGTTTGGATCGCCTCCGCGGGAGTACAAGTGCATCTCGCTCCTTATGCACAACCAAGACTGGGAGCGTTGGGCAGCGTGGATGTGCCTGTGCTTCAACGAGCAGCAGCTCTACAGCTCGCTGTCCGGTCGTGCCGTCCAAATTCGGACCATGATGAGCAGTTCCGAAGACGACAATAGCAGTGACTCCCTTTTTTTTGGGCTTTCGCGAACCTTATATGCTTACTGCTCGTCCTTCAGCTGGAGGGTGGGCGGCTGCCATAAACCCCGCCATAATGAAGCCAGTGCGGAGCGCTACTTCTTCCCCCACCAAGTTCAAAAGCAAGTACGCACTGGGACACGACGAATTGGGTGAGTGACGTCCTGAGGACCTTGCGCGTGGTATTTAACATGTCGACTCTTAGTTCCCGTCTATGACTGCACCAAGCGCGATCTGGATCTGGACGAAGAGCTCGTTGCCCTGGAGTCTCTTCCTCGTTGGAGGGGTGAGGTCCCTGTGGGATCTTTCGTCGTCGTCGGATACAGCGCTAGCACGTACCCCGCTACTGTCGGAGGGTCGGGCCCCAAAGTCGCCCACTTGTCCTGTAACCTCCTATGGGTCATTGTGTGCGGTATTCCAAAATAGTCAGATGATGCTGCAGGGACGATTGTCAAATACATAGTGAATATTTATTATGCACGCCGTAATCCTAACACGCTCGTCCAACCTCTTGCATTTGGCGCTGCACGGTGTGCAGCTGCGCTCTGAGAGCTTCAATTTCTTGCGTAGCTTCTCGGAGTGCGGATGATGTCCCTATAGGTCTTCAGTAAATTCGCAGCTGCTTGCAGTGCGGCTTGTATACCCTCTTCGTTGTTATGACCCGTCACTGAGAGAAGAATTACATTCGTTAGATTGAATGCAGCGCTTGGCTTTTTTTTTTTTTTTTTTTTACTCACCGAATAGGATGTCTGCTCTACGGCGTTTGTTCGCAGTCTTATTGAACGTTCTGCAGCGAGATCTATCTCGCATGTTGTAAAATTGCAGAAACTGCGCTCTCGTGGGGAAAAAATCTTCTCTTGTGGACTCGAATAGAAATCTGATCTTGCGGTCGCAGGCGGTTTTGGCCTTGCGGCACTGCATACACCCCGGTTGGTCCTGCCCTACAGTGCAGTCCGCTCCAGTGCGACTTGAAGTGCATCTGTCACACGGCTGCGCACCATCCTTAGCCTAGATCTTGTACTTGACGCTCGCACGTACGCCAGTATTGCGACTGTTCCACAGTGCCACTTCAGGACTTCCAACCCATCCACGACCTGGTAGCCGTGTCCTAGTTGTGAGTTCCGAAAGCCGCTTGCTGAAAGACGCTATAGTTCGGTCGTCTGGATCTGCAGCGGGTACAGAGTATGAAGCCATCGAGGTAGTCGAGGTAATTCATTAATTATCGGCACCTTCTTTCGGATCACCTTTATGTATTTGTTTGTATACCACGTGTGGTTTATTATTTTCGCCTCTACCGTCTGCTCCAGATTTCGTCTGTAGAGCTTCTTATTGCTAGCATCATCCGCCTTCATACCCTGCGATATGACTGTTTACCTCCTGAATTGTTAGCCCCCTTCCCCCACTCCCCTTACATTCTGCTGGCTTATCGTTCTAGATGCGGTGGGATCTCCTGTAGTCGTACAGGAGGATTCCAGCACCATCTCGGACCACCCGCAGAGGTTGATAGTCCAAAACCGTGTAATAGCAACGGATGCGCTCAATGCAAATGCTATCGATCACAATTGCCTCGTGCCTCGAACTACATCGAATAATATTCAAAATGTTGTCTACGAGACTTGTGAAAGTTTAGGGTCATCGGATTATCGCCCGTCTGGAGCTCTGGTAGCGGGTGGCGGCAGACACAAGAAGTTCGACACCGCGCAGCTCATGCCTATGATGTACAAAGACCGGGGTCTACACGATCTCGCGCAATGCTCCTTACACTTTGAATTCCAGTGCACCCTTGAAAACCTCGAGTCTGGCATGCAGAAGAACGAAATGTTCATTGCGTTGGACGTCCCTCTAGCTGATCTGGTCCCGAATCTCACTAGGCCCGAACTGTCGACTGTAGCTATGGTTCACGGTTTCAAACTTCTCGCAAAATTGAATATAGAACAGGCAAGGACGTCCGTGCTTGAGCACGTATGCGCCACGTGCCCTCGTATTATATCTGTGTTTAGAGCAGTAAGACCTGTCGCCCGGAAGTCCAAGTACAACGCGAACGCTTATGTCAAGAGAAAGAAGAGAGTGCAGGCGATACCTTCGGACGCTCGACTTCTGAAGAAGAAAAGTGTTACTTCCGAAATGGCCACACGGTACCGTTATCTCAAGAAGACTGCTACTAAAAAGCTTAAAGGTACTCAATTCCCACCTTCGCCTGCATCGGAAGAGGCCCTGCACAGGATATTAACCCTTTCCAGCGAAGCTGTCCAACCCGACCGTTTTCTCGAGGCGGGATGCGCGGTATGCGGCAGACTGACGTCCCTGCACGAGCTTACCCGGTTATCGACCTTCGCAGGCAATCTCGACATCTTAGATGTCAAAGGTGTTACCCGACGCGAGCGCTTCACCAGTTCCGACCCGGTGGAAGAGCTAGACGGTCCGGTTCTCTCGGATGGCTGCGATAGTATATGCGTAGAGTGCGAAATTGCCCTGTCCAAGAACACTGTCCCTCGTCACTCTCTAGCCAATCACAACTGGATCGGTAGCGTGCCTCCTCAGTTGCAGGACTTGAGGTACGCCGAGCGGATGATGATAGCCCGAATTCGACACAACAGGTGTGTTATACGCGTTAATTCCGGTCGGGTTCGAATGCACGCCAATGCCATCATGTTTGCTCAGCCAGCCCTGAAGGTCTACTTGAAATTACCTCCCAGCCGAGACGAGATGTCCGAGATACTGGCCTTCGTTTTTACAGGATCATCTGCTCCCACACAAGCAGACTTTGACCGAACGCCTATGCTGGTCCGGAAGAAAAAGGTTGTTGATGCGTTGGAATGGCTCAAATTGAACCACGAGGGATATGCTGATTTGGAGATTTCAGCGGAGAACCTCGCGTCCTACAAGGACAAGGATATACCTGTAGTAGTCGACTACAGGCACTCTGATGCTACCCCTGCGGATTCTATCCCGATAGAAGCCCGTGCGGTTAATGACAACAATGAAGAACACGGCACTACTTCGGGAGAATGCACTTTTGCAGTGCACGGGTTGACCGGTGCCGAGTACTCCAAAGCCTCTATGACCACGATCAAGGCTGTCGCACTTACTCACCTAACGAACAAAGGCCACATGCTTGGCATTGGACGAAGCGACACGCCTGAATCCATGTACAACAATATTGAGGCATACCCTGGCATGTTTCCGTGGCTTTTCCCGTATGGTAAAGGTGGATTCGGCCATCCCGCGCACAAGCGAAAACTCTCTGATAAAGTTCACAAGCGTAACTTGCTGTTATATCACGACAAACGTTTTCAAAGGGACATGTACTTCCCGATGGTGGCATTCAACCACGAGCAGCTAAAAGGGTCGGCACTCGGGAGCTCACTCATGGCGAAGCGTTCCAAATTCGCAGGCATATCGGCTCGGCTGTTGTCGACCAACCCAGAGGTGGCCGCTAATATAGCCGACCGAATGTCCGCAGGGGAGCATGTCGTGCCCAGCACCGATGCAGAAAAACAGTGCTTCGCCTTACTGAGTGACCTCGACGGCATAGGAGCTCATGTGAAGGGTTCTGCGACGTCGAAGAAACACCAGAGAAATGAAATTTGGTCAATGACAGCGTTCACTGGAGCCCCTACTTGGTTTATAACCATGGCATGGGTCGACACGCACCATCCGATTGCATTATATTATGCTCAGGAGAATACCGTGTACCATCCCCAGCTCCGCAAGTCAGACGAGCGTTTCAGACTGATGTCGCGCAACCCCGTTTCCGCCGCCCGTTTCTTTCACTACATGGTGCAAGTGTTTGTCAAGTACGTGCTGTGCTGGGAATCGGACGAACCTGGGCTATTCGGTCACACCGAGGGTTATTATGGTACGGTCGAACAACAGGGCAGACTGACTCTGCACCTGCACCTGTTGCTTTGGATTATGAACGCATTGTCACCACAACAGATCAGAGATAGAATAATGAGCGAAGACTCAATTTTTCAGCAAAAGTTGATAGCGTATCTAGAGTCTTGTCACCAAGGTGAATTCACCCATGGAACCATGGCCGAAGTCCGAACTAGAGCAGAGACGGATCCTCACCCTACACCGGAAGAAGAGGACGCTCAATCGGGCTTGGACTATAAGGTGCCAACACAGACTTTGCCGTCTGTTCCCCCGCCTATGTGCAAAGAAGATCATGGCGACGAAGGCTGCGAAAACTGCGAGGCTTTATCCAGGTGGTGGACACACTACGAACACGAAGTTGACGACCTGATACTGCGGTCGAACGTTCACACTTGCAAAGAATCAGTACAAGACGCGTACGATGCGGCTGCTAAAAAAGACTGGCGCAATACCACGAAAAAGGCGCCGCGCGCAAAAGGCTATTATGAACGCCGAGGATGCTTGTCCAAAACTGGAGTTTGCAAAGCTAGGTTCCCCAGGGATTTGTTCGAGTCTACGCATATAGATAAAGACGGACACATAAACATAAAGAAGAAAGAAGCTAACATAAATACCGTGTCCAAAGTAATCACTTATATGTCCCGCTCCAACACGGATGTTACGAGCCTCCTGTCCGGTACGTCCGTTAAAGCTGTTATATCATATGTTTCAGACTATGTATCAAAGCTGGGCTTGAAATCCTACCAGGCTTTCGCATCTGTATACGACGTCTTCAATCGCAGCTCAGACATAATGAACAACGGCCCCACAGGTATTGATACATCCAGGAACCTAATGAGACAAATGATAAACTCAATGTCAACGAAAATGGAAATCGGCAGCCCTATGGCCTCCATGTACATCCTAGGAAATCCGGACCATTATAAGAGCCACATGTTCGTTAATTTTCCTTGGAGGACATATGTTGCCTTCGTCCAGAATGCTTGGAAAGTGAGAGACGGTAATGCTGACGACCAGGAAGATCTTGATGATATGCTGTTCGTACGAAACGACAATGGCACCTTCGTTGCCAGTTCGTGCGTCGACGACTACAGATATAGGCCTGTCGTCTACGAAAGAGTTACTCTGTATGAGTGGATCCAATGCTCGGAGAAGAAAGCGCGTACCAAACGAGAGCGCGCTCAATTTGAAGAAGACGAGACGATACGCGGCGTGTGGGTCGATAAACCCGATAAGGCAAGAGGTTTCAATGATGGGTACGAATCAGATGACGACACCTCGGACCTCGACCTGGACGACTTCCTCGAGCGAGACTCCGACTCCGACTATGATAGCGAATTGACCGATTCCGGCGAGAGCGACAATAACGACTCAGACTGGGATTCAGACGACGATGACGACACAGTGGTCAGAAAAGAGCATAGCAAGCAAAAGAACTACAGACTAACGATGCATCCCTTCCTACCCGAGCACAAGGCGATATACAAGTCTCATGCGGTTCACTGCGACTTCCGCAAAGTCGTATCAACTGTGCCGAACTTCCTGGGAGGAGCAGTGCCTAGAGCTGATAAGGGCAACAGAGATTATTACTGTATGACTATGCTCACATTGTTCAAGCATTGGAGGTCGCCAGACGACTTAAAAGACGGCTTGTCAACGTGGGACCAGACTTTTCGCGAGTTCGAGTTCACGGAAAGGCAGTCACAGCTTATTGCAAATTTCAACCTTCGCTACGAATGTAACGACGCTCGGGACGACCACTATGCCATAATGCGTAAGAAAATGGCCGCGAACGGAGAAATTAGAGGACATCCCACCCTGGGGCTGCGTGATGATTTCGATAACGATGTCGACAACGTCGAATTCCGCGACGAAGATACGGACGCGTCGTCAGACGTGCTGCTGGGCTATCGTACGCGGAAGCTCATCGACCACGCTAAAACGATACGGGAGACTTTGCAAAATGCTAAATGGTTAAACAACGCAACTGACGGTTCGTTATTGCTCGATGTTCCCAGACTAATACCCCCATACAAATCGCGTAGAACTTGGACCGAAGTAGTAAAGAGCGAGCGAAGAGCTCTGATTCAGGGAAAGTTATCAAATATCCCTGAAAAAGAAACCGCACCTGGAGGTAAACCTAGGTCTCTGGACAAGGTTGAAATTCTCGATCACAACTACTTCAACCCTAAATGTCACTTCACGAAGGAACAGAACGACGCTTTCATGACTGATATCTGTAGGGACTTCGATCTGAACGCAGAGCAAGAGCGAGCCTTTAGGATCTTCACAACGCACGCGTCTTCCCCTCAACCTGCACCTCTGAAAATGTATTTAGGCGGCATGGGCGGCTCGGGTAAATCTCGAGTGTTCCAAGCTATTATTACTTGGTTTGTTAAAAGAGGCGAAGAGTACAGATTCATTGTACTAGGCCCTACTGGCTCGACTGCGGCTTTACTCAACGGTTCCACTTACCATTCGGTGTTCAGGATTCCACGCGAGGCCAAGAGTAAGAACCAAGACGATATAGACGGTATATCTTCCGACTATGCAGCTATAGCCGCCATCAACGAGCGCCTGCAAGGCGTGGAGTACGTACTGTTGGACGAAATTTCCATGGTTTCTTGCAACGACTTGCAAGCTTTGGCGAGCCAAGCAGCGAAAGCAAGGAACATTCACGACGTAGAGTTCGGGGGTCTTAGTCTTCTGCTGGCCGGTGATTTTGCGCAACTTCCACCGATGTCGGGAAGCTCCCTCTACAACGGGAACGTTTCGTTGCATTCAGACACTTCGAAGACGCTGAAAAACCAGAACGCTGTGCTAGGCCGAATATTGTGGCATCAATTTACCACTGTCGTATTGTTACGTCAAAATATGCGTCAGAAAACTCAGACCCCAGAAGATGCTCAGTTGAGGTCCGCACTAGAAAATATGAGATATGGTGCGTGTACCAGCGATGACCTCAAGTTCCTCAGAACTAGAGTTGCGAGCGACCGACCCGGTCATCCTCATCTGGACACGCTGAAATACAGAAATGTGTCCGTAATTACTGCGTTGAACATCCATAAAGATACTATAAATCAGCTCGGGGCAGAAAGGTTTGCCAGAGATACCGGCCAGGAATTAGTCGAGTTCTACAGCATTGACAAACTAAGTTCAGCTGCGGTCGACCGGAAGAAATGGACTGGATGTCAGCAGGCGCACTTCAAATCGCTCGGTCCTAACCTTCAAGATGAGCTGTGGAAAGCCACTCCTGCAGCCACTAACGAACATATCCCAGGGTGTCTGAGACTGTGTGTGGGCATGCCAGTTATGATAAAAGCTAACCAAGCAACTGAATTGTGCATTACAAAGGGCCAGGAAGCTACGGTTGTAGGATGGGATTCGTCTGTGGGGCCACACGGCAAGAAAGTGCTCGATACTTTGTTCGTGCGTCTCGTGAACCCACCCCGCGCGGTACAAATTCCCGATCTACCAGTCAACGTTGTACCTATCGCACGAACGTCGCTCCACATCACCGCATTGCTTCGAGACGACTCGCTGTTGTCCCTTAATCGCGAACAAGTGGTGGTGCTTCCAAATTTCTCCATGACGGACTACGCATCGCAAGGGAAGTCTAGGAATCCGAATGTGGTTCATCTCAACAACTGCAAAGATCACAAAGCTTATTATGTCGCGTTGTCACGCGGCAACGAGGCTGCACACACCGTGATTGTCCAAGGTTTTGACGAAAAGAGAATAACGAGCGGTATGTCTGGTTTTTTGAGACAAGAGTTTAGAGAATTAGAGATGCTAGATGAGATCACCAAATTGCGGTGGAAGAATAAACTCCCAAGATCGGTGACTGGTGTGTACAGAGGTCAACTCCTCGCGTCGTACAAAAAGTGGGCGGGTGATGCCTACCAGGACCCCGCGCATTTCCACCCTTCGATACGATTTAGGCAAGGGGTAGATGATAAAGACATGCCCACTCAATACGGCTCTTGGAGATCCACTGCGGTAAAGCACGCGCCTGCTAAAACAGATACAGCTTCCAACAAGAGAAAGGCCGCACCTTCTTCCACCTCTCGTCCTGCAAAGAAACAAAAGACGCAGGTCCCCCAATGCGTCGTATCTGCCGTTCCCGCTGCGCCTGCAACACTGGCCAATATGGGCACCCACAGCACAGTGCAATATCATACGATAAACACACATAGCGTACAATCGTCCAGGGATAATGGCGTCCGCCACCTTGCTGTTCAATACGCTGGGCCAACCGGATTAATATGGGACAACACAAACTACAGCTGCTCGTATGACGCACTCTTCACTCCACTTGCGTCTATATGGCACGATAACCCACAACAATGGACGGCGATTCTGTCGAATTGCAGTGCGTTGTTCCGTCTCTGGGCTTTGACCAAGCTTCAATGTCCCCACCCGCCGGAAACAGCAAGGGACATAGTAAGACGGGCGTTGTTCTATCAGCAAC
The DNA here is from genome assembly GCA_029378385.1 of Mycena metata. Lineage (NCBI taxonomy): Eukaryota > Fungi > Basidiomycota > Agaricomycetes > Agaricales > Mycenaceae > Mycena > Mycena metata. The sequence goes on along the minus strand of JARKIB010000102.1, from coordinate 88,788 downwards.
CTTCGAACTTCCCGACGGGACCACGCAACGTGACGCTGGACAAATTGTTCATGGCAATGACGGACAGTAGGCCGTACGGAACCGCGGCTACATGGTGCGAACAATGTGGATGGCAAGCACCCGGATTTACTGAAACCCTCAGCCAATACGTGGACGTCTCTATGCCCAATGCTCTGAAAGATCGTTATCCAACTGGGATACAGCTGAGCGAATGGTTCGCGTACCATTTCGACAAACTTGTGAGATGCTGTCCTATGTGCCCCGGCGGCCAACGTATGAGGAGGCAAACTTTCGTGAGTGAGGTGCCGCCAATATTGGTAGTGGCGATAAGTATAGCCGACCTGAGACTGAACGAAAAGCTCGTGCTGGGGACTGGTAACGTTGCTAAGACCTTGCGCTTGCGCGGGTTGATATATCATTCGACGGATGCTCGACATTTCACCAGCGTAGTTGTCGACAGGCAAAGCTCGATGTGGTATCATGACGGAATCACAACCGGAAGACTGTGTCAGCTGATAGGGAACATGAGGGATATCAGAGATTCGCGGTCTTTGCACTTTATAAACAACGAAAGGCTGGCCGCAGCTCTGTACGCGGAGGAAAGGGGGGGTTGAGCGATGGAGGTTATGCCGTACGTTTAATTAAATGATCGCATCTATGCTAAAAAAAGAAGTTATGACTCGTACTGCCATGCGCCAGCACTGGCCTTCACCACAAGTTGAGAAACACACAAGTCCAGATTTTTTTTTTAGATAGATTCCTCACCCTAACATGAACCAGAACCCTAACACTAACACTAACCCAAACCCAAACCTGTAACCCAAACCCAAACCCAGACCGCTAACCCAAACCCAAACCAACAACCCAAACCCAAACCCAAACCCTAACCTCTAACCCGAACCGCTAGCCGAGCACTAGCCGAGATCAAACGCGGTACATTCTGCGGGAATGCACGGTACATTCTGTGGGAATGTACCGTGTTTGTTGTAGTATATACTGTGTTTGATCGAATGTACCGACCATTCGAATGTACCGACCATTCGAATGTATGTATGTTGCGACTTTTGTTGGTCCCGGACTCAAGCCTGTTTCACAGACCATGTCAACGAGTAAATGTGCAAAAACACACCTTTGACCCAGGATCTTCTGCGTGTTTGAGCTGTTTAGGCTCATTCAAGAGACCAAAAAGCCCTGGCTTTTGGCTCGGTCTTGGCTTCGGCTGTAGATTTGGCTCTGGCCTGGCTTCAGATTTTGTCCGGCCAAAGCCAAAATATTTCCGCCAAAGCCAGGGACAAAGCCATGGCTTTCAGGTCAAGCCAAACCCAGAACATCATTCAGCTACTGGGAGCTGTAGAATTTAGGAGAATGAACTTTCCAGTCTGTCAGAGCCGCATGAGGGTTTTGCGTGAGTATGTTCCAGCCCAAAAAGTACAGAGTTGTTCCGAACACGACCCACGCGCACCAAGGCGCCACTTCCCGCAGAGGATCGAAGACTCTGAAACGAAGCCGCAGTCGCCGAAAACGCGCAGAGTCACGCCACGTGATTGATGTGATCTGAGTTTCAAATCCCAAGAGGTGCGTGATCAACCGATCTTGGCCAACGTTCCCACGACACACCACACCCCCGAATCGGGAAATTGTTTGGTCGGTGCAAACATCGGCCCAAACTCCAACGACGCACAACCCTCTTCGAGCCTCAGGATGGAGTGAGGAAACGATGTTGAAGGATACCTGAAGTACCTATAGGCTCTCTCGCCGTTTGCCGGAATCCTCAGCATTTTCTTGGTCGCATTTCGGACATAGTCGGACTCGTTGACATCGTGGGATCGTAGGCCAGGATCAGCCGATCACTCACCTCTTGTCAAATCCTGCTCTACTTCCATCGAGTTCCATGTTCCGCTGGGGCACTCTCTTCAGACCTGGTCGACGCTGCTTTATTTGAGGATCCACGAGGTATTGACTGATGCAACTGAGCCATTGAACCGTGGAAGAAGGAAATGTCTGGAATTGTCCGTGAAGCAAAGCCCTTCGCTCAATTGTGGCTCTGGTATCGTAATTCAGATGGCTGGGCTTCGCAATTGAACTTGCTTTGAGCTGAAGTCAATTCCGGTGATGTGAGTCACTTCAACGGTTTCCGTTTTTCAGGTTGAATACCGACTGTGCTCACAGATCTCCACAAATTGAAGAAGCCCGTCTTCATACGCAGTCGAGTTTTCCGTGGATGGGTCATTTTTAGTTCATATCCATTCCTGATTTTGTTGCGCTTCCGTATTCCTAGCCCCTGAAGGGCTTGCAGTAGGAATTGAACTTGGTCAGTGCGTATCATGCCCTGCTTTCGTCTATACGTGCTAACTCGTACTCTGTCTCCGCAACCCCCCTCCAATTTGTGCCTTGAAACACCATGCCGGGTCGGAACCACCTCGAGATTGACTCAAGACGTAAGGCTTACCGTGGACATGTCCTCGCGGCTTGGTTGCCACTTCTGAAGGCTTCCGATGTCCAAGCATGTCTATCTTGAAATTTCCTTGCCTCTGCCCACGATGAACGTCGACCCCCCGCCCGCTGTCCCGCACCCCTGCGACCAAAACCCGAATCCCAAATCCCTAGTCAAACCCGAAACCACATTCTCCGTCCGTCACATCAAAATGAGTGTCCTGAGCATCGACGCAAACTATCCATACACTCTCTCCCCGATCGAAGGCATCTTTCCGAACAAGGGCGACAGCTACGCATTCATCCCCGTCCCGTATTTCGAGTTTTGCGGGCTCGGTGCCCCCCCGGCTGACGTTGGCACGCCCGGGGACGTCTACATCGATACCACGCCCGGCGCGCAGGCCTTGTACTCCAAGTCCGAAGAGGACTGGACGCGCTGGGTGTGCCCTGCCTCCGGCTTGCCGTCGGCGCACCCCCACTTTTCCGACCTCAGAAGCCCGCGCTTCTTGTGGTTCCACCCAGAGGTCGGTGTCGAGTGGGTGTGCCGGCAAACGGTCCGGCGCAGACAGGAAAGCCTCCCCGTCCGCGCGAGCGACCAGGCGAACCTCAATCTGGCCTCGGAAATTATTGGGCGCTACCTCGCCGCGGAGGCTGCACCTGGGCTACGGGGCGGGTCGCAGCTGCCAGCGTCGGAGGAGGAGGAGGAGGATGAACTCTCGGAACTCTCGGACGTGGAATTCTATCCCTCCAAACGCGCGCGCCGCATCGCGTCCGGCACCGGCGCCTCCATCAGCGTCCCGATCCCGCCGCGCCGCGCCTACGCTTCGCGCTCGAAAGCGCCCCTGCCGTCCTCTCCACCAGCGCACTCCACCCCCGACTCCACAACTCTAGCCCTCGAGCGCGAACTCGCCGCGCTCAAGCGCGATCCCGACCTCAAGCTGCTTCGGAACCGTAAACAGGAGCTCCTCGCGACGCTCGCCACCCGCCGCGCCACCGTCAACACCTTGAGTCCCGCCATCCTCCAGACGCTCGCGGAAGAGTTCAATAAATCCTGTGCGTTCTCTTTCTTTTTTCCCCTTACGCGTTGATGAGAAGCGATATTCCAGGCCCATCCACCCTCACTCGTGCGTATGCTCCAATTCTCTCTTTACCGCCTTAACCTCTTTTCCTAGCCAAGGAAGCAAAACAGGCGCTCCCCGAGCTCCGGCGCCTCGTCGACGATAGTGCGTCTGTCTCCCTTTGTAGTCTCAAATATATTTCTAACTTTGCAATGCTGTAGCCAAAAAGGGGCTGCTAGCGCTCAAGGCCCAGCGCGCGGGGTTTGAGATGCAGCTGGCGGAGCGGCAGCAGGCGTGCGAGGCGCTCAAGGCGAAGGTCTCGAAGTAGGCGGGCGGGTATGGTTAAAAGATTGAGTGTGCCTTCTTGTATTCGTCCTTGTCCGCTGTATCTGCTAGCTATCTTTCTTGTATCCGCGCTTGCTCTTAACCAATGTATCGAATTATCTTGTCACCAACAAGAACGGAGTCGGGATTAGAGTATATCATTTTAAATTTCTGGATACGAGGACAGCTTTCGAATACTTTATACATTGATCACAAAGTCTGGACCTTCTCCCTCCCTAGCCACGAGACCTCCACCTTCCGCCCACCTAACCCCTTCACGAAAACCACCTGCGGATCTCCGGGCATCACATCCAGCGCGTTATCACTCCACTTCGCCTCCTCCTTCCCCTCCTTCCCGTCGTCCGACGTCGCACTCAGCCAAAGTCCCTTTACGGGCCGCTCCACACTCGCGCGCACCTCCCCCGTCGCGCGGTCGACCTGCACGTCCAACCCGGGCTGGCTGAGGAGCGCAGGCTCGATGAAGCGGTACGGCTGCGGCCAGTCCGCATACCGCGCCAGCACCTTCCCCGTCTCGCCATGGCCGTCGAGCAGCCGCGCACCCACCACCACCGAATGCGTGCTCGTGAACTGCGCGTCGCCCGTCGGCGGCGCCGCAGCGACGTCCTGCGGCGGGCCGGGGCACGGGAGCGCGAGGAGCTCGGTGGCTTGGTTGGGGAGGAGGGTGACGGCGTGCGTCTCGGTGTGCGTCCAGCGCGACTTGAGGTCGATGCAGTGCAGCTCGAGGGTTGCGGCGCGCGGCGTGAGGGAGCTGTTGGTGCCCCAGATTTCGAGGGTGGCGCCGTAGGATTGGAAGTTGCCGTATTCGTAGTACTGCGTCAGAGGAGGATGATGAAGACGAGCGGTGAATAGGGATTGGATGCTTACCTGCGGAGGGCGGTCGTTGGCGCGGTTTTTTATGACCTAGGGCATCCGGTCAGTGAGAGGAAAGGCGTGGAGACGTCAAAGGCAAGTCAAAGGTACTTACAGTACGCATAATGCCAACGGAATACGTCTCCAACTGCCTCTTGATTGTGAAATATATCGGCTTGGGGCGCAGCTAAGCAATACATCAATGTCGAGTAAAGCAGGGGGGGAAGGAAGCGCACGAAATAATCCGCGATAGCCCAGGACGTTACCGGCCAGCAGTCATTCAGCTGCCATACGAGAACGCCGGCCGTCTGTATACCAACAAGTCGGTCGGTATATATCCGGGACACGGAAACGGGACGCACATATTCCTTCCCCCGCCCGCCCCACTTGCGCCGCCACACCTGATACGCGTAGCCCACCGCCTCCGCCGCCATAAGACGCGTGTTGTACACGTATCTGCAACGCCGTCAGCCCTTCGTCCTCCTTTCGAGCGATAGCAAAGAGAGGGGACCACGCACGTCTCCAAATCCTCCGTCACCTTAAACCCCTCATTCATCAGAATGGCGAGCCGGCGCTCGAAGCTCCCCGCGCGGCAATGCTGCGCCATGAGCGCGCTCTGCGCGTGGCGCGCCTCCGCGTCCGCGCCGTCCATCCAGTACTCGATCGTCTTCATCTCGGGGTGGCTTGGGATGCCGAATTCGCTGGGTAGGCGGATTGTGATCAGCGTGAATAATTCGGACGGCGAGGAGGAGGAAGGAAGGTTGGACGCACGAAACAAACCGGCCCCCGAGCTTCACATAGTCCTGCCACGGAAACTCCTTCCCTCCCCACACGTTCCCTTCATCAAGTATCGGTTAGTTTATCCCAGTGCGTTGGAGAGTGGTTTTCTAATCTTACATTGGTGCACGTCGCCCACAGTCGGGTCGGCGGTGTCCCACCCCTTGCCGCCGTACGGCGAGCCGCGGTGGTACGGTATCGGTGCATGTGGGCCCGTCAGCGCCGAGACGACGTCGGGGAGGACCTCTTCGTAGATTTTGATGGCGGGGAAGTCTTTCACGTCTAAAACGAAGTGTGTGTGTTAACGCCATATTATTGCAAATAGGGAGAAGGAAAGGAAGGACGTATACGCACCACCCCACTGCAACACCATCTGATAATCCTCGTTGTTCCCGCAAAAGAGCGCTAGTGACGGGTGGTGTCGCAGCCGCCGGACGTTGTCCTCTGCTTCTTTGCGCACGCTCGCGACGAACGAGTCATGCGCTGGGTATACGCCGCAGGCGAATTGAAAGTCCTGCCACACGAGGATGCCGAGCTCTGTCCCGCTCGTTAGTTGCGCTCTTTATATGACTCGGAAGGAAGAGGGAAGGAAGGATACGCACCATCGCAGGTATCGTAAAACACGTCCGGCTCGTAGACGCCGCCGCCCCACAGCCGCACCATGTTCTGGTTCCCGTCCCGCAGGATCGTGAGCCACGCGCGGTAGCGCTCCGGCGAGATGGTCGTGAGGAGGTTGTCGGCGGGCACCCAATTAGAGCCTGTCGTACGCGTTAATGGCCGTGATTTATTTATTTACTTATTGAAGGAAGAGCGGGACGTACCGCCCATGAACATCCGCACGCCATTCACCTCGAACAAGAAGGTGGTCCCGGTGCCGTACTGGTCCGCCTCCGCGAGGGGCTCCTGTACGAGCGCGACGCGGCGGAAGCCCACGCGCGTCGTGTTCTCGTCCAGTACCGATTCAGCCCCATCCTGCTGCGATGAAGAAGCGGAGATGTAGATAAGGGAGACGGAGAGGTTGTACAGTGCCTGCGCGCCGTACCCGACGGGCCACCAGGGCTCAACCACGCCGCTCAGATCCCAGGAGACCGCGCCCCCGATCACGGAGGTGGAAGCGGGAACGTCCGCGGTCTTGAGGACCTTTCCATCGAGGCTCGCGAGAGTAATCCGGAGGGACGACCGGGCGGGTGGAGATCCGTCGAGTGCGACGTCGACGGTGAGGGAAGGTGTATTGGCGGCTGAGAGGAGGGCGTGCGCTTGTACGTCTTTGATGCGCGCAGTGTAGGTTTTGAGGGTGATTGGGCGGTAGGGTCCGCAGGTCATTAGTTCGGGACCCTGTATTAAGATGCGGTTAGCTTGATCCTGATTTCCTAGACAAGACGAACCCAATCCCACCTAAAAAACGCGATTAATTAATTCAAGCAAAGCAGAATGAGAAGGAGACGCTTACCGCCAATCGTACTGCGCCTTGCGGACGTAGACGCGGCTGGGGTCACCGAGATTTGTCGAGCCGGCGCGGACGACGCCCATCTGCGCCTCGAGTTCCTTCGCAAGCAGCAACGCGGACTTGAAGTGCAAGAGAAGGGTGTTTTGCTGCTTGAGAGACGACAGTTCCAGCGGGACTACGTGCATTTGAAACATATTGTCCGCTGCGAGGATCTTCGCGCCGTTCTATACACATTCATGAATACTTGCAGCGGATTAAAAAAACGGTACGTCATGGACCAGATAGACATCGCAGATCGTGTCGAGCCCGAGGAACTCCAATAACGCGTGGTCGTCCACCGCGTCGGCTGTGAAGTCAAAGGTGCATTTGTACAACCACTCCGCCTTGCTGATCCCTTCCCGATGGTCAGCAGGAAAATCAAATGTTTAAGCAAGGGCACGGACATTGGACCTTGTTCTCGTTGAAGCCGAGGTACGGATCGGGGATCGCGCCGCTCTTGAGCAGCTCGACGTGGATCTCGGAGGGGTATGCTTGTGCGGGCTTCCAGCCATCGACCTCATCGAGCACAGATTCTACCGCGGGTTCGCGCTGCTTCCACGACCAGTTGGTGTTTAGTTCCAGATTGTGGGCGCGGGACATGGTAGAGACGAAGATGGAGTACTTCTGTGGACTGAGTTGTGGGGTATGAACCGCGACGGGCCGCGATCTAATCGCAACGATTTGGGCGGCTATCTGGCGGTCCGCGATTGGATTTGCGGTATCTCGCCAAGAAAATTATACAGGTCGAGGAATCCAGTCGGACCGCAGGGCACGTAGAGGGATAAGGAAACAGAGGTCGTTCGCGTCCAATTCACGTCGGACTCCGATGCGCTGTTTCGCTCGAGTAGTTTTCAATTGGTTTTCAATGGATCCAAAAGAAAAAGACTTTGATTCCACGACTCGACAACTCAATTGTGGTGCCACCGGAATTAGAGCTTTGAATAGTTCGAGTCGAATTGAGTTCAACAAAACATTAGCCCAGCGGAGTGCGAGTCGGAGTTGAGTCGGAAGCGCTGGTTGTGTTTGGGTGGTGTTTGGTTCGCAGGTCATTGCCTCTTGCTTCAAACCACCACAGCACCACCACGCTTCTTGCCAGGCAGAGTTAAAAGCTAATTGCACGAATTTGGCCCTCCATCTCTTTCTCACTTCATTATACCGTTCACCCAAACAAACCGGCAGAAAAGCAAAAAGAAATGGCCAGAAATGATTTTAACGCGTTATCTCGCAGGCAAATTGTAAATTGTATGCCATGGCGGATCTGTCGGGCAATCGGTCCCGCCGCGCTTTCACACCCGATCCGCTATCGACTTGTTGAGATCCTGCAAGCCGACAAGTTCACGTGGTGATAATCGGTCATCTGGCTTTTTCGAAGAGAAGCGTTTACTTAAAGCCGTATAAATGGCGTGTTGACTGCGAAATCGACGTGTCTTAACACTCTGGTTGACCCCCTCGGCGTTTGAAGCATGCTCGTCAAGCCGACCCTTGGTCTGCTCTTGACCCTCGGGAGCTGTGTGGCACAGTTGTCGTTTAACAGCAGATACAGCTTTGACTCTGGCGTCGTCAACCCAAAATGTGCAAAGGAAGAAAAGCGGGCGTCCAGGGACGCGTTTGTCGACGCGCTTTTAGATGAAATGACGGTCCCTGAGCTTGGTGAGTACTTGCTCTGGTACCCCACGCCTTTCTAACAGCTCGCGTCGCAGTCATGCAACTGCACCTCATGTTCGCAGACAACATGGTTGGACCCAACTCCGACAACGCGTTGTATGGTGTGTTCTCGCGTCTTTATCTATTTTCCCTTCTGACCTATGAAACAGACTTCGCGACGCGCTTCGCTCCCACGGCCGGTGTCGGCGTCGTGCACGACTGGTACCCCACTAACAAGTCCCAATTCAACTCCCTCCAAGCGCTCAACATAAAAGAGTCGCGCCTTCACGTTCCCTTCATGCAGACCGGCGAGTGTCTGCACGGTGTCGGCTCCTTCAAGCAGAGCATGTTCCCGCAATCCATCGGCATCGCCGCGTCCTTCGACAAAGACCTCGCGTATTCCGTCGGCCGCGCCATTGGCTCAGAGGCGCGCAGTATCGGGATTCACGCGTGCTTTGCGCCGGTGCTGGATCTGGGGAAGGAACCGCGGTGGGGGCGCGTCCAGGAGGCGTGGGGCGAGGATTTCGTGCTGACGTCGCACATGGGTGTCGCATACGCGTCGGGGTTGTCGAAAAATGGGTCATGGAGCGAGCCGGACGCGGTGGTGCCTGTGGTGAAGGTGCGGAGAGCTATTCGTACTGCAGCGATTAAATTTTCTCAATTTCGTTTTACCAGCACTTTGCCGCCCACGGAAGTCCGCGAGGCGGGCTCAACGCTGCACCTTTCATCGGTCGGGGGAGTCGCCAGGTAATGATGGAGATGCTCGTGCCCTTCAAGGCTGTTATAGATTTGGGCGGGGCCAAAGGCGTTATGATGTAGGTCTCGCGAACATGCTGTCTTCTCAACGCTCACTGTCGTGTTAGGGCGTATAACGAGCTTGACGAGGTCCCCGCGGTGGTGAGCCCCATGCTCTATGACGCGTTAGCGGACTGGAATTACGACGGCTTTATTATTGCGGACGATAATGGTATCTATTCTTCTCTCCGCGTCTGGGCCCTTCTAAATTGTCTCAGCGATGAAATATCTGCTTACTCGGCACACCGTTGCGGACTCCAATGCGGATACCATCCAACAATGGTTTAACGCCGGCGGCGGCGTGCAATTCTATGATTTCACGATCGACATATTTTTAAACGTGAGCCAGGTTCCGTTGTAGACTACCCTTTCTCAAAGGGACCTGCAGACCACTGTCGCACTCGTCGCAAACCACACCATCCCCGAATCCACGCTGAAAGCGGCCGCACGCCGCGTCCTCAGCACAAAATACGATCTGGGGCTCTTCGACAACCCATACATCCCCGACTCTGTCGACTCGGCCGCCCTCACGGCAGCACACGTCCCCCTTACGCTCGACGCCGCGCACCGCAGCATCGTCCTGCTCGAGAACCGCAACGCCACCCTCCCCCTCAAGCCCGCCGACCACGGCATCAAAACCATCGCGCTCATCGGACCCTTCAGCGACATCCTCAATTACGGCGACTACTCCGGACCCTGGGGCGGGTACCCCACTGCCAACTCGTCCACCCTTCGACAGGCGCTGATTTCGCACCTCGCCGCAAACGCCCCCGCCGTCCAGCTGGTGTCGAGCTGGGGAACTAACACCTGGCTCTATAACGGACAGTACAATATCCCCGGGTACCTCCTCTCCGCGGACGGCGTGCCCGGCGGACTGCGCGCGACGTACTACTCGGACACGAATTTCACGCACGCGGTGTTCCAGACGCAGGAGACGCCGAACCGCGACTGGGGCATCTACCCGCCCGTCGGGCTCCCGTCCAACAACTTCAGCGTCGTGTGGGAGGGCGAGGTGCAGGTGCCCGTCGATCGCGATGTCTCGGGCTGGATTGGCGTGGGCGTCAACGCCAACACCACCGCGCGCCTATTCGTCGACGGGACTCTCACCGCGGAGTCGCCGCTCACCCTGGCGGGGAACATCATCGGCAACATCGAGCAGCTGGCGTACGATGTTATTAATGGGACGGGCCCGCCGCCGGGGGCGTCGGCGTTTTCGTTCAAGAAGGGCGCGAAGCATAGCGTGCGGGTGGAGTTCCAGGCGTGGAATTATGTGCAGAAGTTTGAGAATGTGAATTCGCTGAATGCGCAGGTGGAGCTGTTTTGGAATTTGGTGGACCGGACGGATGCGGTGGGGCAGGTGCGTGGGCTGGATAATATGAATGGCCTTCGCAACGTCGCTGACGGTGCTTGCAGGCGGTCGACGTGGCGAAGGACGCGGATGTTATCGTGCTCGCGGTCGGAGCGAACTGGAATAGCGACGCGGAGAGTGGGGACCGCGCGACGCTGGGGCTGTCTGCGAATCAGAGTACGGAGTTTCGCCTTTCACATACAGCCTTGCTGACGAGCGACAGCCGTGCTTGCGGACGCCATCTTCGCTCTCGGAAAGCCTGTTGTCATGGTCCTACAAGGCGGTCGAACGTTTGCGATTCCCAAGTATTACAGTCGGGCTGCAGCTGTACTGGACGCCGTCGGTGCTTTTCGAAGCTCCTTCGCATAAAGCTGAAAGTCTGCAGTTCTTCCCAGGTCAATCTGGTGGTCAAGCCATCTCGGACGTCCTATTCGGCCTCTTCAACCCAGGTGGTCGCGTTCCGCTGAGTGTACCGTATGATGTCGGCGTGCGTCTTTTCCTTCCTACGTATTTACCAGTCCCACTGATATCGACTCTCGCACGTAGACTCTCCCAGTATACTACAAGCACGTTGATCCCCTTCCTCTGTCACTCCATCTCTGACCCATGTGCAGCTACAAATTCACCGCCCACGCGAAGAACTACACAGACATCTACTCATTCCCGTCGTACTCCTTCGGCTACGGCAAGTCCTACTCGACCTTCACCGTCGGCGGATTCAACGCGACCTCGACGCACGGAGTGCACACCTTCTCCGCCGGCGAGACCATCAACTTCCGGGCTACGATAAAGAACGACGGGCCGATGGCGGGGAGCTACGTCCCGCAGGTGCGCTCCCTCCCCTACTTCCTCTGCACCTTCGTTTCGCTGCAAAAAAGAACTGACACCGATTGCAGGTATACCTCCTGGTGCGCGTCTCGAGCGTAACGCGACCGCTGCAGCAGCTCGTCGCTTTTGATCGCGTGTACCTCGACGTCGGCGAGAGCACGACGGTGGTGATGCCGCTCGAGGTGGACCGTTACCTCCCTATTGTGAATCGGCGGTACAAGTGGGAGCTCGAGAAGGGGGACTATGTGTTTGCGCTCATGGAGAGGTCGGGGGTGGATGCGGATAAGAGCATGAACCTGACGATGACTTGTGTCTGAGGTATGGGTAAATCATGAAACGAGGATCACTGCACATCTGGAACGACAAGGAGCTTGTCGCCCACCGATTGAACTTGTAAACAGGCACCAGCGCGGTTCATGGGCCTCAATTCAGCTAGGAAAGGAAAGTCGTACGGCTACTGTCATGGCGTGCATCCCATTGGGGCGCCTCGTTGTGGGTCGGCCGACAAAAGCCGAAAACTGGGTATGTAATCCACTTCGCGAACTTGCGGGCCGCAATTCCTTTTGCTACAGAACTCCGCATACCATCGTCTTTAAAGCTGTCGGCGATCTAGTGCGGCCCGCGCGAAGTCAGCATGATTTGTCTCTCCCATCTGGAATCAACTTGAATCGGTTCAAGCAGCAGTTTCGAATTTCAACCTTGGATTTGGGTAGGGCGCCGACTCAGAATGTGCCGCGAACCACTGGCCCTTGAGTTGTAACCTACCTCCAAGTGAAGCTAAACAGAAAGCTGAACAGGCTACACCGCCACTCCCCCCGTCGCATCAATCGAAGGCCGTCGGCGTCGGCCCGCTGTTGCAATTTTTGGTATCTACCTGCGCCCCGTCCGTCAGTATGACCGAACGTAGGGCCCGCGACTGCTCCGCGATGGCTGCATCGATTCCGTTTCGTCATCGCCTGGGTTGCCATAAAACGTCGCGAGACGAAAGTTAAAGTACTTTCACAACGATGAGAACCTATACTTCAGCTCTCGCCATCGTGTTGGGCGGCTCTGCCGTTGCTTCTGCGGTTTCTTCGCCAACTCCACCGGCCTATGGTGCTTGCTCCCCCAACGCGACTTATGTTCGTCCTGCTTCCGAAGGATTATCCCCCGAGGAGTCTGCCTGGCTCAACTCGAGGCGAACACAAGTTGTTTCGGCACTCCAGTCTTACCTGACTCTGGCGGCCATCCCCGGGTTCAATGTCAGCACCTATATCTCTACCCTTTCTGCAAACAGCAGCGCCGTTCCGGTCATTGGACAATCGTATTCAGGCGGCGGAAGTGAGTACTCTACGGGTCTTGCACCGACTTTGTGTTAATTGACTCCGAACTAGTCCGCGCTGCGGTAACCTCTTTCGTTGCTCTTTCGTCGACTCCAGACGCTAAAATTTTGGCGTTTAGATGGGCGGCATCGGCCTCTATCAAAGCTTTGATTCCAGGTATAATAAATCTGTCGCTGCAAAAACTGGCGGGCTTTCCCAAGCCACTACCTATGTCGCCGGCCGTGAGTTCTTCTAGAATGCAACCCAAGTGTGCTAATTCTAGATGCAGTGAGCGGAGGGTGCCAAGCGGCCATGGCGCTCGCCATCAATGACTTTGCCGATGTTCAATCACTCGTCACCGGAGGAGCATTCAATAACTCGGGTATGATGCTTTCAGAAAGACTCAAGCGACTGTCGAACTGAAATTTCCGTAGATGTGCCCAGCTCTGCTTACGAGCTCCTTGAAGTCAAGGCAAAGGCGGGATTCAACTTAACCATCGCCGATGTTTTGGGCGTTGTGCGCCAACCCCTTCTTCTTCTCCTCTATGTGTTCAACTTTTTACAGGATCAACTCTTCTATCCTGCAAAAGGCGACCTTGGCCCAACGTTCAGTGGCCTCTTTTCCTCGGCTGCCTACACAAACGGCTCAGTTCCGCTCCCCTTCCTCATTGCGGCCGAAGGAATCCCCGAAGGTCTTCCTGGAAGCAACTCCTACGACGGAATTTTATTCCCCATCAACAAGTGAATGCCTTTGTCTCACCTGTGAAATCGATTCCTCACCTTTACTTTTATAGCGCCACAAACCAAACCATCTACGAAATATCTCCGATCGAGTTCGGCAGTTGGCAAGGCCGAGCCCAAGCATTCCTCCCCACCGCGCATCTCGGTACTGCCTTCAAAGCAGGCGTGCCAGCCAACACGAGCGAGTGTGTCACTGGGTTCGACTCGTCTGTTTGGGTCCTGGGGGCGGCGGAATCTGCAGTCGCCGTGCGTGCACTTTTTACGAGTTGAAAAACCTCACTCAATGATTTATAAAGGACTGGGTCGTCATCCAGGACACAAACAATACCAGAGGAAAATTTTCTCGCAAGCGGGCAGAGCTGCCGTTCCCTGCGAATGAAACTGAGATCTTGAATCAAAACCAAGTTCAGGAACTGGGCGCGTTTATAGATAATGTACTTCCCGGGATTCTTAAGCTGCTCGGTAATGCCACTATTCAAGTGAGTCTACTGCGCTGCTCTCGGATCCTGCACTGAATGCGCCTTTGCAGGAAGTTGGCTATGGATTGGTCGCCAACCCCTTCTTCGGTAAGATATTGTCTGTTCGGTGACTCCAGACAGCGCGCTGACCTGCAATAATGACATGCAGGGTACGACAAGTCTGACGCGGGTCTTCAGCAACAAGAAACGTTGGTACTGGTGGATGGTGGCGAATCTGGTGAGATCCGTTACTTCTCAATCGAGTTGAAAATTACTAACGCAAGTCAACCTCATCAGGCCAGGAATCGCCTATCTGGCCACTTATCCAGCCAGCGAGAAAAATGGACTTCTTGCTCGTCAGTGACAGCTCCGGTGTTGAATTATCAGTAGGTCTCTTTTTCACTCATGTCTTGACTCGTCACTGATTTCCCTTCCTCTTCAAGTCGGGTTGGATGAACGGCACGAATTTAAGTAAGTGGATCTGTCTTCGCTATTATTCTAATAGCCCTGATGTCTTTCTCTCCAGTCAACACTGGGGCGATGGCAATAGCCAACAACGTCCCTTTCCCCAAGCTTCCCGACATCAACACCTTCCTCATCAACAACTACACCTTGGCCCCGGTATTCTTCGGTCAGCTAACAACCATTACTACTTCTCGGTGACTCTGACCGTCTTTGACTTGACAGGTTGCAATGAGCCTGAGGTGCCGCTGGTGCTTTTCGTCGCCGATGCTCCCTATAGTGCCTACTCAAATGCCACCACTGTGGTCGCGTACGTTTCTTCATCTATAGACGGCCATTCTCATATTCACGATTTCGCCAACAGCACCGGCCCAAGTGAGGATCAGATCCAAATCCTGCTGCAAAACACTCTCGACATCGTTGCCCAAAGCAACACCACCTGGGCGCAGTGCATGTACGGAACGCTCTGTTACGCTGCGATGCCGTCCAGCTCCAACTGATATCATTCACCGTAGCGCCTGCGGTTCCATCCTTCGCAGCCTCGAGCGGCTTGGGCAGCCGATTCCCGATCAGTGCAAGCTCTGCTTTGCGGAGCACTGTTGGCAGGGGCAGATGGCGACGGGCACCCCGCCGTTTGTCGCACCTTCTCTCTTGTTGAGCCCGAACACGACGTTCGCCGAATGGAACGCGAGTACGTGGACGCCCGCATTCTCGGGAATAGTGTCAAACGACTCCACCACCGGCTCGGGGAGCTCGAGCAGCCATAATAACATGGCGAGTGAGAGGCTCGCAAGCCCTCATATTTTCTTGTCCTTCCTGGCAGGAGTTGCTGCTATAGCGATGTGTTATTGATCGTAGGACTTTGTCAGTTATTTACGTGATTCTAGGCTGGTATGACTTCGAGTCGCCTACATTTTCACTCTTTGATTAATTATTAAATAAATCGCTCGGCCTCCGAATAATTTCACCTTCAATGCAAAGGGTTAGAAATGTGGGACAGAAATAGAAGGTGAACCGTGGGAAAGTCATAATCCCCGGCTCATTGGCAGATAGGCCTAGACCAATTCAGCCAATTCGTACGACTCGCGCAAGTCCTATCTACACCCGCTGCTGTAAAACACTCGTAACATAGGCACCCATTTAAATGCACATATTTATCCTGAGTATGTGGTCGGACGACCTTCGAAGATGAAGGACAAACGAGAGGATGGAAAACGGAAAGAAACCCGGACTCACTAAGGTTACTCGCCACCGCCGCCCCAGGGGACGCAGACACCGTCTCCGCAACGGGCGGCGCGAAGAGGTAGTCGCCCCCTTCACAGTCGGTGTCATCGGCGCTGGGGCGCATTACTGGGAGGAAAGAAAGGGGGGAGGTTCGCATCGAGGATTGACAGTAAGGAAAGAGGAAGGAAGGACAAGAATGGAGGGGCGATCGCCCCCACAAAGGCGCCGCACACCGATGAAGATGAATACGGACACCGTCCCACAACGACGCATCCCTTCCTAAAGATCAAGCAGCCGACGCAGGCATAAGCCCGCAAGGACACCGACAACGGGGGCAAGCTCGTGCTCGTGCGTGAGCAAGTATTGGTGCGCGCCCCCTCCCATCAAAAACATTCGCACAAACGAGAACGCAATCGAAGGGATTCGCGCCCATGATCCATTTCGCCCAAAAAAAATCCAAAAATCGAGAAATAAACAATCACTAACAGCTCAGCGCACCAAACACCTCGTCCACGCTCTGTCGCCACTCGCCCTGCTGATGTGCCTGCCGACCGTCCAAGCGCGAGCTGTCACCTAAATACGAGGTAAGCCGAACAAGGGTGGAAGGGAGGACACAAAATGCTAAATGCGAGTGTCTTCGCAAAGTCCTGGCGCCGAGCGGCTGACACCAAAACAATAAGTGCGTGGGATTCGGAACGGAGGGGGAGACGAAGCGGAAGCGTGGGCGAAGCGGGAGCGCAAGCGGGAGCGGGGGCGATAACTCAAGAGCGAAGGACTTTTGGGGAATAAAAGTGATTTCATTGGAGGTAGCCTAGTAGTATTTATACAGAAGGAGAGAAAGGAGGTAGTGGAGTAGAAATGAATAAGAGTAAGACTCATCGAGAACTAGGAGTAGGAAAGGAGGACAAGGCGATGAATGAATATATTGAGGCGGGGCGAGTGAACGGCGAGACAATGGGCTCGAGCGGATAGTGGGGCTGATTCGTCAGAAATCGGGCTCGTCGAGAGGTCCGAGGCAGTGGAATGCAAGAAGCGCGATTAACGCGTGAGTCGGGGGCTTGTGGTGAGTGAGACGGGAGAGAAAGAGGCGGCGGAATGCCGTATTGTTTGTCTCGGAAGTGATCGCCAAACTCGGGCTGATCCGCGTGGGCGCTTGTGGGCGTTTGTGGGCGTTTCAGGCTTGGCGCGCTTGAGAGCGCGTTACTGCCCTCCCTGCCCTCCATTCCCGCCGACGAAGTTGTTGGCGCTGGCGGAGCTGGGAGAGGGGTTGGAGGGCAGAGCAGTGGGTGGGCAAAGCAGCAGGGCAATATGGAGTGTAGTTGACCAAAGGGTGAAAGCATCGTCAATGGCGAGTAGATAAGGGTGTGGTCGTTGTTGTTTCACGAGTCAAAGATGGGAAGCCACGTTTGTCTCATTTTTCCGCAGTGTCACACACATGCCATTAATCACATTCAAATTAATGGTAGGTCGGTAGGTAGCATTACACGGCACGGTCCGAATCACGAACGCCGGTTTCCAGGAGTTATCCCGGTGTACAAGCAAGTAATTACACCTTCGCCCCTGGGCCACTCTCCGCCAACCAAGCCCCAGTGAGCAGATCCCACAGGTATCCCCGTGCCCCGCCTTCGAACCTGGAATTGGACACATTTAATGTTAAATTCCATTCAATCATCATGGGATGTGTCCAATCGCTGCAGCTGACCGTTTACGGTTAAATTGCAATGGACGTGTCCAATCGCTGACCACGTTTACGCTTACTCCCTACTCACTTCTACCAGCCATGACCTCGCCCTGCATCATACCCAACACCGACATCTCTGGAATTGGGGTGCGGACCGCAGCATATGCCCAAAATATCCTCAGCTTTGTTCCCGCCGTTCTGGCTCTTATCGACCACCAAATCTCACAGAAAGAGCTGGATTCACTGGAGGGCCAGTCCACGACAATTCTCCTCAGCTCCTACGCCCTCTTAATCGCGGGACTTATCCTGGCTCGCAACCAGTTGGACAACTATCACACAACTATCGTGCTCAACCTCAACTGGATGAACAACACCAACACATTCATTTACATCCTTTTTCTCTTGCATGCCGATCGCAACCCTTGGTCCAGATTCCAGTCCCGTCGGCGCGCGGGCAAGGAACCGAAAGCTGGCATGGAGCAGGACGCAAAGTCGCTCTCAGCCAAGTTCTATGTAGCCATACGAAAAAGGTCCCTCACGTTAGCGTCGATCATCGACAGTGTCGACCCTGCCGTTCTCATCGGTTCACTTCACTTGTCTTTAATGGGGGCGCTTGGACTATGGCTGTGGATCGCTCCTGGCCGCTTTGGCAATTCACTGTCATGTTCACTCGAGTCTACCATCTCCTTGTTTGGACGCGCAATACCCCTCTCATCTCATGCTTTGCGCGCCGTATCCCTCTCCGTCTACATTCTTATTCTCGTTCCTGGCCTCAACCTCATCCTACCCACGGTGATATTCTGTGCGCCGCTGGTTCTAGTCCGTCGTCTTACGCCTAAAGTTGATGGTAAGTGTAATCCACGCGGCCCCGTGCAATTGCTGAAACCTGATACAGAGTCGAAACAAGTTGATGGTGGCCGCCCCGTGCAATTAATATCGAATAAACTCAATCGCCACGAGATAGGAGCAATTCTGACGGGCCTCCTGATGCTCATGTTCGTCAACCTCCTTTTCATCGTCGACACCGAGCTGTCTATATCGCGCAACGAGAGCCTGCAGGATCGCCAGGACGGGCTTTGGACATTTGGTCAAACACTCGCCCTGCTTCTTCTTGTGCTCCCTTTATGGAATATTGCTGCAGCCCTACGCATTATAGACGGTCCCGAAGATCCTAAACGCGTGGCGGAAGCGGCTGCACGCGTGGCGGCTATTCAGGCTGAGGCAGTCAGGGGTCTAGAGGGTTACACAAGCAGTGTCGAATGGGAAAAAGTGAAACAGTGGATCCACGACATTCAGGGGGCAAAGATAGGTAAGCGCCACGATATCCTCGAGACCGAACCGTCATATAACTTCCGCAGTGCCCATCGGGGGCAAATGGATCCATGCCGCAGTCAAGAACGACGATCAGGATGTCATTACTTTCGCCGGGAATTATCACAAGAATTTGAATGAACGAGGTGAGTTTTATGAACGCGTTACAGTGGCAGTACTCACGCTTGGGCAATAGATAATCACGGAACGACCAGCCTCGATTATGCATTGAAAAGTAATCGCCTGAAGCTCGTGGTATTTCTGCGTAAGAACGGCGCAGATCTCGATGCTAGTAGTATGTTTATGGTTGAATGTTCAATCCTACGTGTCGGCTCATGTTACTTACCTAGGTCAACTGAATAAAAAGAGTCTTCATTATGCTTCTGAGGGTGGCCTCGATGTGGTTCAGTACGTGGTTTCCGAGAACTTGAAGCTGGATATCAATAGCAAGGGTATGTCCAAAGCAGAGCTTCTGTATGTGCAAGCTCATTCGTTGGACTCCAGATGCGGAGGATAAAACCGGCCTCCATTATGCCTCTATCAACGGTTACCTTGACGTCGTAAAGTACTTGGTCCGGGAAGGCATGGTCATTAATAACAGGGGTAAGTCTCAGGCGGAACTTTGCACTTTCAAACTGAAATTTACTTCAGATAAATTCGGAAGGATCAGCCTCCACTACAGTTCGCGAAATGGTCACCTCGAAACTGTGCAGTACCTGGTTGAAAAAAATGTTGGCACTGATGACGACGAGAACGATACACCTGGGAGCCTCGAGCGGTCCGCCAACGTTGCAACACAACTGGGCGAGCCAAGTTCCGATGTCAATGCTACCGGTGGGTGCAACAAATCTGATCTTACGTGTGCTCAGTGCTACCTGGACTACAGATGAGAACGAAAAAACTGCATTGCATCATGCTGCCGAGGGCAACCACCTCAATGTCATCAAGTACCTACTCACACACAGTGCAGAGATTGAAGCCACTGGTATGTTGGAAATGTGACTTTTTGGATATGCTCAAGGCGACTCGGGGTGCAGATGAGGATGGGAAGACCAGTCTTCATATCGCTACTCAAAGTGGTCACCTCAGGGTAATTGAGTGTCTAGTGGAGAACGGTGCGAAAATAAATGGCCGAGGTGTGTCCAGATCGTTGAATTCCTCATGCGCACTGAGTCAGAATTGAGGGCCCAACGGGACAACGAGTCTCCATATTGCTTGTGGAAGAAAGCGTCTTGACATCACGACATTTTTGGTGAATAACCGCGCAGATGTTAAAGCCAGCAGTATGTTGAATCATCCTAGGGTCTGCTGCATGTACTTATTGCTGGGGTTCAGAAACAGATGGGGTAACTAGTCTGTGGATTGCATCTGAGAACGGCGCCCTTGACGTTGTGAGGCTGTTGGTGCAAAAAAATGCGGACATCGAAAACCCTGGTATGTCATATTATACCAGAGGCTGCTTGGTGCTTAGTGTTTGAATTTCAGGTAAGAAGGGAGACACCAGTGTCTGCATTGCTTCTCGGAACGGCCACCGTGATGTTGTGAAGCTCCTGTCAGAGAAAAATGCAAACATCGAAGCCAGTAGTATGTCAAATCATCCCAGGGCCCACTTTATGTGCTGATTGTTGGAATGCAAGACAATAATGGCGCAACCAGCCTGTACATTAGTTCTCAGAACGGTCACCTCGATGTTGTGAGGCTCCTGTTGGAGAAAAATGCGAACATCGAAGCCAGTAGTATGTTCAATCATGCTAGGGCCCACTTTATGCACTTATTGTTGGAATGCAAGACAATAATGGTGCAACCAGCCTGTACATCGCTTCTCAGGAGGGTCACCTCAATGTTGTGAAGCACCTGTTGGAGAAGAATGCGAACATCGAAGCCAGTAGTATGTCAAATCATCTCAGGGTCCATTTTAGGTGCTGATTGTGGAATGTCAGTGAAGGATGGCACAACCAGCCTCTATACCGCTTCTTACAACGGTCACCTCAATGTTGTAAAGCTCCTGCTGGAGAAAGGCACAAACATCGAAGCCAGTAGTATGTCAGATCATCCCAGGGCTCACTTTATGTGCTGATTGTGTGAATGCCAGATGGGAATGGTGCAACCAGCCTCTATGTTGCTTCTCAGAACGGTCACCTCGACATTGTGAAGCTCCTGTTGGAGAAAAATGCGAACATCGAGGCCAGTAGTATGTTGGATCATCCCAGGGCCCACTTTATATGCTCATTGTTGGAATGCAAGACAATAATGGCGCAACCAGCCTGTACATCGCTTCTCAGGAGGGTCAACTCAGTTGCACCATTATTGTCTTGCATTCCAACAATAAGCACATAAAGTGGGTCCTGGGATGATCCAACATACTACTGGCCTCAATGTTCGCATTTTTCTCCAACAGGAGCTTCACAACGTCGAGGTGACCATTTTGAGAAGCAACATAGAGGCTGGTTGTGCCATCCTCCTTGGCTGACATTCTACAATCAGCACATAAAGTGGACCCTGGGATGATTTGACATACTACTGGCTTCAATGTTCGCATTTTTCTCCAACAGGAGCTTGATAATGTTGAGGTGACCCTCCTGAGAAGCGATGTACAGGCTGGTTGCGCCATTATTGTCTTGCATTCCAACAATAAGCGTATAAAATGGGCCCTGGGATGATTGAACATACTACTGGTTTCGATGTTCGCATTTTTCTCCAACAGGAGCGTCACAACGCCGAGGTGCCCATTCTGAGAAGCAACATAGAGGCTGGTTGTGCCATCCTCCTTGGCTGGCATTCCACAATCAGCACATAAAGTGGACCCTGGGATGATTTGACATACTACTGGCTTCGATGTTCGTGTTTTCCTCCAACAGGAGCTTCACAATGTCAAGGTGACCATTCTGAGAAGCGATGTAGAGGCTGGTTGAGCCATCCTTCACTGACATTCCCCAATCAGCACATAAAGTGGGCTCTGGGATGATTTGACATACTACTGGCTTCAATGTTTGCATTTGTCTCCAACAGGAGCCTCACAACATTAGCCTGTACATCGCTTCTCAGGAGGGTCAACTCAATGTTGTGAAGCTCCTGTTGGAGACAAATGCAAACATTGAAGCCAGTAGTATGTCAAATCATCCCAGGGTCCACTTTATGTGCTGATTGTGGAATGTCAGTCAAGAAGGATGGCGCAACCGGCCTTTATGTTGCTTCTCAGAACGGTCACCTCGACGTTGTGAAGCTCCTGTTGGAGAAAAATGCGAACATCGAAGCCAGTAGTATGTCAAATCATCCCAGGGTCCACTTTATGTGCTGATTGTGGAATGTCAGTCAAGGAGGATGGCACAACCAGCCTCTATGTTGCTTCTCAGAATGGGCACCGCGACATTGTGAAGCTCCTGTTGGAAACAAAAGCCAACATTAAAGCTCCGGGTAGTGAAGTTGCTCAGGTGTAAGCAAATTGACATCTATGGATGCTTTCCTGAACAAATTAAGAGATGACCGACCTGCATATTCTTTGAAACTTTCTGTTTGTATGCGGGTTGAACAAAAGCCTTAGTTAGAGGGCAAAAATATGAGGAGGGGTTCCTGTCAAAATGGTAACCCCGCCGTCGATCAGTGAGGGTTAGAACCAAGTTAGAACTTGTCCCTTGAAGTAAATTCATTCACAGCACTTGCAATATGTTCATTATTTCCATTATTTATATATATGCCGTACCTGGCCTAGAGGCTACGCGGCAATAACTACACTAAGTAGGTGGGGGGGGGCTTATAAGTAGCTACGTATAGTGGGTTTATGTGATGTCACTTATTTACGGGAAATAAGAGAGGAAGAAAGAAATTGTAAGCGTGAGGGGAAATCGTGATAACAAGGAAAGCACAGTAATAGGTGGAGGGGATTATAGACGGTGGTGGTGTGTAAACAAGGGCGGAGGTTGGCGGGCAGCAGTATTAATCATGGATTGTAGAGAGATGAGACTAGAGAGAAAAGAGAGGGAGAGGAGAAAGGAAAGCTTATGAGAAGTGTTTCGCATCAGAGATGAATCGGGCTGTAATTTTGATGACCTTCGGGTGGTTAAGGAGTGTATGAACGTCCACTGCCCCGAGGAGACCTGCGCTGTACGACGCACGCTAAAGCGGGGGCCGGAGGTGCGGAGGAAGTGTGCACAGGTCTCGCGGGAAGCACCACACACATCACATGCTGGGGATGGCGCAAGGCGGTAGCGGAAGCAGTGGGCATTCAGCACAGAGAAGTTGATGTGCAGGCGCGATATGAGTGAAATGTCTGCGCGGGAGAGAGGCGAGAGGTACAGGGCGCATAGGATGAGGGTCGGCGGTGAGTTGTCAATCTCGCACAGACCGTGCCCGGTGGACAACACTCTCCAGAGGGCGTGCCATTTTTCGAGTATAGCCATGTCGATGTGCCGTTTACTGTAAAGCAGTTAAGGGAGCCAGCCAGGGATGCCGATGGGAGGAGGCGGGTGGCTGTCTTTGCCGCGTTGTTCGCGTACTCGTTGCCGGTGGTGCTGATATGTATTTGGCAGCGGGTGTGGTGATCTGGGGCAAGGCTGGCATTTGGAAAGGCCCAGGTGATTGGATTGGAGTCCCAAGTACGAACCGTGGGAACTGGGTTGGTATTATGATATCGAAGGATCAGAGGGATCTAGCAGGTAAAGTTCAATTACGATGAAACAGTGAACATGTTACAACGCCTAGCGGAGCCTTGTCTCGTTGTGTAGATGTATAGAAAGAAAGCACATATCAATATCAAGAGAAATGAAGAATGGGCAGACAAGCCAGTAACACACGGCGCACAACCAGAACATCCATGCCATAACATTGGAAAAACATGGTGAAATTTTTTGTAATAAGTTTTGCATGTCAGAGAAGAGGAATATCTAAGAGTTATGTGAAACATATGCTGAACAAAGCATATCTTTTGCAATTCTTTCTCAAAAAATTTCATTTTCCCATCCTTTGACATGCAAAAGTTATTACAAAAAACTTCATCATATCTTTCTCATGTTATGGGGTAATTTTTTTGGTTATCCTCCCTGTGTAAGCTCAATTCCTGGGGTTTGAGCTAAGGACAGGTGTCGTGGACTCGCGCATCTTATAGAGATGTCAGCGTCTCTGCAGATGCCGTGGAAATACATTAAATATGAGAAATAGAAGGAAAGGACTCGACCATCACGAAGAGCTGGCTTGAAGGACCACATTTTCGCTGCTGGTTGTGCTTCGGCAGGCCCCAGGAGAGTGACCTATTCACAATTGAGGAGTTAATAAGACTCAATTTATTGAATGAAATCGGGTTGTTCGGCCCAGTCACTGATTTTCGAACATCTCCGAGATGGCCGAGCACGGTTAGATATCGAACTTGACGCAGCGCCGGTGGCTGGTTCACGGTGAACTCGAGGACACCATTCCTCACTACTTCCGTTATCTAGTTCTTGGTTGTTATTGAATACAGGATTGACCAACCCGCCAAGTTAAAATCGACACATCCTCTCGATTGCACACCCTCGCGACCTGGACTGCTTTTGATCGCACATATTTCACCTCAAGGTCTGTCACATTTTAGCAGGTAAATTGGGTGCAAAAACCCCCTGGCACCTGAGGGTCAATGGTTGGCTTGCCGTCGCGTTCGGCGTGCATTTTTATCGCGATATATTCCCGTTCGCGACGTATACATGGCCCGTCCAGGATGTGGCCGAGGGCTCCATCCTGCATGCAAAGCTCATCGCGCTCACACTCGCGTCGGTGGTCATTCCACTGATCACTCCGCGGTTGTATGTCCCCGTCGACCCCAAGAATGCAGGACAGAGCTAGAAGTTGAACCGTGGGAAAATCGCATTCCCGACTTGTACGGCCGGCAGATATGCCTTAACCCATGAAGCCGATTCGTACGACTCGCGCGACTCCTATACTTACTTGCCTGTCCCTCATTCAAATATTCTCAACATAAGCACCGATTTGGATGCAGATATTACGGTCTGTGGTCGCACATCATAGTACGTATGCTGACGGGTTGAGCAAGCACCTAATGCGAGAGAGGACGTCGCTAGCCGGACAGAGGAGACTAAAAATCATAACCTGCCTTACAAGACACTGGCATAGAGTTCAAGGTAGATATGTACGCTTTCAGCGATCTCGGGCAAGTTCAAAGAGCTATCGAAATGCATTTAACGGACGAGACTTCCAACCAGTATAATATACTCTGACCCCCACTCCGACTCATTCGTTTGTGACAAGATAATTCGACACATTTGGTCAAGGGCGAGAGCGGATACAAGAAAGGTAACTTAGCTAGCAGATACAGCGGACAAGACGAGTACAAAAAATCACAGATTGGCTCTCTTTTCGCGACACAAGAAAACCTCGATCCCCGCCTACCATCACTTTGCGCTCTTGGCCTTGAGGGCCTCGCACGCCTGCTGCCGCTCCGCCAGCTGCAGCTCAAACCCCGCGCGCTGGGCCTTGAGCGCCAGGAGCCCTTTTTTGGCTTCAACATTGCAAAGTTAGAATTATATATTTGAGACGACAAAGTGAGCCAGACGCACTATCGTCGACGAGGCGCCGGAGCTCGGGGAGCGCCTGTTTCGCTTCATCGGCTAGGGAAGGGAGGTTAAGGCGGTAGATCGAGAATTGGAGCATACATACGAGTGAGGGTGGACGGGCCTGGAATATTGCTTGTCGTCAACAGGGAATGGAGAAAAAGGAAGAACACGCACAGGATTTATTGAACTCCTTCGCGAGTGCCTGCAGGGCGATGGGACTCAAGGTGCTGGAGGTGGGGCGGCGGGTGGCGAGCGTCGCAAGGAGCTCCCGCTTGCGGTTCCGAAGCAGCTTGAGGTCGGGGTCGCGCTTGAGCGCACCGAGTTCGCGCTCGAGGGCTAGAGTTGTGGAGTCGGGGGCGGAGTGCGCCAGTGAAGAGGACGGTGGGGGCGCTCTGGAACGCGAAGCGTGGGCAGGGCGGGGCGGGATCGGGACGCTGATGGAGGTGCCGGTGCCGGGAGCCAGGCGGCGTGCGCGTTTGGATGGGTAGAAGTCCGCGTCTGAAAGTTCCGAGAGTTCCGACTCCTCCTCCGACGCCGATAACCGCGATTCGCCCTCCATTGGCCCAGGCGCAGCCTCCGCAGCGGTGAGGTAGCGCCCAATGATCTCCGAGACCCGATCGAGGTTCTCCTGGACGGTCGCACCGAGGGCCTCGCCATTCTGGAGCTGCCTGCGCATAATCGTGCGCTGGCAGACCCACTCAACGCCGCCCTCTGGGTGGAACCACAAGAAGCGCGCCCTCGTGCCGTCGGCAAAGTGTGGGTGTGCGGATGTCATGTCGGACGCAGAACCTGCCCAGCGCGTCCACTCCTCCTCCGACTTGGAGTACAAGGCCTGCGCGCCGGGCGTGGTATCCATGTAGACGTCCCCGGGCGTGCCAACGTCTGGAGGCGGCGCGCCGAGCCCGCGGAACTCAAAGAACGGGACGGGAATGAAAGCCCAGGTGTCGCCCTTGTTCGGAAATACGCCTTCGATCGGGGAGAGTGTGTAAGGATAGTTTTCGGGGATACTCTCGACGCGTATTTTCATGTGGCGGACGGAGAACGTGGTTTCAGGCTTGGCTAGGGATTTGGGATTCGGGTTTTGGTCGCAGGGGTGCGGGACAGCGGGCGGGGGGTCGACGTTCATCGTGGGCAGAGGCAAGAAAATTTCAAGACAGCCTGGACATCGGAGAAGAGGGTGCACACCTCTTATTGTGTCATGCCGGCATGACAGCAGGAAGCACGGCGGAATGACGCGCGAAGCCGACAGGCCGGCAGACGGCCGGACGTGCACCCTGCCGCCGTTCCTGGCTTGTTCCTTTACATCTCAGAATTGAAGTTCCGACGTACGGCACTGAACGCCGAGCGGAGTTCAAAAACAGATGCCGTTGGCTCGGATTCGAATTGATGTAACTCAATCCTGCGGTGTATTATTGTAGGGTTGACGTCTCTCCCACAGACAGTTTCTCTTTGATGTCAGATCAATGTCAGATAACACATGGAAGCACGCAAGTTATTCTTCTTTACACTTGCTTCAACATAGCTTTACTTTAATACCTTGGCATCAGGAGTTTGACCTCCCGAGTCAAACTCCCGATGACAACTTTGAAGTCATGAATGGTATGTGTTACACGGTAAAAAATTGCTCCCATACACGGGAGCTATCCAGGCTGGCTCAATCTCGCGCATTTCCCGAGGAATCAAAGGGATCGAGGGTGATATGTATGTCGCCGCGGCCTTAAACTGACAGGCAAGCCCTTTCGCTAATATACAAATCGTTCGATGTTATTCCCGTTTCTACTAATTCCGCCAATACAATCACCCTTTTCAGGTCCTCTTTGCAGCAAATTGCAGGTCTGGTTTCCAAACTCATGTGGTAACTTTTATTCCGTGTTTAAAATCCATGCTAGCTAGCACTAAATTATGCGTGCAATGTCTCTCTGTGCTCTTTCTCAGTCCGCGCCCTCGAGTAATCGTCAATTCCTTCGATGAAGCTGGCTGCATCACTCTGATTCCCCTTTCGAAGGTAAATTCCCTCGGATGCCATCTACCTCACATTGCATATTTTCAGAACGATGTGCACAAGAAGTCGGGGCATATTATGATGTCTCCCTCACATCCAAACTAACGAAATACATCCTATTGGTAGATACACACCTGAAGGGCGCCGTGCACCCGTGACTTGATAATGCATTCTAACCTCGACACCTCCAATAGCTTTAATCTACTGTACGAGTATTTCAGTTCCAGGAGCCCGGCCGGCGGCCGCAAAATCGACCTGAAGTTTTCATCGCATATACAGAGGTGAAGGTTTAGACAACGAATTGTAATCAAGTTTTACATGTCTGCTGACCCCGTCATCGTCGAACAGTATGTTAAGTCGTGTGTGTGTGTCAGTCGAAATATGAGCTCATAATATTGCAAGAGATGCTTAATCCGTGGCTTAATCCCCATCTCACCTTCGTTTCACCGTCCTATACCAACACTGACTTCCAGTTCCACCGCCAGTAGACCGCCGCCCCGCCCGCAGTATGCTCTTCCGTTCTCAATGATGCTGCGTGACTCTAGCGGTATAAATTCCCGCTTCCTGCGAAGGTGAGTTCACAGCAAATGGACGTAGAACAAATGAATTCAATTGGATGAAAATTCCCCTGGAGTCGACCCTCTTTGAGCTCAATGTACTGTACAGTACTGCATGGGGTGTCAAATGAAGGGATCCCCGGTAATGCAACCTTGATTCAGTGGGTTTCAACCGTGAGAATTTTGCTGATCAGCACGGTTTCGGTCGAGTGCTCTTCTGTGTTGGCTCCCAGAGTCGTGACTACCGCCGAAAAATACTGTCATGACATCGCAGAATTATGTGGACATCTAATCTGTTAAGGATCCGTACGCCGTACACCATCAAACGCCGGAAAGGTTCCTGGAGGATAGGCACTTACTGACCGTCCATAATCAAGGACCCCCTTCCAGGTAGAGTGAACTCAGTAGCATGTTCGCGAGAGAATGATCCTTTACAACACCACACACCGTCCAAGCCTTCAAGGCTCTCAGTGCCGATGATCTTGTGTCTTCACAGTTCCTGCGAATGATCTCAGGCCAGAATTAAGAAGCTCCGGGATTGAGATTTGCGCTACCCGCTTTTGTGCGAAATGTATTCCCACGGTCCAAGTTGAAGTTTTTAGGTATAAGTTTTATCCCCATCGATTGCGCGGTTGTCAGGACACCCTCTGTTGGAATTTTTTTCCCTCCCTCCGCTCTTCGATATCGTTCTCAGTGGGATATGTCCCTCCGGTTGCAGGTGCCAAGGCTCTGCATCCCCGATACTGCCGATTGTACATCAAGGAATCCCGCTTTCAAGGATTCCTGGTAAGTTTTCTCTTTCGAATGGCTCCTTCGCTGACTGATATGAATACCATCTTTCAGTATCTTGCTCTTGCACTCTCTACGCGGCGAAGTTATGGCACTTTGTTGAAGATTTCGATGAAAAACACCAATGGATATGCATTGGGTCTTATACATTTTCTTATTGCCTTCAATTTCAACCCCAACCTTAAATTCCTCCCGTTCAGAGCGTGGAATGCTGAATAGATGGCCTTGATTCTCCGAGTCGATAGTACTACTAGAGGACATATAAATCAATGTGGGTGCGCTCCTTCCAACCTCTGACCGCCCCCGCTATTTACACTAACGTCTTCTGACCTCAGGGCAAATAGTTTTTACTGCGCTTCTCAGGTTCTGGCACCACTTCCTACCGCGTAGGAAGTTAGATTTCATTTCAGACCAAATGGGCCAAGTGTACGATGTATAACTCGTTCTATGATGCGTCCAAGCCATCATCGGGTCCTATTTGACCATCAAGCGGAGTACTTAATCCCAGGCCTCAGATGGTTTCTTGAACTAATTAGTTCTCATCAGTTATAACTTGTATCCTACAATTGCGCAGACTGAATCTCCCACATCGTCCAGACTCCATTGGTTACTCTCTTGTGTCCATCCGCCTCCTCCTCCGTAGATTTCCGTCTGGACCGCCGCAATATTCACCCTTCAACTTACCCAGGTCAGTGCAATCTTCATTCATTCGCGTCTTTCTGAATGTGGATTGACCGACGATGGATTTAATTTATTCAAGTTTCATTCGCCCCATCGGTAAACTCGAGGCTGGTTTGCCAATGTAAACTGCGGTCCACTCGCCCCTCTTCCGAGATTAATTGAACTCGGTCCCCGAAGTTAGAATACATCGTAATGGGACCACTTCATCCTGCATCCTCAATAAATCCTCGTCCGCTGAGTTATTGTCTCCAACTCAGCCGCGGTGATTGATTCTATTATTGTATGTAGACCAAATGTAGACCTGAAAATATCGGTACTAGGGTTGAGCAACGCACCATTGAGCAGTCCAAAGAGTTTGAATGTGGTGGAAGGGTTCAACAGTTCAACTTCAACTGTCCGACTCGGTCGAAACCGTTCCGAGTCCGAGTCTCCGACCGAAACCGTTGAAGAAAAATGAATGTTTTGGGAGAGATCATTGCAGGGTAAAGCTTAAATCAGAGGTAAGTAACAGAGTTATGGTCTTGCACCGGTCTATGAGCTCCCAGGTACGCGCGAAAGGTTAATAGAATAGTTTGTGACCGGCCGGCCGCCGCGCCTAAATCATCTCATGATCAGACGTTCAACAGAATAATATTCGCTCGGCTTCATCGGCAGACCAGGACTTTACATACTGCAGCAACGTCTGGGAGAGGTCTACCGGCCTCGCCGACGGGCGCGCGGCGGAAGACGCGTTCCCTGACGTCCCGGACCAGAAACCCGTTCATTTCCGTTCATTTCCGACGACAGTACTTCGATTACGGCATGACACAATAAGAGGTGTGCACCCCATCCTCTGGACATCGGAACCCTTCAGAAGTGGCAACCAAGCCGCGAGGCCATGTCACGAGTGATGCTTCGACTTCATTTCGAGCTGGTTCGGCCCCGGTACGGTGTTTCAAGGCACAAAAATCGAAGGCTCAAAATACTGAAGAAGAGTTCGAGTGAAAATGTATAAAGCAAAGGGAATGAGGCACCGACCACCGAACTCGATTCTTCCTTCAAGCCGACTCGACGCAGCAATAATTGACACCAGTCAACTGGAAAAGAGTAGCATGGCTATATCACCTGAACCGGTTAACCAACTTCAACCCAAGACAATTTCAAGTGCGAGGCCCGAGAAAGAACGTACAAGAGGATGCCATGCCAGGGGCCTGGGCCCCGGTGACGCGCGCTGCTTCACGGAGGCTTAGCAGCATTTCGTGCTTCGACGCTTCAATAAAAGCCCAAGATAGAGCATGCAGTCAATGGGTGCAAATATGGTTGAAGACACTGGCAACGAGGGACATGAAAGTAAAGAAAAAGTGATTTCAAACTCCGACTCCGGTCACACAGACCACGTGTGTGTGACTTTGCGCGTTCTCCCCTATCTGTCAACCGATCGACTTTCAAATATTCATCCATTCAGAAATACACCTCTCATTCAAGAGTCAACGTTCATTGGAATTCTCTCCAGCGACTATACAAAAAATTTATCGGCTGCCACGCATCTTAGTCGAAATTGGGGCAGGCCGCTTCCTGCACGACCGGGACGCTCAAAGGACACGCTGACCCTGCGTTGGTGACTGTGAGCTGGCCATTCACGTTCTGCGGCAAAACAAGTCAGTGTCTAATATCGCCACGAGCTCCGTATGACGGCCTACCG
Organism: Mycena metata; assembly: GCA_029378385.1. Lineage (NCBI taxonomy): Eukaryota > Fungi > Basidiomycota > Agaricomycetes > Agaricales > Mycenaceae > Mycena > Mycena metata. Next base: position 57,798 of record JARKIB010000102.1, on the reverse strand, counting down.
GGTACACGCAAGCAGGAGCGATGCCTGCAATGGGAGGCGTGTCGTAACTGTTGAACCGTCAGAATATATTCCACAGAGTGCCAGGGAACAGATCCAGACTTACTTGCACTGCGCGGCGTTGCCACTGTCCTGGCGGGTAGAAGTGAGGGTGCGGGTGAGACCTTGGAAGAAGATGCTGGGGGCGCACACCGCGCAGGACACAGCGGCGGCACTCGAAGAGAAGGAAATGGCCACGAGGGCGAGGGCGAGGGCACTGGTAAGATACGAGGGCATTCTTGGCAAGTTGCGAGTGCAATGAAGTGACTCGCCTTTTGACCGCTGTTTTATACTCTGAGATGTAGGGCCTCGGCGCACGTTCAACCACAGAAGAGAGCTGAGTCATGGCCCATTTAATGCGGAGGTCAGGCCACGGGACTCAGACTTCCAGCGCCCAGGAACTGGAGAGACATACGTTGTCACTTCGACTGACAGCGGTCAAAAAGGTACTTTGCGGTGAGTAAGTTGAAGGTGGTGAAAGGGAAACTCTTCGAAATGGTTGATTTTTCGAACCCGAAGGTTCCCAATTGCAGTAGAAGGTTAATAGCCGAACTTTGAGACGGCATGGCTCACTCTGTGCAGATATACCCTCCTCAAATCAGACGACCGATGCATCGATCCCTAGGAACTCCAACACAACGCTCGACGTCGAACAAACTTACCAACGCGACTTCATAGACGGAAAGGTCTTCCGCCGAGCATTCAGCCTGCCAGACAATAGAGAAGGTGTCCAACGAACTACACTTCGATATGATTCGGCTTGATACGATGGTATTATAAGATCACAACACAATGTTCAGCACCGGCTCGCACGGCCGCGCTTAAACTTTTCCTTCACCGAATGTTTGGAGTCAACTGTTAATTGTGCTGGCTTCCAGAACTCATTTTCCTTGATCTCGAACTTGTGATCTCGAACCTGCGACTCCTGTGAGAATTTTAGCCAGAAGAGGTGTGGTTCCTAAAAGGACGTCCTTCCGGGACCCTTTCCGACGCGAATCTCCTTTTGGTACTACACGAAACTTTCACGCGTCAATTTGACGCGTCGCGTGCAGACCAGGTGACCCCTTTTGTGGCGGAAACTCAACAGTGCGTTCCTCCGCGGCGGCCGGATCCCTACTCACTAGCTCATGTTGTCTGGCTCGTATTGTGTCCCCTGGAGAAACACTGTATTAGGATTTTCATACCCAGAAATCAAAGAGACGGCATGTAAATATACAATGCGAACAAACCACGGTGACCGAATCTGTGACAGTCAGATAAATTATTAGCTCCATACCAGTCCCGCATATATCTCCGTCTCAATATCCTTGGAAACCCGCTTGTGCGTCTTGTCGCCAGTAGGTATCAGCTGCGTGCCAAACACCACCGCAATACCGGTCGCCGGGTCAAGGAAGTAGCTCGTGTTCGCCCAGCCGCCCCCTAAGTGCGTTCCATCAGGCTCCCAAAATAATAAATTGGTTCAAACAAGGGAACGAAAGGGACTCACAGGCCCCAGACCCGGCGCGGCGTCTGTTCTCCACATCCACCGCCATGACGGAGAGGCCGTAGCCGTGCTGCGCGCCGCCGGAGGGGAGCCCGAGGTACGGGTCGATCATGGCCAGCAGGCTCGCACCGCCGGCGGGAGTGAGCGTTTGTGCGAACATGCTGTCGACGGAGGCGCGCGAGAGGATGGGCGCGGTTGCGCTGCCGGCTAATACAGCTTTCAGAGATTCAAATGACATTTGTTAGGAGGAGGGAAACGAACCTTTGATTTGGAGCAGGTGGCGGAGCAGAGTGAGGTAATCTTTCTGCGACGCGTACCCGCCCACGCCGCCCAAGTGCACACGCACTGTGGTATCGCCGTTAAAATTTAACTGGAGTTGAAATGAATAATGAATAAGTGAATACCGCGCGCAGGGTCCTGTTCGATCAGGGGCGGCCCTTTCCAAGGCTCGAGAACCCCGCTTGCGTTCGCTTTGGAGAGAGGGAGGAGTCGGTCCTTTAGGTCGGGTGTGAGGTAGAGCGAAGCGGAGGTGATGCCGAGGGGAGCAAATATGTGGTCCTGGCTGTTGAAAATTAATTAAGAGAGTTCGAAGTTTAGCGTGGTGGAGGGGGGTACTGACAAATATTGCTCGAGCGTCTTGCCAGATAGGCGCTCGACGATGAAGCCGGCACAATCGGTGGAGAATCCGTATGCAACTCGGAGGGTGTCGACACAATAAACTGGCAAGTTGACTGAAGGACCTACAGTCCGTGCCGGGCTCAAACTTCAGCGGCACTCCAGGATGCGAGCCCTGTCGTTACAGAGTTCAAACCAATAGTAAGTACACGAAGTGTTCACTCTGACCTTCAGAAACTTGAAGAACGTCGAGACAGCGTCCTCGCCCTCCTTGTAACGGTGGGAATACGGTACACGCATCCCTGTGCACAAGACTCTTAGTGCCTTCACTGCAGATTTCATTATTGCTTGAACTCACCGTTGGGATCCGACAATGCGGGATCCCCGTAGTAATGGAGTCCGCTGCTGTGGTTCAGCAGATGCCCGAGGGTGATCTTGTTCTTCGCCGGCGTAGTCTGCCCATCGGGTCCTAACACCACTGGGTCCTTCAGTTCAGGGAGGATGCTCTCGACCGGCGTGTCCAGCGCGATTTTGCCTTGGTCCACGAGTTGGAGAGCAGCGATCTGGAGGAAGATGGTGGTGTGGGTCGAATGAAGCAACTTGTAAAAAATACGAACAGATGTAATGAGCTTGGTTTGACTGCATAGCCAGAAGACGGTATCCTCGTCGATGGCACCACTCGTCGGGTCGCCTATGACTTTCGTCCCAGTTTGATGCATGTAAATCGGTCCGTCTGCGGTTGTCACAGCCAAGAACAGGGCCGGGGTGATTTTGCTTGCCACCGCATCGGCCTGGGGATGTTTACTTGGAATCTAAACCACTGGGATGATAAGCGCACACACCAAGATGCGATCGAGCGCTTCTTTGTGCGTCGCAGAGAGGTTTGGGCAGGGCATGGGTAGGGTGGTGGGAGGGAAGAGGAAGACTGCAATTGCGGGGCGAATCTCAATTAGGAGTGCGTGAACTCGGATATCGGGCCCTCCTTTTGCCGCCTCAACTTCGGCTCGTTCGTCCCGACATCCCGCGGGGGGAAATCGTCGCAAAATTTGCCTTTAGCCCAGGACTTCAGTTGAACAGAGTTGGACTAGCAAGGTGGGATATTTTCACCTCGACAAGCGCTCCAATTTCCCTCGACTTTATCGAGTCTGTAGCTTTCTTCAGTGGCATCTTCACGATTTTCACAACTCTCCTACGGGTGCCACTTTCGCAGCTTGAGCCTCCAGCTGACAGGACTATGGGATGCAAGACATTTATCTGGTGAATTAGGCACTGGCTGAGTCCCGCTAGCCAGGCCTCTCGAGCTTTTTCAAGCTGTTTTTCTCGTGTTTACCCTCTAAGGGAGAGGTTCGCGGAGACAAGGTCGCAAGACTCAAGAACAAGCGAGAGAGACTCTTTCTTCTCCGGCCGTGTTTGACGGACAGGAGCGAGTGGACATGGGGGAGACTTGGGGAGAGAAAGGAAAGCTAGATTTAAACTCCGACTGTCACATCATGATCTAATCTTTGTTGGCCACGTGCGCGTGACGATGTCTAGGTTCTGTTTATAAGTCCGGTTAATAAACATGTTTTTAAACACCGGTTTATAAACCCGGTTTATAATCGTCCGCCAGAAAGGACCGGTTTTTAATTCGCACAGCCACAGGGCGGTGATCTCCGAACAATTTTTTTTTGACGTCCGACGCACGTCAAAGTAAGTAGCGCGGTATTAAATTGGCGCTGCGTAAAAGGCCCAATGAAGGAGCCGGAGGTTGAAACCGGTGCCCAGAAGTAGTGTTGCCGCAGATCGAGTCGAGTCGAGCCGGTGTCACCAACTCGTCTCAACTCGATCAACCGAGTTGAGCCGAGTTTTGATCGAGTTGAGACGAGTTGGCGTTCCCATCAGTCTCACGGGCCCAGTTTGGAGCGAAGCGTCAAGAAAGGTGGAGAAGAGGGCAGGGGAGGTGTAATTTGAAGGTATTGAATACAACACTCTCAGGCACTTCAATTTAGGGAGTTTGTCCGTTCTTTTGTAATTTTTTGGCGAGTGAAACTACGCAGTTCTCCCGAACCATCTAATTGAGGTGCCAAAATGCTCTGGAAAATTTATGGAGGCAGTTTCATATTCCAAGACTCACATAATGTTTTTTGGGGCGGCATTTGAGCTTCTAGGACGTGCCTATGCTAAAAAATCATTCTGCTGGCTGCTTTTGATGAAGCCTGTCTAAATTTCTGGCGGATGGGAAGATGTTAGCATCAAACTGATCAACTCGAGTGACACCGGTGTGTAACTCGACTCGACTCGACCAGTCGAGTTCATCAACTCGGCAGGCGAGTCGAGTTCCAAATCAGATTCAACTCAATCTGACGGCAACACTACCCAGAAGGTTGGTGGTATGCCGGCCGGGTGTAAAATTGGGCTCGGCAAGGTGAACAGCGCCGACCCAGCACAACCGTGCTTGTCCTCGGCACCTGGTGCGACATCACTTGATTCGCATCGGGACGGCGTGGACATTACAGTTCCATTTTTCCGAGATTTACTGGCGGACAAGGCCATCCCGGGTGCGGATCAGATTGAAAAGTCTCGGTAATTGGTCGGAGAGGAGTGCGGGAGGCGTAGAAGGGGGCAGTGAAGGCTCACAGAGGAGGCGGTGGGAGTGGGAAGTCGAAAAACTCGAATTTTAGCCGATTTTAGGGGCGGTGTTTATAAACATGTTTATAAACGGCCTGTTTATAAACGAAAAATTATAAACCGTTTATAATTGCCCCGGGAATTATAAACAGGACCCTAACGATGTCGAATACTACTGTAGTCGAGGGAACTTGAACACGTCACCAGCGCCTCTGTTGAATAGGTCTAGTGGTCGGCCACGCAGGCCCAGATTTGTGCAATAGCAGAAAAAAAATCTTGCCTTCGGCTGCTAATTTCCCAGCAAGATCTCGACCATTTTTCAACCTTCTGTTCAGATTCTGCCTCTATAAGCCCGGAATTTCATCATCACGTCCCAAATCAGCCTGGAACAAAAAATTATCAGAAAATGCTAACTAGTGATGCCCGAACACTACCAAACTCAAACTCTGCACAACGACTGGCTCCACGGACAGCACCGACTTCAATTTGGCGGGTGAGAAACCGAACCACACGGAGATGTTGTTGAAAAGAAAAATGAGTGCTCCAATTGAACTTCTTCACCCGCAAAGCCGAGGGAAACTTCCTTGTGGTTGACTTACGGTGCAGGTCGCGGGGATCACCGAATTACCATCATACCATCATTACGTCTTTGAACGTCTTTCCTCACGCCACTGTGAACTTTCCCGCTTGTTCTTAACCACGTTGGATTGCGCGCCGTTTTCCTCCGAAAACGGGGAGAAACAACCTATCTTCAAGTTGGGGGTTGGGGAGGCCTCTGTTCAAGTTTCAAGCACTGGCGTCATCGATCAAGTGCAAGTGACTCGGAACTCCTGCTCTTCAACGTCTTTCTTTCGTCTGCGAAACGTTGGCGAAACGAGCAAAAACTACTCAAAATGTCCGGTTTCTTGACTTGGATCCTCATTGCATCTGCATCAATCGCTTCGGCCTCCAAATCTCCTCCGACATTCTCCATTCCGCCCAGTGACGCAGTGGACCACGTCCGGCCGTTAGATTTCTGCAAATTCATTATAAATGCCTCTGAAACATTTCTGACAGGCTTATTGGAAACGGCGGAGACACACCGAACGGCTCAGGAGGAATGGTAGGTGTACCGACTTAGTACTCACTTGAAAACTCTGGCCAACCTACATCCATAGATCCCGAGCACCGCGCCACCCTTTGCGATGACGCGCTGGGTCGCCCAGACGCACGAGAACTACGTCTCCGTGACGCCGTACAACCTTACCGCAAGCACCATCCACGGCTTCCAAGGCACCCACCAGCCGGCCATCTGGATGGGGGAAAGCGCCCCCGTGGTCGTCGTCCCCGGAATCGGCCAGGTCAAAAGCGCGTTCGCGGATCGCGGGTTGGGATTCAGCAACGCCTCCGAGGTCATCACTCCGAGCTATTATCGTGTGGATCTGGACGCTGGAAACGGGAGCACGATATTGGCGGAGCAGAGCGCAAGTAAGGGCCATTTACACGTGCATCCGGCGCTCTGTTGATCAGTAATATAGCATCTCGCGTTGGGCATCTGCGGTTCGCATTCCCTAAAGAGCAGAGTGCGTACGTCCTGCTCGAGGCGACGCGGCCCTCCGTGATCACGTCCACCCCGACCAACATCACCTACCCATCCGGAAGCATTGCCATCGACCCCGCGCGGCGCGAGATCACCGGCTCGAACAGCGAGCGCCAGGACTGGATCATCACGCCCACTTCCATCGCCACGAACACCCGCCACTTCCGCGGCTACTTCTGCGCCCGCTTCGATGCGCCGTTCGCGAGCTACGGCGTCGTGCAGAATGGGTCCGAGTCCGCCGGTGCAACAACGGGAAACGGAGCATTGCTTTCCGCCTACGCGCGTTTCGGCGCGGGGACGACGACGGTGAACGTGCGCATCGGGGTGTCGTTCATCTCCGTTGACCAGGCGCGCAGGAATATCGACGCGGAGATCGCGGATGGGGTGGCGCTGGAGGAGACCGCCCGTCAGACCCGCGCTGCGTGGGCGGAGAAGCTCGATCGTATCACGCTCGAAGGGGCCAGTGAGGCGGATAAGGAGGTTTTTTACACGGCGTTCTTCCATACGTTGCAGGTTCCGCAATTTTCTGCTTACGAATACAGGGCGTTTGATAAATTTGTTGCAGTACCCGTACGAACAGGACGAAGGCGGGCATTATTATTCGGGGTATGATAACCAGGTCCACGAGGGCAAGTCTTACACAGGTTACTCGAACTGGGTATGCATCATCCATGTATCGGTTTGCATTGTTTAGTTTCTAACTAACCAGGACACATTCCGCGCCGAATGGGCGTGGCTCATCTTTTTTGCCCCCGAGAGAGTCCCCGCGATGATCACTAGCATGCTCCAGGATTACCAAGAGGTCCGAGCCTAACTCTTCTTTCACATTTCGGTTTCTTACAACGTTGCTCGTTTGCAGGGCGGTTGGCTCCCGATGTGGAAGAACATCGTTGGTAAGTTGCGGTTGCCATAATTGTTTTCCGGAGAACTTATCAGGTCACCCCTGCGCACCAGAAACGAATATCATGGTACGGAATTCATGCATGCCGCCGGAGGGTAGCTGAACCTCTTCCTCAGGTGGGAACGCATGCGGACTCCCTCATCGCCGAGGCAGTCGTCAAGGGTATCAAAGGATTCGACATGGACCTCGCCTGGGAGGCAGCGTGCAAGGACGGAACTGTGCCCCCTCAAAATGACTTGAACACGACGTATGCATCTCACACTCTCATGACGCCAACGGCCCTTATTTGATCTATTCCCAGTTACTCTGATCGTCAGGAGGCGAGTCGTGTTGTATATTCTACCTGCTGATATTAATTAATAATTGGTCTGCATACAGAACGTAGGCTACGAGGTTCGTGCGGGGTTATCCTCGGTGTACGCTGAGAAAGGTTGGGTCGCCGACGACGTGCACTCGGAGTCGGCATCGCGCACACTCGACTACGCCTGTGAGTGTCGTTCCCGTTCCATATTATCATTCAACATCTTGAACTCCAGACGACGACTACGCGCTCTCCCGCCTCGCCGACGCACTGGGGAAGCCCGCGCACATCGTGAGCGGCCTGCAGAACCGCGCGATGACCGCACCATTCACACTGTACAACAACGAAACGGGGTTCATGGAGGCGCGGAACGCCAGTGGCGCGTGGGCGGGGCCGGACAACGGGTGGACGGAGGGTGACAAGTGGGCCTATACGTTCGACGTCGTGCATGACATACCCGGCCTCGTGCAGCATCGCGGCGGCAACGCGAGCTTCGTGGCGAGTTTGGATGCCCATTTCGATGGCGGACATAATGATCACAGTAATGAGGTTCGTTTGGATCGTTCGTGTGCCATTCAAGTTATGTAGGTGTGCTGAAAAAGAGTTAACCCCCAGCCGAGTCACCACATTCCGTACTTGTACGCTCTTGCGGGGGCTGCGAGCAAGACGCAGGAGCGGGTGCGCGAGATCGCCGCGGCGAATTACAATAGTACTCCCACCGGGCTGTCGGGTGTGAGTTCGCACAGTCATTTTCGTGCCGACCGACTTTGACTTTGTGCAGAATGAGGACTGCGGTCAAATGAGCGCTTGGTACCTCTTCTCCGCGCTAGGCTTCTATCCGGTGAATCCCGCCTCGGGAGAGTATGTCGTGGGCTCGTGCGTCGTAACTTTCAATTTCCCAGCCGATTTCTAATACCGTATGCAGCCCCTTCTTCGATAAGGTGACGATTAGGCTGCCCGGGCGCGCGACGGCGTTGACTATCACCGCCGCGGGCGCTCCGTTGGCAAACTACGTCCGCAGCTTGACGATTGACGGTCGTGCGGTGGGTTCGGCCGTCATCCGACACGAGCAGATTGCGGAAGGCGCTGAGGTGTTATTCAACATGAGTGATGTCCAGGAGACGTGGGGTAAATAGCCATCTATTCGGTGCGGGACTTCACCTGATCTGTGTTGAGTAGGAGATGGACAAGACATATGCGTTCCGTGGAGGCCGATGCTCGTGGCGCAGGAAGATGTCTTGATGTGTAACACAGATCCGAGTTGGATTATGTATTAATATTAGCGTTTATGAAAGAGGAAAGAAGACTGAAGTTGCAGCTTTCAGCTGACCTTCGAAGCGCATTATGACATGGTGACGACGAGGCCAAGAGATTATTATGATTCGAAAGTCGGAGTTGAGTGTGTGACCAGGATCTGGAAGCATTCCGCTTGGCACTTCTTGCTCGGCACTGCTTCGACTTCGACCATATATTATAGCCCCCCTGAGAATCTGGGACTCACCTTGGCCTCTTCACTTGGCGAGACCAGTGGCTGTGCTCAATGTTCAACTCAATTTCCAAATCAGGATAGGGGGTTGCAAATTGACGAAGGACGCACATATCTTTTGTAAAACGGTAGAGAACCAAGAAGAAACTGCTAGAACCACTTTCTTGCAAGTTTTAACTCATTCATAAGTCTACTCGTGAACAAATTCAATTCCGCATATATGTATCCAAGCCGCAAGTATGTTTTCGACCGATGTATAGCAAAGCAGAGCACCCAACGCGGATAAATAGACGCCCTGACTGGTACTGGGGGGCCACCAATGTGCTGAGAGTTCACTGGAGTTCTGAGTGGGGGGGTCAGCGAAAGGACGGGAAATGGTGAACAATACTGACCAGTGGGCTGGGCGTAGTACGCCGGGCACAGGTCGAGCCACTGCGGGGTAATAATTTCCGACTGGTTACCCGTACGCATCTGGGCGGGGTCCTCTGCGAACACGACGGCGAGACCGGCTTCCAAGTGCCAGTCGATGTGGCTAGAGTTATGTGCTGTCAGCGGTGTCGAGTAGCACAACGAAATTAGCGCCCTACCAGTGGAGGAACCAGGGTCCGGGGTTGTCAGCTAGTCAGAAGGTACTACGTCGGCAACGAATACATGAAGCACGACCCAATGCTTACCGCGGAATCGAATTCTGACACCTCCCTCCTCGACCGCAATGACATCGCGACGGGGCCTGAGCGCGAGATGAGGTTAGAGTTGGGGAAGTTGAATGCAACTCACGGGTTGACGAAGTTCACCGGACCCGATGCGCTCTGGACAATGTCGAAGGCGTGACCGCTGAGAGTTAAGTTTGTGAGCTAGTCGCGGGAAATGCCAAAGGAAATGCGAACTGAAGATGGAAGGGGTGGATAATTCCTGTCCAAGTGATTAGACCTGACTTTAGTCCTGAGCATCGAAACCTGCTTACCGTGATCCGAGCCGTGGATATCGAGCTCTATGATTTGGTTCTGCTCCAAGACGAAGGTATGCTCAGAAATGTTGAAGTCGCTGACAGTCGTAGCTCCGTTGATGACCTTCAGCAGGGTTGGCAGAGTGGGTGGAGTGTAGACAATTCCGTTGATCTCCCAAATCTATCCGACGGGCTAAGAAGGTCATCACTATGGTTGAGTAAAAAGTGCGTACACCAGGGCCGGCCTAAATGATGAGAATTATCACTATTGTGCTCCCACGTTGAAAAGAAAAAAATAGACTTACAGCGTTGAAGATGAGGGAGATGGTCTGGTCGGCGGGAACATCGCCTCCCGGAGCACCAGGGTCAACCAAGGTCTGTGGGTTGTGTCAGCACTGATCCGGTGAACAGATATGGAGGCCTACCGCCAACTGGAACTCCTGGAGATGGCCGGCCGTTGCGCCGCCGCCTCCACCTCCACTTCCACTTCCACTTCCACTTCCACTTCCACTTCCACTTCCACTTCCACCTCCTCCACCTGATCCGCCCTGCAGAGCGGCGAGATCAACGGGGGCGACGAGTGGGCTAGTGGTAGGTTCCTCGTCGGGTGCTCCCACGTAGCGCAGGATAGCCCGGACCAAATCGGGGTTCACTATTCAGGCAATTAGTATTTAGCACCGAGGAACTCGAGGAGCACGCACAGTCGGGGTTGTTGCCGGGGCCAATGATCTGAATAAAATATTTGAACATGCGCCCTCTTCCGAAGATTACCACCTTACAACGGGAGCACGGATCCAGTAGTTGTCTATAGCCTGAGTAGCATTGAGCTGCGAAGGTTATTGAGTCGGTAAATTGCAAGCACGTTGGAAAGCGGCGTACAACGATACTGTAACGTTGAGCTGACAATACGTCAGAGAACGTCAGTACCGTGAGTATAGCGCGCACCAACGAAAATATCGAAGCTAGTGACAGCCTACCATGACCGTTAACCCGTGTGTTTGTAACGTATGAATTCGAACTCACGAAAGGAACGGTCTCAATCCCATCCGTCTCGATAACGTCGAAGGCGTGGCCGTCGATGGAGAAGGTGAAGCCGGCGTACCCAGCAATGTCGATGACGCGGAAACTGAAAGACTTAGAGGGATACTTGACGAGTGTTGGTGAGCCTACCGGTAGCGTTTCCCCTGCTCAACGCTGATTACCGCGTACGGGACCAAGGGGCCGCCGTTGTAACGTCCGATACCGTTGATGAGGCCCGTGGACGGCGGGGGCGTCACACCATCGATCCTGAACTGGTCCATCAAGTCCTGAATAAAACGCTTGTAGCCATCCACTAATCTCTCAGGGAAAAAAAAAACAATACCGTAGCAAAACCGTGGTACCTGCAGTCAAGTAGCACCTTTCAGAGTCAAAACTAGAATAGGTAGATACTGGACATACCAATCAGCCAAGGTGATGATGGTGGTCACGTCGTCCACGTCGTACAAATGCGCGAGTGGGTCGTCGGGATCTGCGGAAGGTTATAAAGGAACCAAGACCGACTTTAGTTACGTGCCATCTAAACGGAGGATCAATCACTGGGGTTCGGTGGGTTCATAAATGGTATTTACAGATAACGAGTGTGCCGCGCTCGCCGTCGACGTACTGGGTCGACAGATGACTGTGGAACCAGAAAGTTCCGGTCTGCAAGGCTGATTAGCGTACATCCATGCCAGTGAAGAAAACCAACCTGGTTGTTCAAGGGGATGTTATACCTTCAAGGAAAGAGGTCAAAAGATGAGCAGGCTAGTATTTGTGAGAGAAGATGTACTCTGTAATACGTGATCAGTGATAGGGCGGATGGATGATATGAACGAGGACTAACGGTAGAACATCTCGTTGGGGATCGGGCCTGTTGGGAGATGAGGAATAAATTGGGCTTCAGGAAGAGCAGAGCTGACACTGGTTGACAAACGACGGCCTGCGCAACATCAATTTCCCGGTATCGCTGTCCGCAAAAAAAATGCTCTTACCCGTCTTCACTTCCGGTACGCATCTGGAAAAGTCCGTGCCAGTGCTGTGGACCCAGGTGAGAAAGTTGTTGAGCTTGTTATACACCGATTACTTACGATACTGGTAGAACGTCTCATCGCAGGATTCAGCTGGTCCATCGTAACGTTGATGTGCAGAGTGTCGCCTTTCTGAGCGGAAATGTGTGTTCCGGGGAAGGTCCCAGCCTGGATAGCCTGGCGGGGGAAGCCATCGGGAGCCACTGTAACATTGGTGATCTTCCCGAGATGTCGTCAGTAAATGAACGCCTAGATGTTGGACCAGTGCCAAGCATACCGGGAGGTCGACGAATACATCTGCAGCGAACACCTGGCCAATGAAGAACGGCAGGAGGGCAAGGAAGGGGGAGCGCATCTTGCTGAGGAGCAGGGATGGTGAAGAAAAAGAGAGATTCCCGGGCGGGCCTTTATACATGGCTGGGTTTGACAGGAACCGGAACTTTTGATCCCAGTCAGGCCCGCGAATCCCCCAATAGTCTCAGGGGAAGGCGAAGGGCTCGTGAGAGTGCCCTGCAAATGGACCTGTTTCTTGATCTGCAAAGTCAGGGCGAGATGGCAAAGTGGAGCGCTAGCGTGGTAATGCAACCGGCGCAAACGCCTCGACGTCGGAACAAGAATTGGGTCGCCCACAAAAAATTCCTGGGAAGGATTGCGCATTTTGCGACGTCCGTGCTCCACAGGCGATCGCTATGCTGTATTTATCCGTCGCAAAGTCAAGAACAAATGTCTGACTGGGCGCCGAGCTCGGCAGAACGTAGGCGTTGGAAGTTTGTAGACTGATTAACGTGGCGGACCAAAAGAGGAATCCCAAGGTGGCGGTACATACAGTCGGAAAAGAAGCTTAAGGAGGAGTAACATTCTTTTTCCGCCGAGCAATAAACCAACCCATATCTTCACGCGGAGGGAGTTCTTTTGATGGTCCTGAGACGCTTGACCTATCACTCCACGGTAACCGCCAGTATTGTAGAATTCGAATGGCCGGCATCGGTGAATGCGAATTAGAAGTCATGTGCTTTATTCCCCTTCGGCTCTCGTTTTCACCCCGTTCCAACCCCGTTCCCAAATCGCGTGGTCTAAGCGTGGTCGGATCCGCCCTGGTCCCGTCGGCCGTCGCTCCCCGCGGCTCCCGTCGCTACCTTCTGCTCCCTTACGGCACGTTTCCCAATCTCCGCCGGTGTCCTTCTGTGGTCTGAGCAAGTCCTCAATATTTCCCTCCCTTTCCTGTTCAACCCAAGTTCAACTAAGCGTTGAACCAAAGTTGAACTTGTCTCGTTTTTCGTGTTCACACGACCCGACAAACATCGGCCATGTGATGTTTGCGGCAAAAAAGCGATCATGATGGCTACCGCTCCCAAAAGCTTGACGGTCCTAAATCTCACTTTCAACCGCTACCCCCCGCGCAGATAGGCACCTATAAGCATTGGAATTCCGGCGCGGTTTGACCGTTAATCATTTTTTTTATCTAGCCGGAAAAATATTAACCTTTTCTCATATACGCGGATACGCGGACCGCACGGACCGCAATCAGCTTCGGAAGCGCGTCGTTATCGCGCGCCAACCCGGGCCCGCTTGTATAAGACCGCCCTGACGTGGGTGTGGGGTCGTCCCGACTTGCGCCCTGCTGTCATGTCGTCCCACCACGACGAGAAAAAGTCTTTCGACGACTCCGACGTCAAATCTGGGTCCGATGACGGTCCGACGATCGTCGCAGAGGTGTACAACCCCAACCTGAAGGCGGCCATAGTCAAGTCGGACTTGAGAGGATTCAGTCGCAGGAGTTTCATGGTTCGTCTCCTTTTTCACACCATTACACTTCACTTGGCTCATGAGAGCTTCAACAGCTGTACTTTGTTGTTATGGTATTCAGCTCTGCATTTGGCTATGTCTCCCAAGGCTACATCGTTCTCCGTAGGTTGGATTCTTGAACGCAGTTTCGAGCGGCTTCGACGGAAGTTTGATGTCTGGAATCAACGCGATGTGCGACTGTGCAGCTTTCTAATCAACCGTTTTTTACTCATGTCAAATTTCCTAGGCCACAATACCTGCATTTCGTACGTCGGGAAACCTGCTTTGTCGCATCAGCCTTAACACCCTCTGGACAGTTCGGTTACCAGTCTACCGGATTAGCCACCGTTTGTACTTCGTCTTACTTCACCCCACCCATCGTTGAACAGATCTCTCTCAGGGTATCGTTTTCATGATATAGTGCGTGCGTTTCTCACTCGACATGGCCTTTTCTTACACACCGTAGCGTCTCGGGAAACTGTGCCGGAGCCTTGGTCGCTGGTCCAGCTACGGAGAGGGCATGTGCCATTGCATTTCCTGTATGAAGCGCCTCACAAAAGCACCCATAGTACGGCCGACGAGGAGGCATGTTCCTGGCGAGTTTTCACTATTGTCCGACCTTGGATCCACGTGTTAAATAGCCTTGGCTCACAGGGAGGACTTTTTATCCTCGTTGGATCTGCTGTCAGCACCAGTGCACAAACCCGGTCTACCTTTATTGGTGGTCGTTTTGTCCTAGGTTTTGGCATAGCCATCAGTACCACAGCGTGCGTTCGGTTTTGAATACATTCACTGAATTAACCCGAACTCACACAGAGCACCCACCTGGATAACAGAAATCGCCCCTCCTCAATGGCGCGGTCGTCTCGGAGCCATGTACAATTCGTGCGTTGACACCGCGAGCTGCCCGTTTTTCTGTTCTGATCAACTCCCAGTTGCTTCTTCATCGGGAGCATGCCCGCCACTGGTGCTATGGTTGGTACTCAGAAAATGAATTCAACATGGGCATGGCGGCTGCCCCTCATCCTTCAAATCGGGCCTCCCGTGCGCACCATGCCATTATGTTCCCTCGTTGCGCGTCACTCACTGCTACCCCCATCGACAGATTATCGTGATGTTGTCAGTGTGGTTCTTGCCCGAGTCTCCACGGTAAATGTCGGCAATTGCGGTTTCCGGCGCTCCACTAACAGACGCTCAACTGAAATGAAGGTGGTTGATATCGCGGGGCCGAACCGAGGAAGCACGCCAAATCTTGATCGACTATCATTCCAATGACGGACAGTCCAATGCTGTTATTGAGGTATGAGGCAGAATTGATTTCTCAGCATTGCTATGTCGCTTACATACATACAATGAAAAGCTCGAAATGGAGGAGTTCCACCAACAGATTGCTGTCAAGCGCGAGGATCCGGTGGGTTTCCCTTCCTCATAGTAAATCCGTCTCTAATTTTCCAAACCAGTTCTGGGACTACCGCGTCCTATTCCGCACTCGCAACCGCCGTACGTCCTTCCACTCAACTTGAGCCTCCCACTGACTCCACCAGGATGGCGCATGGTCTGTCTGGCACTCATGGTATGGCTCTTAGGTCCTCCTCCTCGCCTTGTGATGTTTACTCCTGATTCCTCAGTGTGTCAACGGACAATTGGCCGGAAACGGGGTGCGTATTACTACGCTCAAGGTTCCTAGGCCCTCTCTGATTTTAAATTCACAGTTGATAACCTACTTCCTGACGGTCATGATGCAAAATGCCGGCGTCACGTCTCCTCATACGCAACTCGTCTAGTAAGTGCTCGCTCTCGGTCTCCGCCATCTTGGGCTTCCTCTGACTTTCACACCAGCAATTTCGCCAACTCGATCCTCTCCGCCTTCGGAGCGTTCCTTGTGCGCGCATAAATTCAACCACGCTGAACTCAAGTCAACTCACACGTATATTTTAGGGTGCCTCGCTGACGGACCGCATCGGGCGCCGACGCCGCCTCTTCATCGGCTCCTTCGTCCTCGCCTGCCTCCTTGCCATGGTCGCTGCGCTTTCGTCTAAATGTCCGTCCTTTCGTTCGAAAACCTCATGCTCCTTGCTAACGAAAATGTGTGCGTATAGACGGTGTGAAAGGAAACAAGGACCAAGCTGGCGCCAATGCCTCTATCGCGTTCATCTTCTTGTTCGGGATCGTCTATGCCTTCACATACACGCCGCTGCAGGCGTTGTACTGCGCAGAGTAAGCTCACTCCTTTTTTCATTCAAGTACTTGCAAGATTGTTGACTCGGTATCGCAGGGTTATGAGCCAGGACATGCGCGCGAAGGGCATGGCAGGTATTTGGTGTTCCTCCTCTACTTCCTTCAACGATACTAAACAACTCGCAGTCCATATCCTGATCTCTAATATCGCTGGGTAGTTCCCCTCTATTCAACGCGGCTTGCAAACGACTGACATGTTTTAGGTTCATCAACACCTTCGGTAACAGTGTCGGACTGCAACGACTCACCTGGCGGTACTACTTCGTGTACGTTTCCTACCTATCTCTCAACTCAATTCTAAACCACACCCATTTTCTTCTTTTTCTCTTAGTTTTGTTGCATGGGACCTCGTCGCTTCCGTTTTATGGTACTTCCTCGGCGTCGAGACGGTCAGTTGCCTCCTTCTATGCTCCCTCCTCCTTCCTACTACTAACGTAACGTCGATGTCCACAGCACGGCCGAACACTCGAAGAGCTGGACGAGGTCTTCGATGCGCCATGGCCCGCGCGAGCGAGCACCAAGACGGTGGCAATCAAGCTGAATGCGAACGGGACTGTGGATGTTTTAGGGGAGAAAGTGCGTGCGTAAAGCGAACCAACGGATCCTCGATCTTCTCAGTAAAACGTTGTTTATGAGCACGATTATGTTACTCACGTTTTCACTCCCAAGATCGTCTGTGCCTGCATCGGCGGCTGCTTCTGTATTATTTCTGGCCTAGCGAGAATCTTGGGACCTAGATTTACCAGCGGGCGGATATTTATTTAGCGCTGCAGAATCCGCCTATGCGAAACAAAACTCTAATAGCCGCCGGGTGTCACCTTCGGATTCCATGGGCGTCATTGAGGTTCGCGAGACTTCCAGGAAATTCGGGTTTCTCGGCTAGGGGCATCAAGTAGGTTGTAAATCGCAAAATAAGGAGCGGTACTGGCCATGATGATCGTTCCCCGGTTTTTCTCGGAGTTCCTGCGTGCCAACACGGAGACGGTTGATACAACTTTCATACCGCGGGAACAAATCAATTTGAACTCATTTTTGGAAGGTTGTGATCCCTTTTGCAGCTTGCTGGCCCGCCGAGGGCTCTCGGAAGGCCTGGATGTGAGGGTTCCTTCATTCTAGGGTTGATTTGCTCTTCTATGAACGAAATACTCATCAGCACGCGGAGTGTTCACAGTGACGTCAATTGTTGTTCAAAGAGCGTCCTGTCGTCGACAGCTCGGCTCAGGCAGGGCCTTGGCAGGCACTATGACTCAAGTCAATTCGCTGTTGTAAAGTCAATTTGAACTTGATCGGTCTTCATTGGCCAAGCATAGAAGAAGACTTGAACGTGTGAATGCTTCTCGGACCGAATTCTCTGTCTCACGAGCGATGCATTTTGAACCCAACGAGGGACGGAGAATGGCAAGAGAGACCTATTCACCCGCGGCCACTCAAGGGCTGCTGCTGCTCATTAGGCTCATCAGGGGGAGGTAATTTATAAAAATGCTCAAGGGAGAGGCTCACACGAATTCACAAGATGCTGCCCCCCGATGGCCGGTGCCATCGAGGAACAAAACCAAGGAACAGGGGCGTTTCCGCATCGATGGTTGCCCGGTACCTAAGTGTCGGAGAATTTTCATCACCAATGAGAGGGCGTGTCCGACGCCATGGTTCCGGACTCGGGCACGCTCGTGAGTAGCCAAATATCGTAGAGAGGCGAGCAGCTGGCGCCAATTGCATGGTTTTGATCCGAGCTCGGGTTCTCTGGTACCGGTTTCGTTTGTGTGGTCCTGCCATGTGGTAACGTCGTATATCTTCCAAGCTCCGTGTAGTCCGTCGAAGTTATTCTATCTTCAATCGTTGAACTACAGTATCATGAAAGTCACAGATATTCCTTCTCGATTGGAAGACGCCTCAGGTTGGTACCTCCTTTGCGTTAAATAATAGTGCCGGTCAGTCGTTTCATTCGGATTTCCCTGGGACCCACCGTTGACGGTACCACGTCTGAGACAGCCTTTCCCAGTTATAAATATCAAGGGGGACAGGTTTGGGTTCAAATTTGGATGTTCAATACTCAAGTGGAGCGGGCGTATCAGGTCGTTGCTGTTTGAACCCTCTGCACACGTTCTATTTCTAGGATGAAGACGCCATATATAGAATGTCGTGAGTAACCGACTGGGCGGTCTTGGCATCTATCAATACCGGCCATTCGAATTCTACAATTCTACAATACTGGTGGTTACCTTGCAGTGATAGGTCAAGGCGTCAAGCGTCTCAGGACCACCAAAAGAAATCCCTCCGCGTGAAGATATGGGTTGGTTTATTGCTCGGCGGAAAAAAAAATCTACTCCTCCTTCTTTTTCAACTTTATGTACCGCCACCTTCCTCTTTTGGTCCAACCACGTTAATCAGTCTACAAACTTCCAACGCCGCGGGTATACATACGGTCTTCTGCCGAGCTCGGCGACGAGTCAAATACAGCATAGTGATCGCCTGTGGGAGCGTGGACGTTGCAAAATGCGCAATTCGCCCCGGGAATATTTTCTCAGTGACCCAACATGAGGCCGTTGTTCCTGGCCTTACCCGCCAGCAGTTCTTTCCGGCCACAAAGCGTCAAAGGGCCGAGTCTTTGGACTATTCTTGCTCCCGACGTCGAGGCGTTTGTGCCGGTTGCATTGCCACGCTCCACCTTGCCATCTCGCCCTGACTTTACAGATCAAGAAACAGGGCACTCCCACGAGCCCTTCGCCCTCCCCTGAGACTGTTGGGCAATTCGCAGGCCTGACTTGGATGAAAGGTTCCAGGCCCAGCTATGTATAAAAGCTAGCCCGGGAATCTCTCTTTTTCTTCACCATCCCTGCTCCTCAGCAAGATGCGCTCCCCCTTCCTTGCCCTCCTGCCGTTCTTCATTGGCCAGGTGTTCGCTGCAGATGTATTCGTCGACCTCCCGGTATGCTTGGCACTGGTCCAACATCTAGGCGTTCATTTACTGACGACATCTCGGGAAGATCACCAATGTTACAGTGGCTCCCGATGGCTTCCCCCGCCAGGCTATCCAGGCTGGGACCTTCCCCGGAACACACATTTCCGCTCAGAAAGGCGACACTCTGCACATCAACGTTACGATGGACCAGCTGAATCCTGCGATGAGACGTTCTACCAGTATCGTAAGTAATCGGTGTATAACAAGCTCAACAACTTTCTCACCTGGGTCCACAGCACTGGCACGGACTTTTCCAGATGCGTACCGGAAGTGAAGACGGGTAAGAGCATTTTTTTTGCGGACAGCGATACCGGGAAATTGATGTTGCGCAGGCCGTCGTTTGTCAACCAGTGTCAGCTCTGCTCTTCCTGAAGCCCAATTTATTCCTCATCTCCCAACAGGCCCGATCCCCAACGAGATGTTCTACCGTTAGTCCTCGTTCATATCATCCATCCGCCCTATCACTGATCACGTATTACAGAGTACATCTTCTCTCACAAATACTAGCCTGCTCATCTTTTGACCTCTTTCCTTGAAGGTATAACATCCCCTTGAACAACCAGGTTGGTTTTCTTCACTGGCATGGATGTACGCTAATCAGCCTTGCAGACCGGAACTTTCTGGTTCCACAGTCATCTGTCGACCCAGTACGTCGACGGCGAGCGCGGCACACTCGTTATCTGTAAATACCATTTATGAACCCACCGAACCCCAGTGATTGATCCTCCGTTTAGATGGCACGTAACTAAAGTCGGTCTTGGTTCCTTTATAACCTTCCGCAGATCCCGACGACCCACTCGCGCATTTGTACGACGTGGACGACGTGACCACCATCATCACCTTGGCTGATTGGTATGTCCAGTATCTACCTATTCTAGTTTTGACTCTGAAAGGTGCTACTTGACTGCAGGTACCACGGTTTTGCTACGGTATTGTTTTTTTTTTCCCTGAGAGATTAGTGGATGGCTACAAGCGTTTTATTCAGGACTTGATGGACCAGTTCAGGATCGATGGTGTGACGCCCCCGCCGTCCACGGGCCTCATCAACGGTATCGGACGTTACAACGGCGGCCCCTTGGTCCCGTACGCGGTAATCAGCGTTGAGCAGGGGAAACGCTACCGGTAGGCTCACCAACACTCGTCAAGTATCCCTCTAAGTCTTTCAGTTTCCGCGTCATCGACATTGCTGGGTACGCCGGCTTCACCTTCTCCATCGACGGCCACGCCTTCGACGTTATCGAGACGGATGGGATTGAGACCGTTCCTTTCGTGAGTTCGAATTCATACGTTACAAACACACGGGTTAACGGTCATGGTAGGCTGTCACTAGCTTCGATATTTTCGTTGGTGCGCGCTATACTCACGGTACTGACGTTCTCTGACGTATTGTCAGCTCAACGTTACAGTATCGTTGTACGCCGCTTTCCAACGTGCTTGCAATTTACCGACTCAATAACCTTCGCAGCTCAATGCTACTCAGGCTATAGACAACTACTGGATCCGTGCTCCCGTTGTAAGGTGGTAATCTTCGGAAGAGGGCGCATGTTCAAATATTTTATTCAGATCATTGGCCCCGGCAACAACCCCGACTGTGCGTGCTCCTCGAGTTCCTCGGTGCTAAATACTAATTGCCTGAATAGTGAACCCCGATTTGGTCCGGGCTATCCTGCGCTACGTGGGAGCACCCGACGAGGAACCTACCACTAGCCCACTCGTCGCCCCCGTTGATCTCGCCGCTCTGCAGGGCGGATCAGGTGGAGGAGGTGGAAGTGGAAGTGGAAGTGGAAGTGGAAGTGGAAGTGGAAGTGGAGGTGGAGGCGGCGGCGCAACGGCCGGCCATCTCCAGGAGTTCCAGTTGGCGGTAGGCCTCCATATCTGTTCACCGGATCAGTGCTGACACAACCCACAGACCTTGGTTGACCCTGGTGCTCCGGGAGGCGATGTTCCCGCCGACCAGACCATCTCCCTCATCTTCAACGCTGTAAGTCTATTTTTTTCTTTTCAACGTGGGAGCACAATAGTGATAATTCTCATCATTTAGGCCGGCCCTGGTGTACGCACTTTTTACTCAACCATAGTGATGACCTTCTTAGCCCGTCGGATAGATTTGGGAGATCAACGGAATTGTCTACACTCCACCCACTCTGCCAACCCTGCTGAAGGTCATCAACGGAGCTACGACTGTCAGCGACTTCAACATTTCTGAGCATACCTTCGTCTTGGAGCAGAACCAAATCATAGAGCTCGATATCCACGGCTCGGATCACGGTAAGCAGGTTTCGATGCTCAGGACTAAAGTCAGGTCTAATCACTTGGACAGGAATTATCCACCCCTTCCATCTTCAGTTCGCATTTCCTTTGGCATTTCCCGCGACTAGCTCACAAACTTAACTCTCAGCGGTCACGCCTTCGACATTGTCCAGAGCGCATCGGGTCCGGTGAACTTCGTCAACCCGTGAGTTGCATTCAACTTCCCCAACTGTAAGCTCATCTCGCACTCAGGCCCCGTCGCGATGTCATTGCGGTCGAGGAGGGAGGTGTCAGAATCCGATTCCGCGGTAAGCATTGGGTCGTGCCTCATGTATTTGCTGCCGACGTCGCACCCTTTGACTAGCTGACAACCCCGGACCCTGGTTCCTCCACTGGTAGGGCGCTGATTTTGTTGCGCTACTCGACACCGCTGACAGCACATAACTCTAGCCACATCGACTGGCACTTGGAAGCCGGTCTCGCCGTCGTGTTCGCAGAGGACCCCGCCCAGATGCGTACGGGTAACCAGTCGGAAATTATTACCCCGCAGTGGCTCGACCTGTGCCCGGCCTACTACGCCCAGCCTACGGGTCAGTATTGTTCACGACTTCCCGTCCTTTCGCTGATTCCCCCACTCAGAACTCCAGTGAGCCCTGAGCACATTGGTGGCTGCCAAATAGGAGTCTGGCCGTCTATTTATCTGGGTTGATGATGATGATGATGATGATGAATTCAGAATTCTAGCTACATACAGGCCAAGGTAAGGCTACGGTAGCTTTTTCGATGTACGTTGTGGGGATGGGTGTCTAAGTGATATAAGAGTTGTCCGTTTTATGGCATGAGATAATAATTAAGCGAGGCGCGGCGAATCGTTTGTATCTAGAGGTATCGTGATGTAGGTATCGTAAGAAGAGTCGTTGAAAGGTGTTTGAGTTGTGTGTCGCGGAGTGGGTGGATGGAGAGAGAGAAATGAGACAGAGAAATAAAGTAAACGTATCGTATCCGCATCAAGAAAAAAGAGAGTGAAAAGGAAAGAGGCAATTCATAACGTAGCTTGTTGCTCGAACCGGCCCGTGGCGTCGAGGAACTTCGCAAGGGACGAGAGCACCTTTGGTTCGTTGAGGAGGGGGGCGACGTGAAGAGGGCCGAAGTATCCTGCGGCGTAGCATGCAGCATAGAGCGGCCTGCGGTGGGGCTCCCATGCCGGGCAGTCCAGGAGAAAATGAGCTCTGTTCTCCCTTGCCGCCCCGCACGCCTCGCACGCTGGTGATTGGATGAATCCAGTTTTGAAGCGGTACGCGTTGAGGGGAGTGAAGTCAGTGCGGAGCTGCGCGATGATGGAGGAAGTTTTGCGGCTGAGGGTGGAGGTCGAGTAGAGAGACAAGGGGATGAGGGAGGGTGGGGAGGGGTCTACTGCGCGTAGTTGGCGACCCGACTTGGTGCGTTTCCAGCGGTCACTCCACTCGCTCAGGACTTGGCGGTGGATGAGTTGGCGGACGGTGGTGAGGGAGACGAAAAGCGCGGGGTCCGGGTCAGATGTAGTGGAACGCTTCGCCGCTTCATCCGCCAGTTCGTTACCCACGGTCCCAATATGAGCTGGGGTCCATAGATTGAGGATCGCCAGGTCGGGGCTGCGCCTCAGCGCGTCCCGCACGATCCTATCGTACTGGATGGCGCGGAATTTATCTGGGTTGGTTCCTCTGCTTTGCTATACATCGAAACATACTTGCGGCTTGGGTACATATATGCGGAATTGAAGTTGTTCGACGAGCGAACTTCTGAATGCGTTAGAACGTGCAAGAACGTGGTTCCAGCTGCCTTCTTTTTGGTTTCCCACCGTTTTACAAAAGATATATGCGTGTTCCGAACTCCTTCGTCGATTTGCAACCCCCTATCCCGATTTGGAAATCAAGCTGAACATTCAACACAGCCACTGATCAAAGTCTCGCCAAGCGAGGCCAAGGTGAGTCCCACGAAGGTCAACGCCTTGGATTCTCAATATATGGTCGAATTTCAAAGCCGTGCCGAGCAAGAAGTGCCAAGTGGAATTCTTCCAGATCCTGGTCACCTACTCACCTCCAACTTTCGAATCATAATAATTCAAGTCTTCGGCACCATGTCATGCTGCGGTGATCTCTGCTCTGGTAATCCCCGTGGTCCAGCGCCGGAAGGTCAGCTGAAAGCTGCAACTTCCATCTTCTTTCCTCTTCCATAAACGCTAATAGATAACCCAACTCGGATCTGTGTTCCACATCAAGATGTCCTCCTGCGCCACGAGCATCGGCCTCCTCAACATAGATCAGAAGTCCCGCACCAAATAGATGGCTAGTTACCCCACGTCTCCGGGACATCACTCGTGTCGAACAACACCTCAGCGCCTTCCGCAATCTGCTCGTGTCGGTGATCGGGATCCCAGCCCAACTTTTCTTAGAATCCGCCAGATCTTTTCTTTCGTCCAAGAGTTGAGTTGTGCGCAACATCATTCTCGAAGGGGACCACAAATGATCCATCACGTCGGCAAATTTGTGCTCACGTTTTTGTTCATGGCGTCGGACGCATCCTTTGCGCGTTCGTGCTCTATTGGCGCGTATTCAAGTTGCTCCCCGGCCGTGTGCAAGCTTCATTTCTCAGCACTTAGGCAGCTCCCAATGCCCCTTTTTACGCCCTGCTTTCTCCTTTTTCAGACCAGGACCCCGTAACTCGCTGTCTATCTCAATAAGGCAATGCGTGCTCAGGATTACCGTCCCGACCTCCTCTTGTGTCGAATGACGGCCGAACCCACCGCACACGAACATCCCTTGTGTAGAGAATTCATCCGGCGGATCCGCCGGATGCCCTCCTTAAGGTGATGCAGTACCCTTCAAGACCTTTTATTATCGTTCAAGCCCACACATAATCGTCCAAGAGTTGGCCCCTAAGAGATCGAAGAGCCACATTCAAGGATAAAAACACTGTCCTTCACGGTTATTTGGCCTTCGTTCATGACACTTGACACCCTTCAGGATCGTCCCACACCCTTCAGGACCACCCCGCAACTGAACGATGTGAGCCATCCTTCACGATCCTCTCCAGTTCTTCAGGGTCGTTCAGAACCTGAACGTTACATCGACTTTCCTTAAGGCTACCCATCAGATCCTTCACGATAAGTTTGTCCTTCAAGGCACCCGTCAAACCCTTCACGATAATTTTGTCCCTTCACGATACTTTCGTCCCTCAAGGGCCCCTGTGGAATCCTTCACGATAATTCCGTCCCTTCAGGTCTACCATGCACCTTCAGGCGCTTCCCTGCAATATTGCGGATTCTCAGCACTCTTTCAGGTTCACTTTGTGCTTTCAAGACAGAAACATTGATCTACCCTTAGAATTAATTCATGGCTAGCGCCTCCGATACCATTCTACTCAGAATATTGTTCTATTGTTCAGTGTATGAGCGAAGAATCTTGAGTGGCCTGTTTAATACAAGTACTGCCCGCAACTTGGGCTTGCACAAGTGAGCTCGGATTTACCGCAGCAGGACTGGGTATACTGTCAATAAAATCCCGGCGCCGTGAGGATTTATGAGCTTACCTTGCAGACACCGGGACTGGAGGGCCTTGTACCAGGACTAAAGGGACCGGAGAGGCAGGAGCTACAGTCGCCACCGTGACGCCTGCTACGGCCGATACCGTCTGCTCGAGAACGGCTGGAGTCCAGAGGCGCGTGAATTCAACGTTTAAGATCTCTTCAATGCAAGAGCCTTGCTCACCATGGCCAACATAAATTCTGTTAGTGATAATCGAACGAGGTCCTTCTGACACGAACATTTCGTTCTAGTGGGATGTCGTGGTATGGAGTCGTGTTAATGTGAAAGCTCGAAGCTAAACCAATATGAACTCGGAAGAATTAAAAATTCCGAGGAAACGACTGAGAGATGAGTGAACAAGGATGCTAATGAATAAAATACACAAAGGTAAGCGGAACATGTTTTGCAATTGAGGGCAAATTGAGGGCAATAAACCACCGCCCGATGGTTTTGTTTTGCCTGCGTTCCGTTAGTTAATGTTCAGAAAAACAAAGCTAGGAAAGCTGACCCGCTGTCGGTGATGGTGGAGCAGAACCCCGAGATCAGACTCTCGCGTACCTCACGCTCCCTCGAACGCCCGGGACCACCACACCCACGTCGCGCCGCTCCCCGGTGCGTGGCAGCGTTCCGCCCATCACTATTGCCGCACCAGAACCATTCACCCTTGGTCCTTTGTTTGTACCCGCCACCTCAACAATGTCACGTACAGTAAGTGGCCTAAGTCGCGGAAGCCCTCTGTAGGGGAGACGGCGTACCTAGGGCAGATCCTCGCGGATGTGACGGACGGGCGAGGGCGGTGCCGCGGGGTGTGGCTCGAGTTCGGCGGGGGCTCCCCAGGGTGTAGCATTGGGCCGGGACGCGGGGATCGGCGCCAGGACCCACCTATATACGTTAGATGTGCTAGGGTCCGTCGAGAAGAGGGCTCACGCATCGTCTTCGTTCTTGATTTTTACATTGATCTCTGTCTCGGTGTGAAGGATCGTGGCTTCAAGCGTAAGCTTCTTCTTTGTCTTGAGCTCTCTATTGTCGGTGGACTGCGCTTTTCTCGCTACGTCTTGCCCAGAGACTGCCAATGGGCCTCCAGTTCATGCATGTTCATGAGGGTGCATGGGGGTGTTATGGTGGACAAGAAGAAGATGTGGCGCCATTAGACATACACGTGTGGAAATGCGGCGAAGAGTCGTTAAGGATTCGGGACTTGGAAAAGGAAATCGAGGGCCGTTACAGTTGTTTCCGAAAAGCTTGTCAGTGTGCGAAAATTTTCGTCGCGTTCGCAACTTTGATCCAAGGCTCAGGATTGCCTGTTCGAGCTAGCCGAGACTTGCCGAGCAGGAGCGAGCCGAAGTGAGTTATGCACTAAAATCCTCGTAGTCGAGGTGGGCTCACAAGGTCCTTCTCTCCACATCCTATTGTGTGTTTTCTAGGTAAGCCATGGTATTCCATGTCGGGGCCAACAGGTCAAGCAATTTCGGCCAGCGTGCCGTTACCGCAACGGGTGCTGATCCGGGCCGAAACTGGTAATCCTTAGCTTTCCATCAAAGTTCCGAACGCGACGAAAATTCTCGCACACTGACAAGCTTTTCGGAAACAGCTGTAATGGATTGTGTCGTGATCCTGAACGGGGCCGGTAGGCGGAACATGAACGATTGGGAGTACTCTTGAAATCTTAGTCACTTCATGAAGGACAGAGAAAGGACCGAAGGGTTCGTGAAGATGCGGGTGGTCATGAAAGATTGTCGTGGTTGCTTGAACTTGTTGAAGGGTTCCAACATCTCGTGAAGGTCCCATCAAATCTTGAATGCGAACAGATCAAATCGTGAACGGGCGTTCAGAACCTTCACGATCGCCGTAGTGCCCTGAACGAACATGGGTTATCGTGAACGAGTCCCAATATCTTGAACGAGTACTAATAACGTGAACGATTACCTACATCCTGAACGATATATGCGAAATCTTTAACGACTGGCCAAATCCTTAACGATTCCATCCGGCGGATCCGCCGGATCCGCCGGATAAATCCTCTACACATTACTCGTTCTCCACCGCACGAAGCCGCGGACGTACTTTGCCGATGGAGCGTCCGCGGCAGTGATAGTCAACGCCTTCGCTGATAGCCGAGCCACGTGGCATGAAACTTGCCGGTTCAACCAAGAGGCACAGCGATGCGCCCTCAATTTAAGGGGGATTTAAGTTAGTTGCGTAATTCAAGGTATCGTAACACATTTAGTGCGGCTGAAAACTCGATTTGATACTTTGAATTTAAGGCTCACTAAAATCTAATCACTAATCTAATCTTTCATGGTCCATTTAAGGCCCGACTAAACATCAAGTATAAAAATCAAGTTTCGGGCCACAGTAAATCTTTTCCGAAACTTTGAATTACGCAACTAACTTAAGTGCTACTTTTATTTAGGAACCCTACTAGTACCCCAGAATTTGCACCACTGGTAATGCTGTACCGGGTCCTGGTAGGGTGCCTAAATAAAAACAGTGTTTAAGTTGATTGCGCAATTCAAAGTTTCGGAACAGATTTAATGTGGCCGCAAACTTGATTCTTATACTTGAGGTTGAGTCGGGTCTTACATTAAATGGATGAGGAAGGATTAGATTAGTGATTAGATTTCAGCGAGCCTTAAATCCAGGGTATTAAATCGGGTTTTCGGCCGCACTAGAGTATATGTGTTACAATACTTTAAATTACGTAACTAACTTAAGTCCCCCATAAATTGAGGGTCCAGCGCTGTGAGGCGCTTGATCTCTGGATCAGCCAATAAAGTCCCACGCCCCCCCTCCCCAGAAAAGGTAATTCCATCAGTTGTCAGCGGTTGTCAGTGAGAAATTATATTTAATGAGAGTTCAACTGCCTGTTTTTCTGTCGCGGAACTTCCTCCTATACTTCCTCATATGCTAACTCGAGAGTCTCCGAGTCTTCTGTGCTGAAAGAAATCCGCAAGGTCGACATTGAAAGTCGCGGCCATCACTAATTGATCGTATCAGGGTCAACATCATATTTGAAGATCCAGAGATCAAGCACCTCTTGGGTTCAACGACCACCACCACTGCCACCAGAGCATTTTCGCCAGCTGTCGTGCCTCAATCTTGTAAATGACTGTGCCACATCCTTGTGCCTCCACCCTCCGTCCGACATACACAGTCCAGCGGGTTGGAGATTGGTTGGAGAGGAGCCAAGCACCGAGCTACGTAACTAACGAGGAACGAGCCAAGTCGTTAGTATGGAAAGGCTACGAGCGACGCCGAGGCCGCAATCCTGCAGCACATTCTCGGCGCAGTTAACTTGGTGCTTGGTCTGGGTATCTTCTGCACTCCCTTCTTCCCCGACGCGCTCCTGAAGCTGCTGGATGACTCGGTACAGAAATCTAAACAAGAAGAGCCAGTAGCCAGGCTTGTTCTCTGACCTGGCATCTTACTCGATGGTTGAAAATTGGACCAGAAGAAAGAAAAAAACAATGTCTGTTGGCCGGAATTCAGCTTCCACGTAACTACTTCGGCCCGGAGACCTCACGCGATTCGCGGTACCGCAAGCTGAACGAGTCAATCCATCGTCCCACTGGTATAAATAGGTATTTAGTGAGTACCAATGCCCCACAACCGCCTCTCTTGAACTCCATAAACATGACCTCCCCTCCATTCGCCCATGCTCTCGTTTATGGTGCCTCTGGCCTCGCGGGTTGGGGCGTTGTAGAGCAGCTCTTGGAGAATTACCCCATGAAAGGAGCCTTTTCAAAAGTCACGGCGGTCGTCAACAGGCCTATCAGCATCGCAGACTCGCTTTGGCCCACCCCCGAGAGTCCCACTCTGGACTTGATCGCTGGAATCAATCTCGCCGAAGGATCTGTTGAGGATTTCACGGCGCTCCTCGCAGAACAGGTCAATGATATCGCAACTGTGACCCATGTCTATTACTTCGGTCATTTCCCTCTTATCTCAATCATCTATGTCCCGTCTAATTTCCAAGTCGAACAGCTTATAAACAGGACGACGATGCGGAGGCGGAGATCAGAATCAACTGTGGGATGCTAGACCGTGTTCTTGGCGCCTTAGAATCTTTGTCCCCGAACCTCCGTTTTCTCGTTTGGTGCAGCGGCACACTGGTAACAATCCCGCGCTCCTCCTTTTTTCTCACTGAAATCGAACCAGGCGTACGGAATTTATAAACCCGGCGGTGGACCATTCAAACCACCATATAAGGAGTCTATGGGTCGTCTCCCTCCACCCGACACCAATTTTTATTACGCTTTCGAGGACATTCTTGCCGAGCGCAACAAGGGAAAGACCTGGACCTGGTGTCAAGTGCGACCCGATGCCATTGTAAATATTTTCTTTTCTTTCTTCTTTTTGACAGCAATGAAAATTTTGTTCGAATGATACCAGGTTGGTTTCTCACCCAACGGAAGCACCTATAGCCTCCCGGCCCACTGGGCAACATATCTCTCCCTTTACCGCGTGGTCGAAGGCGAAGGCGCTTCGGTGCCGTACCCTGGCAATGAGCAAGGATATAACGCCAGATTCACCGACGCATCATCGGAGATTATCGCCAAATTCGCAATTTGGGCATCCTTGCACCCGGAAAAGGCGGGCGGTGGCCAGCTTTTCAACATCGCGGACCGATCAGAGCCGTCGACGATGCGGGAGCGCTGGTCGGCACTTACGGCGTTTTTTGGGCTCGTTGGCGTTGGTCCTCACCCCCCGGATTCCTCCGTGCTTAAACCGAGCGAGTACGCTCGGAAACACCGGGATTTGCTGGAGGCGAAATGCAAGAAACCGAATAATGTGTTCGGAGCGGCGTTTTTGGACGGATATGGCTATCATTTCACCTCGGACAGGCAGCTGAGTTTGGAGAAGATCAGGGCTGTTGGATTCCTGGAGGAAGTTGATCCCATAGAATCGTGGCTGAAGGCATTTACACGGTTCAAGAGGGCTGGGATGGTGCCGGGGTGACGTCGTTGGGAAGGAGGTTGGATCTACTTTGGTTTGACCTAAGTAGCATATCCTTTGATTTTCAACTCGTCCGCATAGGAATTTTAGAACCTCGTGCCAGACTTGGTCTCCCCCCGGATTATTCCCGCCGACTGCACCCATGACTTGACCTTGCTACTGTGACTGCATCAAGGCGACCTTGTTCCTTCCATCAAGCGACGTTGTTTTCACCGAAGTACAACCAAACGGTCTGCCTTATATCTTTTGCAGCTGGTATTATCCTCGCCATCTGCACCCATGACTTGACCTTGTTCCTGCCGCTACCTCAAGGCGACCTTGTTCTTACCGAAGGGGAACCAAACGGTCCAGTTTAGATCACCCTTGCTGGCAACGCACGGGGCAGAGACAAGGGCACGATACAAGGGCGAGAGAAGGGGGATAAGGTCAAAAGTATAAAGGCATGCGACTCTGCCGTGTAAATTTCAAACCGAACCACTTATTTTACACTCGCACTTCCTCCCGTCTTGACCGATCTTTCGAACGTGCACTCGTCCAACACACAACCTACAGGGAAAATGCTTCGCTCGAATGGTATGTTCTGTTTGTTCTCATCCGAAATGGCTTTATTCAACATCGTGAAGAACGTCCACCTAATATTCCGTCGGACAATATCAACGCGTGGTTGGACGATTTTGAAGACCGCCGAGAGATGGAACGCCCGATGCATGGCGCACTATTTATCAACGGCCAAGGACCTTATTCAACTTCATCACCCAGAGAGCTGAGGAGGTTGGCGATGGAGCCCGGCATGGCCTGTTGCGACTTTCTTGCATTGGAGCCGCATCTTGGGCGCAACGCAGGACAGCTGCGCGTTCTCGAGTCTATGCAGAACTACACTGTCGCCTCTCCCGGGCAGCCATTTTGCGAGAGCTGCCGTATCGCCGCACAGGAAGCGGTGGACCAATTCCCTGGGCTGCAAATTCGAGATAACGCAGCGGGAACGAGATATCAGTCGGCCGCGACGGTAAGGTATTCCACCCTCTTCGACAAAAATCTGATACATTTATGGAAAGGCCAGAGCAATGGCGGCAGAAGCTGCACGCGTGAAACCCCCGCGGACTGGCTTGGAAGTGGAACGATAGTTTGCAGAATTTAAACATACACTGTACATTATATGCCCAGGTATCGTACCATACATCAAGATCAGCTCACCAAGTCAGGCCAGCGCCCACGGCGCACAAAAAAACATTTTGGGCCTGAGAACATTGCACAACATGTATGCACTTGAACTATCGCAACCCGAGTTGAACAATGATATTCTGTAAGTCTAAATGTCAGTTCAGGGCCGCACCAGCAGTAGGGTTCAACGTACACATCTCCCTTCCCTCGCTCGACCAGCGGGGGTTATCAGTTGACACCTTCCCGAGCGCGCTATCATACACCCCGTCCATAACCAGTCGGAGTGTCGGGGAGACAGCTTCCGCTTCCATAGACCAAAGAGCCACCGCGACCGTACTGCAAATTTTGAGCGAATTGAACCGGCAAGTAAATAACCCATACTTCTCTCCCTGGTAATCTAGTATTCCCTGTGGGACGGGGAACTTTGCCTGTGGCCTGCGACGACAGAAGTCAGCCAAGTTTCAGTGAGATGGAATGGGAATTCGGACCCCAAATTCGCAACGCGCTTGCCCATCATCCACCCATTGACGAACAACAATGCGCGATATGCAGCTCCCAAAGGCTCCTCGAACGTGAACGACATGTGCACGTCTAGGAATTCCTCGACGTCGAGGTCGAATGTTGTCACGAAGAAGCCCACACCCGCTGCGCCATCTGGGAGACCATTGGACAGCTCGCGCGCCTCCCACGCAGAGGTATCAAAGCCCGGCAGGTGCCATCCACGGCGCTCGCCAAAGAGGCCGCCCTCGTTAAATACGCCTCGGGTTTTGTCGGGAAAGCTGCGTGGAGTGGACTCAGTTTATACAGCGTAGAGTCAGTCGCTGGAACTGACCCAGTGTAGCCGCCAAGTTTGCCTTGGACTTTCCAGTCGGAAAAGTTGCCGGTGTCGAGCGCAAACCCACGGACACCGCGCGGGTTCTTGGACGTGTCCGCGTCGTCTTCGTGATATTAGAATCGGATTTGATCTGTTAAAAGAGTTTGGCACTGACCACCCTCTGTCTCGTTCAGACCCATGTTATCCTAGACTTTTCAACTTGCATGAACACGGCTCAACAGCGGAAATAACCAACCTGGATGATGGTGATGACATTATCGCCCGGTTTCAGAGCACCATCTGGGAAAGTGAACTTGTCGTCCGTCTCTTCGATGATGTTCATGTTGTTCGTCGAGCTGCGGATTGAATAAATGGGTCGTTTACAAACTCACATGGCAAGCACTGACTTGCCGTAAGACGTGTTCAGAAACACGTCGTTGAGCCATATACTCGCGGCGAAAGCTAGAAAGCTGATCAGGATTTCAAACGAGGAGACGAACAACAAACAAGTACCTTCCCCTCCATTGATTGAGAGGTTGACACTCGTTTCCGCGCCGGTAGCGTTGAAATGTCCACGCCAGAGAACGATGTTCTCACAGCTGAATAAAACATGAGAGACTCAAAGGCAGGTCAAAGAAAAAAGAAAAGACGCACAACCCATAGTCGCACCCATACAAAATGCGCCCATCGCCATACCACATTTTCTCGGGTACATTTGTCTCCGTGTGATCCGCCGTAACCCACTCCGCATCGTCAAACGCCTCCCGAACTTCAGGCAAGCTATCGCGATACCGCCACCCCGAGAGCTCAGGGACGCGCACGCTCGCGAGCGCTGCACGAGGCCGGAGGTCAAACACACGGACACTCCCACCAGCATCGCCCTCGGCGAGGTCCCCGCCGCCAATATCCAACCCATTCCACGTAATGGCGCGCACGCCCCGCGGCACGACGACCGTCAGTCGCACCTCTTCCCGCAGGTCGCCCCGCAGGGCAAGAAGCTTCCCACCGGCCTCGAGCGCCGCGCCGCGCACGAGGTACGGCCCGCCCACGAGCACCGACGCGTTCGTCCCCACGCCCCAGAAGTTTCGGAATGAGTCCTGCGCAGCACCGGCGAGCGCGGGCACCCAGAACGTCGCCGCGGTGCGCGTGTCGGCGAACAGGACGAGCTGCGTGTCGGAGTCGTATACGGTTACCAGCCCCTCGACGCCGGGAAGGAAGGCAATCACAGTTCCCGCAGCGGTGTGCGCCGATGTACGTACATGTGCATGTGCATGGGGCCGGTTGGAATGGAACCAGGGGTTGGGCGTCCCGGTGAGATGGAGGGCAACTTCATGCGCCTGGTCGGAAGGCCCGTGCAAGAAGAGGACGTCCCGGCCGTCGATGACCCCTGCGAAGAAAACCGCCGCGGTCGAATACGTTACACTCGAGCGCGCGCCGAACGTGTAATCCACGACAATCGCCTTGGACTGCCGCCCGCCGAGGGTGATCCTCGATGCCACGAGCGGGAGCTGTAACAACTCTCCCTTCCGTGTCTCGACACTAAGGCCGAAGTCTACTCTTCCACTATCGCGGGTCAGTAATTATGTACCTCCTTTTCTGTACAGTGGTACAAATAACGCACGTCGCCGTCGAGTCGTTCTGCCTCACGATATAAAACGCGGCCCCAGAATCGGGATTGCGCACCAGCGTGACGAATACGTCGGGATTGGAGCTCGCCGCTGCGAGGCGCTTGCTCGTGCGCGAATCGCCCACCCAATCGGTCTTGGCAAAGGCGGGCGACGAGCGGAGAAATAGGCCTTGCAGCTTCAGCTCGTCGTACTTCGGCGTGAGCGCGCGCGATTCGGAGATCTGCGAGTGTTTGTGGATTTTTTCATCAGCCTATATACTTGCAATAAATGAGGGAGGCTACGCACCGGGGCGCCATAGTCTGGAGTAGTCGTTCATTCATCAATAAGTAAGTATGTACGCTTGCGATTTGAGGCGAAAGAAGACCGAGTAGCAACTGACTCAAGTACGCACCGTAAGACGTGTATACCTGCCTTGAATCAGTACGGTTCATGACACACAGCGAAGAGAGATGAACAGTACCCCTCTACCAAATAATCAAACAATCAGCCGCTACGCCTTATCTGCTAAGGAAAAAGGAAGCCGACTCACGGAAATGGAATCGCACCCCACGAGGTGCCCCTACATTCATTCATTCGATCAACCCCAGCTCCCCAAAAAAAATGCAAGCAAACCCACCCGTAAAGCATGTAATAATTGATCATTTTTGCATTGCTCGCCCACAGCTGTAGATTGAAGACAGACTGGAAGTCGGGGCCCGTGAGTTCCGCGCAGGGAGCGTACCCTTCATCGGCTAGGGTTAGATAACCAACGGCCAGGTATGAAGGGAAGGGAAGTGAAAGGGGAATGAAGAACATACCCGGCGCACTAGGCCCCCACGCATCGAACGAGCCTGCTTGGAACTCTACGACATTTCAGAATCATGGGTGATGAAAGAACAGAACAGAAGCAGGACCGACTGACCGGGGATATACCACGGCTGGCTCGGATTCACCTTTGCGTGATACTCGTGATAAGTGGTCACTACAGGCCGCCACACGGACGGGTGCGAGCAGTCGAAGCGCTGGGGGTAGGAGTCCATCCTGCGTCAAAGCCCACGTCATCGAGAGGAATGATGCTCAGCTAGTAAAGACGGACCCGTATAGATCTACCGCGCCCTGCGTTCGGCGTTAAAAATACAATTCCGTAGCAGGAAGGGGTTTGACTCGCCGTCCCATTAATAAAATTCGCGCCGGGGTTGGGGTCGTTGTACGTCAGCGGCACGACAATATCCGACGCGTGGAACACGCTCTTGAGCGCCTCGTAATACTCCCCGTGGCCAGGCACATCTTGCGTGTACTCGTTATCTGAAAAAAATGGTGCCATGCAACTTAGGCTTTCCTAAAGAGTGGACTCACCGAGTTGGATTGCTGCATAGACGAGCAGAAATCAGCGTCATTGGCATCGAAGAGGGATTGAAAACCAACCGATAACCGGGCCCCCGGCGTGAATCTGGTATGGTGCCGTTTCGTTGATGATGCCCTGGATATAATCCTGCCACGCGGCGGTCCAATCCGAGTCGTTGGTGCGCAGGCGACCGGCGACTTCGGCGGTGACCCAGTGCGCAATGCCACCGGCGGAGGTTTCTGCGTTTATGTACTGAGCAGGAATTATTGAGATACGAGATGCGCCGACGAGGGAATTTATTTACCGGGCCTGCCGTGTGATCAATGAACCCTCTTATGAAAGTACTGCGAGAGAAACGAACCGGGACGAACGACAACCCAGATACCCGCAGCCATAGCGGCCTCATAGAGCGGCCTCAAGGCGCGGAAGCCGTCAAAATCGATGACGCCGCGAGACGGGTTGATGAGGCCCATGTGCGTATAGATGCTGATCGCGTTGAGGCCGGCGGCCTTAGTTTTTTCGAGGATGTCGGGCCAGAGAGAAGGTACGGGGAGGCGCCAGGTGTGGAATTCTCCGGAGCTATATCGTCGCGTTGAGCCTGGGATTCCGAGGAGGAGGCAAACCGGCGCACTGGAGAAATATTCGCTGCCCCTTGAGAATGAGGCTGTAATTGTCAAACCGCACATCGTCCGTACGCTCCTTGAGTGAATTATCAGACTCCAAGCGCGTCTTTGGGTCGGAGACGAGCTATGAACTGAATTTAGTACGCGAATCGTCGCGAAATACGGATAACGAAACAAACATACCTTGGGTGCGAGCTGGAAGGTGAACACAGCAACGAGGACGAGTAGTACAAGGTTGAATCGCGTAGTTCTGGGTGGTCGATTGCGGTTGGAGATCCTTGGGACCGCGAGTTTGCTATCTGACATTGGTGGTTCGGGAAGAGCGGCAATGTGATCCGTGATTCGGAGGAACATCATTATGTAACCGTATTTGATGCGACAGTAACCTTTCTCCCTTTTCCTTTCCCTCCATGCATCCGGCAGTCGAGATTCGCAAGTTACAGCGACTCCCTGTTTCTCAGAGAGTACGTCTGTGATCTGTATTCCCCTGCCCTTGTCTTACTCGGTCTCTGGAAGAGAGTAGCCATGGCTGCATGCGGAAGCAATCGGTCTTTTCGCAATCTTAAGCAGGTGGAATTGTTGTACAAGGAAGCAACTAAGTCCGAAAGATTCTTTTCCTCCCGGTATTTTACATCAGCCTTGACCCGGCACATATCCCCACTCCAGAGGACTTGGAACATCTTCAGCCCGACACAATAGCGCGCATGGCTTGTGCATCGCTAGCTCTGGAGGCGCTATTCGATCTAATCAGCCTAGTCGTGGAGGAGTATCAGGAGCCGGACGACGTCGGGCCCGCTCTATGGCCTAGAGTTTGGCCTTGGTCATTCTTTATGCACGAATATCGGGACTATCTTCGGGCTGCATCGGTTTTCTGGGAGCCCCCGGCCTATAAGTATCCGGTTTCTCCTCTTTGTATCCGACATCTATGCCCCCCAGCCCATCCGTGATATCATTTCGTCGACACCTGGTTTCAGGGTTCTTATGGCGAGGGCGTGGACCATTCTTCAACCGTTGCAACAGAAGAAGAAGGTGTATGAGTCGTGTCTCTGGTTCCTTACCAGCATCGTTGGATCATTGGACTACAGTGATCCTGTCCATTTCGCTGAAATAGTGGAAGGTGCGGGTGGGACCCTGGACGATCTGGCCTCCCTGGCGTTGCGACACATCGATGTTGTGGTGAGCAGAAACCTTTCATGGGAAGTTGGGTCCTCCGCAGCCCACATGCGCCACTTGGCCCGTTTGACTCAGGCCGGTCATTCTACCCCACATACTTCGGCTAATATGCGGGAGAGGTTCTTCCAAACTTTGCGGCGCCGCGACTTCATTCCCGCACTTGTAGTTGGAATGAATAGTGTGCTCGAAGCATCCAGAGCGAACGACCGGTCGTTCCTTCGCAGTAATTTTAAATCGTCCTTCGTTGCGACTTTGGAATTGCTCGAACACCTCTTGGACACCCCGATGGGATATCGGTGGTTGCCCGCAGCCATCGAGGCACGCCTCCTCACTCTGATGGCTGGTATTGCCTCCGAATTCCCTACAGTCTTCGACGGTCGTCTGCGACTCCTCTTGACCAAACTTCTCCCGGATGGACTCCTCTACTACCACGTGGTTGCGGCATTAGACAACATCCTCGACGACGTTGCAGAGATCTGGTCCAGCGAAGAGCTTGAAGAGCTGGAAATATTTGATCATTGGAGTTCTTTTCAATGTCTCGCTGAAAGGCGCGTAAAGCTGCTACATAGCCTGCAATCCACCAGGTCTTGCGATAACCTGGAGGTTCGTGGGGTCCCAAATTCAACGGATCGGTTTTGACTACAGACAGTGCGGGAAGATTCAAGAGAGGTCCTGGTTCCGACGGTGCATGGGATGCAAGACTTCCAAGTACTGCAACAAAGAATGTCAGATCGCGGATTGGAAGCGCGGAGGGCACCGCAACCATTGTGGCTCTCTCACCACGCTGATCCTTGGTACGGTTATCACCTCCTTTCTGCTCACCCTTGTCTGATAATGATAACAGCGGAAACCAACTCATGTACACTCGGCTTTCGCGAGCGGCAGTTCATGCGAGCGGTCGTGCGAGACGATTTTACTGAAAACATGCTTGCCATCTACCGCCACCAGGTCAAGTTCATCGCCAGCAATCCCGCCGATCAGTTTTACACGTTATTCGACTACACCTGTCATCCGGTCGAGATCTTCGTGGAATCCGTCCTGGATTCACCCATTCCCCATGCGCTACAAGGCGGTGGCCCCGACTCGGAGTGGACGAACATTCTCGCGCGCGCGGAGCACAGTCATGGTCAAATGCACCTACATGTCGTTAAGGTCCCCGAAGGGAGTCTTACTACACATGTTTGGGTCCTTCCTTTGTGGACGAATAGTTCACAGATTCACGAGGCCCTTTTTCAACTTGGAAACAGTGTATCTGCGGACTACGACGAAGAAGAGATTGAGGAGGAAGTCGGTAAAATTCTTGCAAATGTAGCGGACTTGGTGGAAACTTATTAACAAAATGGTGTTGTGGAAACTTGTTTCGAGTCTTCTCTATCCAGAGACGTCCAATTTCCAGACATCCAACTCAACTTGGCTTAGGGTCAGAGGGCGCATCAACAATATTCCACGGCTCACTGATCAAACGGGAGGGGTGGTGGTGCCCGACGGATATACCGTGTTGTCTGCCTCAGTCAGATCGATGCCCGAGTCGTCTACGTGTTGCACTTTTCCTGAAAATCGACCATACCAATGATCCTCATTTGCGATTTCGTCTTTGAGAATAGGGTGTTACACAGTAGAGTTTTCAAACCGTTTTCGAGCTTGTTTTCGAGTTGGTTTTGATTTTGATTTCAACCCAAGTAACGGTGTGACGAGACGCTTGATTTCG
This sequence comes from Mycena metata, assembly GCA_029378385.1. Taxonomy (NCBI): domain Eukaryota; kingdom Fungi; phylum Basidiomycota; class Agaricomycetes; order Agaricales; family Mycenaceae; genus Mycena; species Mycena metata. The sequence goes on along the minus strand of JARKIB010000102.1, from coordinate 19,615 downwards.
GATGGATTTCGGCACATAACAGCGGAGTTTGAATTGCCTGCCACGTGCTGCCACGTCGCGTCCTCCTCTTCCGTCGCGTCGCATATCCTTCTTCATGTCGAGTATTAAGGCCCGCCTAGCCATTGCCCAAGCTAAAGGCCCCAAGAAGACCACGGGGAACGCGTCCAAAGCAAAGCCTGACAGCAAAAAAGAAAATCGCGGTCAAGGCCGTAAGGGGCGTAAAAGTGCGTGCCTTGTTTGTTGTCCACGTGGGTGCTCTGCCGGACGGCCGAACGTTGCCGGTTCGTTGCCGTGCTTGATTTCGGGGTTTTCACGGTTTTCGCGCGAGCGACCAAAGTTGAAATCGCTGTCACGCCCGCTCAAAATCAGACTCAAAACCAACTCGAAAACAAGCTCGAAAACCTTTTGAAAACTCTACTGTGTAACACCCTAATGTCGAACCGGGACTGTCGCTGCCATCCATTCTATAGACAAACCTGCACAGCGAGAATGGATGCATGCCACATACCACGAAGTCTTCCCTCACACTGTAACCTGCATCTGGTCATGCATGAATGAATTGGGCTATAGTATATTATACAACTTGCGCAATCGAAGGTTCACACATGCATGACCCTGCCTGGAATCGAACCGAGATCTTCCGCTTAGTGATGTATATTACTGTCATGAGTCAAGCTTAAGGAGAGCGGAGGCATACCACATGCTAAAGGGTCATATTCTGTACATTGAATACCGTCAGACACAGAACGGAACCCACTACAGCAGGAACCAACAGATGATTCAACAAGATCAACGAGGCTATGACCACCTTGCCGTATTCAGAGTCGGTTGAGTTGTGCTGAACTCCGACGTGGTTGAAAGGTGCTAAGCTCCAGCATTGGCGCTCTGTACTCAAAGGTCAGATAAAGGCATAGGAAAAATCGGGTCTGTTTTACATGTGGCTGTAGACAAATCGCCGATACGGGCGCGGTGGCCGAAAAATCATACAATTCGAATCAAAAAAAACACCATACTCAAACTAGCTACCACCGACTCGCGCAGCTTCTACATAAGTTGCAACACTTTGTTTGTAACATCAATTTATCCAGCCCCGAACGTCCGGCACATGTGCCAAAACATTGTTCGCCTCGGTCATAAACTTTTGCCACTCTCCCTCCGATTGCAAAACATCCTGGCGCTGCGCACCTTGCGATCCGATGAGACGGCCAAACCGGACTTTGAGGAGAGTCGGAAACAGGGCGAGCCAAGGCAGGACTCGCAATGCGATGTGCGTTGAATAGCAGTTTATTGAAACGGACCGAAGGCAATGGAGATTTTGGGCAATGGAGACCGTTTCCTCCGCAAGCGTGCCCGGAATAAATTCATAGGCATCATCGTCAATCGTCAGACTGAGATGTGCATCGAGTGCACGCTGTGCAATGAGGCTGAAGGCGGGGTTGAGACCAGTCAGGTCAAAGTGAAGGACAGAGAAGTTGAATGTGGCCAGGAGGGGTGACAGGTACAGGCATTCAATCGTGAAGCAGATGTTCTCCGCACGGACCGCCCCAAATACCTCGATTTCGGTAAGGGTTGGATGGGCGATCCCTGGACTGACTAGTGGAGAAGATAACTCGAAACGAGTCGCGGCCCAGAAGTCCAATTGGAGGTCTTGTAGTTTGGTGTGGCGAAGGAGGAATTTTCCAAGCACCATTGGATCTATCCCGGGTGTTTTGAGCCTGAGTGTCTCAAGCGCGGGCAACGTGAGGTGCCGCAAAAGAGCGTTCAGTTGGGCCGCCGAGATAACGCGGGTATTGAGAGCAAGCTGTGTGAGGAATGGCATGTTGAATATGAGGATCGTGTAGGGCCCGACCTCAGGCTCATCGTCCTGCAGGCTGATATTGACGGTATATATGTCCTTGCCGCTGTATTGTTGATCATTAGTCTGCGCTAGAATCCCCGCACCGCCCCGGAAACGATGCAGCAGCCTCAGGCAGGCCGCCAAGTGTTTTGGCCCCACAGCGCGAGTGTAGTGGACCAAATCTAGTCTCCACTCGGCGATATCCTTCGCCCGGCACAGAAGGAATCCTGAAATCGAGCCGGGCGAAATTGGGTCCAAAACGATGACGGGTCCGTCGACCTTGATCGCGATGGCGGAAACACGGCACAGGCAGCGCCCAGCAGTACGGACTGGGTTGAATCCATGACCGGCCAAATCTGTTTGTGCGCGCGGAACAAGTCGCCCGCAAAATCCAGCGTGAGCTCCCGGATATTTCGGGATCGATGTACCATGCGTCTAAGGGACAAGAGGTCACGGTGGATGCCGGATGCTCCAAAGTTACAGACAAGTCGCTCTGCGTCTGGAGGTGAGCAGGAGAGCTGCAGGGCATGGATGACTTGGGATGGAACGGAGATCTCCTTGACGGAGAGGACCACATTGGAGAGGGCCACATTGTGCCTGGCTAGATATTCGCCGATGGCGACGGCGTTGAAAACCCTGCATACCAGAGCCACTCGAAGGAGATCCGCGTCTGTAAGATTCCGCACGACGAGGTCCCACAGTTCAAAAGGTAAGAGGAATTGTGGTGTCCCGAAGGATTGGCTACTAGTCGCCCGTTTTCTGTGGCGATAGCGGCTTAGACGCAGGATGAGGGATTCCAGGGCTCCCATATGTCGCGTTGATGTCGCGCGTCAATGGGAGTGATTCGACGGAATGTCGATTTGTGGTGAAAGTACCGAGAGAGTACTGGACGAAGAGGCAAAGGGCTGTCGCTGCAGTGTGTGAGTCACTGCAGTGACCGACGGTCGTGAAAGAAAGATCAACTGCCAAAAAGCACCGGGGTGCGGCACTGCTATCTTCGGGTGATCGCATTTAAAAAAGTACCGGCCCGGACACCGCTTTTTTGGATGCCGCTTGTTGCCGAGATATTGAAGCGGCGCTCAAAATGATTCAAATGCAGAGAAACCAGATTCACCTGGACGTTATACCCTGATGCTTTCTGGTCCTTAAGATTTCTCTTTCCGCAAAAAAATCCGAACGATGGCCACACTCAATAAATTCATAATTAATTGTCTCCAGATAACTTGAAAGAGGCTGAAATCTAGTGGAGTTCACTTGGATGCGGCAGCTTACTACTCTTTCGTTTCTTCTCTGCATGGCCATCGTCGTATTGACCATTCATCCGGGGCTTAGATTTGCGGCGGACTGGGTGGGGAGTAGAACCAATCTTCGGTGGGTCCGAGGAACCTACCACATTCTTGCGGGTATTGACACCTCTGTTTGGATCTTACCGCCATTGTGACGGCCTAACCTCAGGCGTGTAATATAATGTACAGTGTGTGTGTTTAAATTCTGCAAACTATCGTTCCACTTCCAAGCCAGTCCGCGGGGGTTTCACGCGTGCAGCTTCTGCCGCCATTGCTCTGGCCTTTCCATAAATGTATCAGATTTTTGTCGAAGAGGGTGGAATACCTTACCGTCGCGGCCGACTGATATCTCGTTCCCGCTGCGTTATCTCGAATTTGCAGCCCAGGGAATTGGTCCACCGCTTCCTGTGCGGCGATACGGCAGCTCTCGCAAAATGGCTGCCCGGGAGAGGCGACAGTGTAGTTCTGCATAGACTCGAGAACGCGCAGCTGTCCTGCGTTGCGCCCATCAGGAAAAACCAAAATGTCTCTATAGACACACGCCAGACTATACAGGTCTCGGATGGTCTCTTAGTGTCTATAAAAATCCCCTGGTACTATAATGGTCTATCCCGAACTATGGGGGTCTATAAAATTGGGCCGCTATTTTCATGTTCTATGGCGGGTGTTCAATCTGCTCAGATAATTAATGAAGGACAACTTCGGTGATAGCTGATATGTCTGGGGAAGGATAGTGGTCAGGGGAATGGTATACCCCTTCCAGACAGCGGAGACAATTGAATTCGACGATACCGCTAGCACATTCCCGGAACTCGAATTTGCTCTCGCTAAGATCAAGGGGAGCTTTAAATTTATGAAGAAGGTGAGATGGAAAAAAAGAAAATAGGGCTAAACACCGTGACAATGTTAGCATGACTCCTGGCTTGGCGCGCGAGATGCGGCCGCTGCTTTACAATCAGTAGTGTGTGAATCTGGTGGAAGGATATGGTGTCCCAACGACGGGAAAAAATGCCGTCGACAGCTGGGCTCTGCCTGAGGAAACATCAGTTATTGGGTGGGATAATGCTGGCTCACCGGGGTGGCGGGAATCACCAAAATAATAATATTGCGCGCGAGGTAGTGAATTGAGGGCCTGCAGCCATATTGTTCAGATGCTCAAGGTGGCCGGATTTTTCAACAGTGTGAGTCGAAGGTAACGAGATCTAGAGGCTATGAGAGTTACCGGTCGCCATCAGGCGCGGCGCGACATCGACGTCACTGAACGCGTGTCGTAATGTTGACACGTGCGCGCGAAATGGTTCGTTTTGATCGGGCACAAACAAAGGCTCGTCTTGCTTCCCTCTTCCACAATCATTCGTCTTCCACCACTCGTTCCTCAATTGACCATGTCTACCGATGGACTGCTCATCCCTGCTTACTCCTCTCTTAATATGTGTGTTATTGGTACGATGGTGATGGTGAGTGGCACTGAGACGAGGGAGGACGAGGACTAGAACAGGTGGGTCCCTCCTACTCTTTTGCTTCGAATTCTATGGAGCAGGCCGTTTTGTTTTCCTCTTTATGGCAGTTCAGCACATTTTCTGTCCGCATTTTGGGCACGATTCCGGATAGGCTGCTTCCAGAATGATGATCTGGGTTCTCCCCGCTTATTCACGGCGTCGTCTACCCCGCTGCTGAAACCTCTTCTCACACCTTACTTTAATATGATACCCCTCTCCTATATCTTCTCTTGACTCAATGTCTTTCATGCAGCGGATGTTAATACTGACCGCATTATTTTCATTCCCTTATCCGACCGCTACACACCAGGACCCTTGGGTTGTTCCGGAGTCGTCCCCTCAAGCCTCCCTGTGACCTCGCCACCCACGTCATCCTCGTATTCCTATGCGCCGAGACTCCGCGCGCCCATATATTTGTCGCAAGACGCTCCCGCCCGTGCCCGTGCATCACTGCGCTCCCAAGACTCTCAATGTTCAATATTCAAATATCAACGCTGCTCAAGAGGCAAATAGATGCAGCCCAACCGAGGTTTCACTTTCAATCGCCGGTTCTTCAAGTGCGCAATGCCGCCGTTATTTGCCAAATTCAAGCCGATTCTTTGGCTTGGCCGACACGAAGGATATATCTCACACCTTCAAGATACTCAAGTCCGCAACAATGGGTTAGCAAGACGTCGCCCGCAACTTCAAACCTCAATCCAAACCTCCCCGGCTCGTTGTCGAGTTCAATGTTAGCGGCGCGGTCTTCAATGAAATCCACTCAAGACCCTATCCGCGACGTCAAACACCTCCAAATACAAAGCTCCGCAACTTATCATCAAGCTAGATGCTTGTGGCGACGTTGTCATTCAAATCCACTAGGGAGCACTGCATCTGCTTCAATCTAAGCACCACAACTTTTTCAAGAAGCGAGAATTCTCGCGGTGCTCCTGATTTATATTCATTTCTCATTATGGCTTTGGGGTGTATTTGTATATTTTGCAATATATGCGGCTTCTATGATATTTCATCGTGATTTTTGGTCCACTATGAGCAACTATGAGTGCTATGAAGTCTATGAATATGGGCACTTCTATAGACACAGGGCCTACTATAACGGTCTTTGAGTGTCTATAAAATTAAACTGGTCCCCCCACCTTACTAGTGGGGTGACCAGTTTACTATGACGTCTATAACGTCTATAGCGGTCTATGGCGGTCTTCGTGGGTCTATACGGCAACTTTGGATTTTCCTGATGCCCAAGATGCGGCTCCAATGCAAGAAAGTCGCAACAGGCCATGCCGGGCTCCATCGCCAACCTCCTCAGCTCTCTGGGTGATAAAGTTGAATAAGGTCCTTGGCCGTTGATAAATAGTGCGCCGTGCATCGGGCGTTCCATCTCTCGGCGGTCTTCAAAACCGTGAGCTGATCTTGATGTATGGTACGATAACTGGGCAATAAAAATCTTCCGAACGGCGAAACTTTGTCTTCTGCATTTGCACCAATAAATGGGTCGATTCCAGGGGTCTTACTGCATTTAATTTCCGCACTCTAAATCTGGACGAGGCACGATTCGCAAAATGAATAACTGGAAAGGAGGCCGTGCGTCGGTTCAACTTGACCGAGATGCCCGAGCTTCATCCACTTCGCCCTTACAAGGGATCTAGATAACAAGGCTCCCGAGCACGTCGTATGGATCACTTTCCGTTTGTAACCATGAATAAGGCACTGCAGTGTCCACGACCACCCTGGTGGTAGCCATTCCATTATCATTACTTTTGCGCCTCATCGCGTCAGGTACGCTGCAATCCCGCCCACTCAACAAGCACAGCGGCCCAATAACAGTCGTCCTGCTCCGCCGTAATCACGCGCTCTGCGAATTCCTTCCCTGCCGCTTGTATCCGTCTCGCTTCCTGTTGAAGATGTAAGCGGCGTTCAGAACCTCATAAACAAACGACGAACATCATCATTTGCTCGCGCCCACTCAATCCGCTCCACCAGGTCGGAGAGGTCGGGGAGTACGGGGATGTAGTGCTCAAACGGGCGCAACCACGGCGTGAAGTACTCGGTGAAAAGCGTGGACTGGCGTTGAGTTGGTTAGTCTTTAGTCTTCTTTCTATAAAGAATGAAGAGAGCAGACATACTTTGAAAACCAACGACCCGCTCTTGAGTAATTTCAAAAATCGTCCCGAGGACGTGTTCCCATCTAAATCCAACAAATACTTGTACGCATCCTCCCTCTGCTCCTTTGCAGGAATATTATACTCGGTTTTGATACCGTCGGAGTAGCACTCTGCTTGCGTTAAACCGTGGCCAGGGCGGAGGTAAAAATGACATACCGGTTGAATGGCAGAACGATTCGTCTAGGTTAGTGATACCGACGTCCATTATTGGGTCTGCGTGCGTCTGCGAGATATTACGCGCAAGGTCGAGGAGCCTGAAGCGCGGGAAGCCGTGGTAGTTGTCTCCGCTGATCCACCCGCCGGGTGAGTCTCCGCGCCAATCTGTAGTTGTCTGTCAGTCAGCAGGTCTGAAGGAATCAGTGATGACTGCAATAGAGAAAAAGAACACCGCAGGTATGGAAGCTTCCCATTGTGAGATCGAGGGAGAGTCCAAGCAGAGAGAAGAGAGAGGGAGAAAGATAGATAGAAGGACGCACAAAGCACAGGTTTTTTATCTTCCCAAGCAACGTCGCTCGGGACCGTGGACGCGTAGTCGGACTACATCGAGGCTTAGTAGTCTCTCCTCCAAAGACGCTGTGTCCGCACCTTGCTAGGAACCAAAATATCCGCAAAGCAAGGATAAATCTTCGACCCGCTAAGCACCGGATATAAATCCGTGGTAAAGCCCACGCTGGCGCTGGACAGGAGGACTATCGCATCGAAGGGTCAGACTGAGTGTACCCGCGCATGCGTAACATGCTCACATGAACTAGCGTTGTTGGCGTAGCGCACGAATCCATTTGGGTCGTTCGGGACCAGACAATGTCCCGCGTCCGTAAAATACTCGGACGTCGGCCGAGGCGCGGTCAGGAACGGTGTAGGGTCGTTGGCCTTCATTGCTTTTTGGGCGCTGGCGCTGGCACTGGTATCCCGGGCGACGAGACGGACGTCGAACGAGACGCGCGGCTCCTCACGGTGGTTGATGATGGCGTTCAGGTTGAGGTCGGGGAGCGAGACTCCGAGCTTTCGAGAAGTAGGTTCATTTTTTTTAAGCTTTGTGGGAGGGTCATGGACGCACGTTCTTTAACATTGCCATCCACGCGTCGTTATCATTATACAAACTAGACCGCTCCTCCGTCCCACTCGGCACCCCTTTCTCCACCGTGAGTACCTGGATTCCTGGGGCCGTCGGACCCGCCTGATTTCCAGTCAACGATCCTTGCCGGATTCAAAAAGATACGCGCTCACCAATTTCTTTACACGCTCCACCATCTTCCTGAAATACTTCTTATCCTTCTGCGCCAATTGGTGAAAGGGCTCAAAGTCGTGGTGGATTTGATCGTAGTCGTCGATGAGACACCGGCGCGTTCTAGCAAGGACATACCACGCGCCGTACCCCTGTGGCGGACGACGGCCATTCTTGAGTGTATAACGTGCCACCGCCCGTTCGAAGGTCGTCGATTGCCGGTCAAAAAGGTCGTCTACGGCCGTGCGGGGACCTGTCCTATTCACAGGAGCAATCCAAGGTTCGAGTGGTGGCGGGGGCAGCGGCTCTTCTGCATCTGTGTGATTTTCAGTGAGCGCAGGATGAGGAAGAACGGTATGGATGTGTACCACTGCTCCATCCACGGCCGACAAGAACGACCAAGAATGTGAACGCTCCGAACAACGCGGCGAGGATTACGGTCCGCGCCCAGGGCGAGGCGCCTCGGCTGCGGGAGAATCTGGCACCATTGGATCGCGAACCTGAAGCCTGGGGCACTCGGGTGTACGCTGAGGACGTCCAACGCGAAGGTAGCAGGGAATATAACGCGTTCATTGCGGACTGGGCACGATGGGAGGCCAAAGGGTGTTTGCGACAACCGCGACTGCGGACAATGAAAGCAGCGAGGTCGAGTTTAGAATAGAGTGAGGCATAAAAGCAGTACGTGAAGATAGCAATCGTCCGAGTTCAAAAAGGTTGCCGGAGACCTTGACAGATGAACAGTGAATTCAATTGAGTGCGGGAACCCACACTGCTGCGCCGGCGCGATCGCGTTGTAAGTCGTCGTGGCATTCCTTCAACTCGAACTTGGCGTTTTACCGTTCTCCGGCCACCCGAGCCGTTATCGTGACTGCCTGACCCTAAGTACTCAGGGTGTGTCGGAAAAAAGTCAAATTACTTGCAACGGCTTAAATTAGCTTGAGACCTTGAGACGGCTTGAGAGTGGTTGCAAGGACCTCAGCCATGCCTTTCAAGTGCTCCCAAGTCGTCTCAAGCAAAGTGGGGTCTCCCAAGCAGTCCCAAGCCGTGCCAAGGTAGGCGGCCTTGAGGTGGCTCACGGTGGGTCTCTTTGCGAAAATAAATATGCCAGCACGGCCATTCAATCGATATTATTTACACATAAATAAATGTCCTCGTCCGACGTCGAATCGTCGATACAATCAACAGTATAGTGCATCCCGTGTTTCCCACCAAACATTGGACATAGCAGGGCACCACACACGATGTGCTCCAATGCAATGAAGGTGGACGACTGCGCGGGGAGTTTTAGGTCGCTGGGGGTCGTTGGCGGCGGCGGTGGGTCGGCGCGGGCGTCGCGGCGAGAGAGGTGGAGCAAAATGACGTCATCATTTAGCTGTGCTATATTAGCCGGCGGTTGGTGACGGCGTGACTCCACCTCTCTTCTTTTCGCCCCACCACCATCCCCACCACCGCTCCCACCACCTCTCCCCATCCTCCTGCTTGCCCACTAACAACGCAGAACGGGTTCAAACGGCGAACACTCTTACATTCAACCTACGATCTGCAGACGGTGCCGGTGGAAAGCGGTGCGCAACTCAGATGGCTTCTCCTGCACTTACTGACTCTTCTCTTACCCCTCCTTCCTTCAAATTTCAAACTCCGCCTCCGTCGAGTTCAGATATTACCCGGTGCACCAAGTTATATTTGAGTCTATTGCAACCACTAATTTATCGTCATCCGCTGCAGCGCCTGCGCAAGATCACCCTTAGGAGGTATCTGTGGGTATCTGTGTTTCCTCTTCAACGCTGCGGCCACTAATTCCCCCGTTTCTCTCAGGTCTGCATTACTGCATCGTCCGTGCAAGGCGCGTGCGGGGTTCTGCGGGTCTTTTGCCGTAGTATGCAATGTATATTATTTACATCATGCAATTATATTCTTGCATTACTATTTGCTTACAACTGGGGACACAATGAGTATGCAGGGTTGCCTGCAGCGGCTGCTGGGTGCAGCAGAGCATGCTCCAAACACCTTGAGACGCCTTGAGATCAGTTACAAGACCATTTGGGCCAAATGGTTTTGAGACAGCTTGAGAGCCGCAGCGTGGCTTGAGACTGGTCTCAAGAACCTAACATGTGTGTTACAAGCCGCCTAAAACCTAATGACCTTGCAACGGCACCCAACATATCTGGAGCCGTTACGAGCAATTTAATTTTTTTCCGACATTGGACTAGCAATCGTTCCCCGCTCGGCCGAGTGCAGACGTGAGGCAGGCTACAGGCAACGGAAGCCAAGACGGAACCAAACTCAGCGATCTTTGTTCGGGAACATCTTTGAAAACCGGGAGCAGACTCGGAAATGCTGCGGCGACAAAATTCTCCCTAAATAAAATACACGGAAAACTATGTAAGTATCAATGCGCCATGCTACCACACACGTCGCCTCCGTCCCACCGTCCCACTCTGCAACCTCTCCCACTCAATCAGCACCATCCCCCAATAACAGTCGTTCTGCTCGTCCGTAATAACGCGCTCCGCAAACTCCTTCCCCGCCTCCTGGATGCGCTTGGCTTCCTACAGGTAAGCTCAGTAATCGGGGGGGGGGGGGGGGGGGGGGGGGAGACGAGAGAAGGAGAGAGATGTGATGGCACCTTATCGTGGCTCCTCGCCCACTCAATCCTCTCGACTAAATCCGACAGGTCGGGCAGGACGGGGATGTAGTGCTCATACGGCCGCAGCCAGGCATCGAAGTATTCCGTGAAGAGGGTGGACTGTAGGGCAGGCTCGTCAGCATCATCCTTGCCATCGTACCCCTCCCAAGGCCAGGAGCTCTCCACCTGCCCAGGAACTCACTTTGAAGACCAACGACCCCGACTTCATCAATCCCAAAAACCTCCCACTGAACGAATTCCCATCTAAATCTAGGAGGTATTTGTACTTGTACGCGTCCTCGCGCGCAGAGGCCTCGCCGGTGATATTATATTCGGTCTTTATGGAGGTGGCGTTGCAGCCTGGGCGGTACGTTAGCAACGGTACGGGAAGGCGACATCAAGCACAGGAAGAGCGAACAAAAAAGCGCACACACCATCCAACTGACAGAACCACTCATAAAACGCACTAATCTCCACGTCCATCATGGCCTCCTCCTTCGCCTTGCCCGTGCGCGCGATGTCGAGCACCTTGTACCGCGGGAAGCCGTGGTAGTTGTCCCCGCTGATCCACCCGCCCGTGGATTGGCCGCGCCAGTCTGTGGGGGCCGTCAGCGCACTGCACCAAGTTTTCTCCGGTGGAAGGCATAAAAAACGGTATTCCTGTTAAGGGACCTAGGCTACCGAAAGGGGTGCGAAGCCAAGAACGCAGACGTACAAAGGACAGGCTTCTTTTCTTCCCAGTCGACGTTGTTCGGGAACGCGTACTTCGGGGACCAATATGAACGTGGGTAATGGAACTGGGGATCGTCGCTGTCAATGACGCGTCGACGCGAAGGAGGTGAGGGACGCGACGTACTTGACTAGGATACAGGATATCAGAAAAACATGGGTATATTTTGGACTGGCTCAGCACGGGGTATAGGTCTGTGGTGAAATCCGCGCTGGCGCTGTACATCAGGACTGCCGCGCGCGCAATGAGACGAGGGTGGGCGTAGAAGAAGCAAGCATGAAGCACTCACACGAACTCGCATTGTTCGCATACTCCAAGAAACCGCGCTCATAGTTCGGGACGAGACAGTGTTTCTGGTCCGTATACCACATCGACGTCGGGGCCGGCCGATTGAGGAACGGTGTCGGGTCGTTGGTCGACAGCGCCGTTTCCTCCCGATGCGGAATTCGGGCATCGAACGCAACGCGCGGCTCGTCGCGGTGGTTGACGATGATGTTCATGTCGCGGAAGGTGAGGGCGGATGTGAGCTGGTGGGTACGGACGTCAGTGATAATTTTCGTGAAGACGTCAAGGACCGACAGTTTGCAGCATCTCCAACCACTCTCCATTATACGAACTCCCCCGCTCGTCCGTCGCATTCGCCACACCACGCTTCACCGCGAAAGTTTTCATCCCCATGTCCGTTTCATTTGCCTGTAACCCATAAACAATGAGCATTTCATAGCCAAATATATAGATCAATGCACACACCATCTTCGACCCCCGCTGGACCATGCTGTTGAAGAATTTGCCGTCCGTGTCAGCGAGCTGATAGAAGGGCTCGAAGTCGCGCCACACCCGCTCGTAGTCGTCTATCAGACACCCCTTGGAGCGCGCGTAGGCAAACCAGCGTGCGTACCCCCGCGGGGGCTCCCGGCCGTTCTTGAGCACATACCGCGCCGAGGCTTTTTCGAGGGTGGTCGACTGGCGGTCGAAGAGGTCGTCCACGGGCGTCCGAGGGCCCGGGCGTACGGGGCGCACCAGAGGCGGCGGCAGCGGGGGCGGTGGTGGCTCTGCGCGTTATCAAGTATGATGATTCGTTGAAATCGAACGAAGCGGAGCAAACGCACCATTCCCATCGCGCATTACTAGCGCCAGGAAAGCAAAGAAGCCGAATGCGCCGCCGAGGACTACCACGACTGCTAGCGGTCCTGTACATCGTCGACGTGCGAATGCGAATTTTTTGGGGTGGCGGGAAGCAACCGGGGCGTAGCCGGGGGACCGCAGTCGATTGAGGGCGGAGGTGAGGAAATTCATGGCGGAATTATGAAGGTACGGTCATCGTCGAGGGGATTGAATGGAAGAAAAGGAGTGACATCAAAGTGATCAAAAATAGCGATTAATAATATACGAACTCCGCCCGTCGGCGGCGAGCGGGCTTTGTCCAGAAATGTTCGATGGCAAAGGAATTTTTGCCCGCCGATTTTCGATTGAATTTGAAGGATGCAGAAAATTTGTGGACCGCCGAAGTGCCCAGAAAATCAAGAAAAATCAGAAAAAATCCATGAATTTCGTGTTTGTCCTTTCTGTTCCTTTAGAGTTCTTGGTGCACCTGAAAGACTTTGCTACCTTGCAGCCAAAATTCTTCTGCGATGAGCTGGGTCCCAGGGCCGTGACGGCCGTCTCACCGAAATTCCGCGGGAGCTTCGACTTTTTACCCGGAGGCAGGCCTTCTCGCGTCTGACCAGGTGCTTGCGAGCAGAAAATTGAGAGTATTGATCGAAATTCATTTCTGCCGACCTCGTCGTCCAATTGAAGGTCCAGTGGGTCTCTCAAAAGGTTAGTCCCGAGCCCAAGAAGCAAGGACTGCAGTCTGCAAGTGTGAGGCCCAGAGCAGAGTGCAGCGAGATCATAGCGGTCACTGGTAGTGCCCCGTTCTGTGGCCTACAGTGTTCAGTGACGGAATTGCCGTTCGAAAAGGAACACGGGTTCATTTGTTTGAAACTTAAGTTTCAGCCCAGCCTGAGCCCTCGCAAAATTCACCTCGCTCCATCCACGGCTCCTAGAACGCGCAAGAATGCCGCTGACCCGCACTGCGCCGTGTGCTGTTGCTGTGGAGGACGAGTAAAGGTGGCAGTCGCGGGGGACTGTCACCGTCGCACCCACAAATTTTAAAGATATTATCAGTAGTCGTGACTGCTTGCAAAACGCCGATCATCGTCGTCCCACGGCCACTGCCAGTAAGTCGTCAAAGCGAGGAAAGAAAGTAAAAGTTCCAGTTCTCGAAGCCAGTTCTTGAGAAGAGGTTACCGGAAAGCCTAGGAGGAAAATGCATGTATGTAAACGAGTTTGCTTTGTTCAGTCCGTTGCCGCGAGGACGTAAAAACACAGTGCTCTTGAATTGAACGCAAATTACCGGCTTCAAGTTGGCGACCAACGTCGAGCAAAAGCCTGCGAGCACAGCCACCTACTGCGCCCTTCCGGAACAGGTAATTCCGTTACCATAAACGGACGTGCACCCACATGCATCAGACGGAAACACACGCCAGAGCTTCAGAGGAAGAAATGTTAACTAGATTCTCTACTGAATACCAGAGACGTGATCAAACAATACACTATCTTTGAGCACCTCCCTCGCCCTCGCCCTCCCACTCCCACTCCTCCCACTCCGAAGGTCACCGCACCTAACGCTTAGCGTGTGTATGTATAGATAAAATACCAAACACCAGTCCAAACTCGTACACCCCTTCCCTGCGTTGCTGTTTTCTCCCCATCTCCCCCATCTTCCTCTCCCCACCCCACCCCCCCACCCCCCACCCCCCACCCCACGCCCACAAAGCCCAAAGGCCAACGCCACACTAATGCCCATGACTAAAATGGAACTGAAACCCACCCCCCTCCCGCCCACCCCCAGGGAACCCCCCGCCCTGGAAGAACTGCGCAAACGGATGCCCGCCCTGCTGGAAGGGGTGTCCGCCCGACTGCGACATGGGGTCGTTCGGGTCCTCGCCGTTGTCGAAGCGCGCGCGGAGTTCTGCGTGACGACGGGTTAGCAAGCAAGAAGCGTTTGGCAGGGAAGTGCAGGAGGGCGCGGAAGGATGCGAAACAGACAACTCACCCGGATTCGACAAAACCTCATACGCCTCATTCAAATTCGCCATCTTCGCCTCCGTCCCGCCCTTGTCCGGGTGCGCGGTCTTGGCTGCCGTGCGGCTGAAGGTAAAGGTAAAACAAATCATGATCAGTTATCGGTCTTCGGAAGCGAGGCAGGAAGAACGGAAGCAGGACAGGAACTCACTACGCCTTCTTGATCGTCTTCGCATCCGCGTCGCGCGCAACACCAAGCACCTTGTAATAGTCCTTGGCGCGACTCTGCTTTAGCAGACGCTGGGCCTTCTGCAGGCGGGCTTGGAACTAAGGTGGGCGTCAGTATAGATAACGAAAAACGAGCAAAAACGCGACTCACATCCCGATCACTCCTCCCCGTCGCCTCAAACGCCTTCTCCAAAAGCCTCACCCCCTCCTCCCACTCCTCCTTCACCACCGCCGCTTCCCCCAACCCGCGCAACGCATCCGCATCGTTCCCCCCCTCCTCCATCTCCGCCAACTTTGCACACCACTCCTCTCCCTTCCTATACATCTCCAACTGCGTATGCCCCTTACACAACGCCCTCAACAGCGCCCTCCTCCTCGGACTCGTCTTCCCCGCATCCGGCAGCCTCACCTCCCCCTTGCCGCCGTCCTTCCCCCCAGGAAGCCCAAACAGCCCCCCAAGCTTCTCCGCCCCAAGCTGCTCCTTCATCGCCTCCTCAAACCGCACATACAAATCCCCCTTCTTCCCGCCCCCAGGCCGCAACGTCCCAACCACCCCCCGCCAATCCCCACTCCCCTCCTGCCCCTCGTACATCGCGAACCCCCGCTCCAGCGCCTTGAACAGCCTATGCAGCGGCAAACACACCTTCGACTCGGGGTCCGAGTGCAGGCACGATTTCAGTGCGTTCGCGGGTATGGGCGACGGGAAGGGCAGTAAAAAGTAGCTTAAGCGGAAGATGAGGGCATGCAGGGCGCCGAGGGGCGGGGAGGTGGAGGACGGCGGGAGCAGCGACGTGAGGCGGCTCATATCCCCCACCGCGCCCTCCACATCGCCCGTCCCCAGCCCGCACTCCACCCGCGTACTCCGAATGGCGACAGAGTGCGTCGCGATGCGCAGCGCGCGCGTGGCGCTCTCGGCGCACGCGGTCCACAGCTGTGCTTTGCGCTCTTTGAGGGCTTGGGCGGCGGCGAGCTCCGCCTGCTCGATGTCGGCGAGGAGCGTGTCGCGGTCGGCGAGCTCTTTTTCGCGCTGGGGCGAGGCGGAGGCGGAGGAGGAGAGGGCGGCGGTGAAGGCGGTTAGGGAGGCGCGCGCGGCGGGGAAGTCGCCTTCTTTGGTGTGGATGCGGGCGGCGGCGAGGTGCGCGGGGGGGAAGGGGAGAGGTGCGAGCGCGAGGACGCGCGCAAAGTCGTCGAGGGCGAGGGGGTGACGCCCCAGGGAGAGGTGGGCGGTGGCGCGCTTGTAGAAGAGGATGTAGTCGAGGGGGGATTGTTCTGCGAGGATTAATGAGCATTTTTGAAGAGAAGAAGGGTATAATAAGGAGGATGATATGGTGCGACACGAAGGCGGCCGAAGGAACACGGATCGGCAAGCAGTATCACTGAGCAAAGCGACTTTGAAGGCCGCCATAAGCCTGGCCTAGTCCCGGGAGACAAAATACGACGACAGACGATGAAGCAGCAGCGCCGGCGCAGTGAGGGTTCATGCGTGTCTAGGATGGAAACGAAAGAACGGGCAGGAAGGGTGCGACGGTACGAGGGCCGCCAGAACGCGCGATGTTCCCCGAATATGGGCCCGACCGAAGACGGAGCGAGGCTGGCGACGGTGTGGACACGCCCATCGACAACGCGCCGGCAGAGAAGAACGAGTCTCCGCCGTTCACGCGCACCACAGAAGATATAAGTAGGCCCAGTACCCGCCCTCGATCGTGCAGTGACGATCGACACCCGGGACGAAGACGAAAGTAATAAGGCAAGCGCCCGAATCGGGATCGTACGGGTGCGGCCAATGTCCAATCGCAGACGGTGCGATCGGGAGCCTAGTGCGAAGCCAGTGCGAATAGAATGGATACGAGCAAGTACCAATCATGATACTGCGCGAATGCCTGCGAGCGACGCAGGGAACACGATAACTCCTGAGTCCGCATCGGCGGCGCGCCCGCACCGGCACGCGAAGTCCGAGGATCGGCCGCCGACCGGCGTAGCACGTCGTCCTCGCCACAACCGGCTGGACCTACGGCCCACGAGCAACGCAAAAAGCGAACGAGGTCCAGACTCCTCTCCCAAAGGAAAGAAGGAGGTATACGCGAGTCCGCACCAACACAGGAACGCTCGTCGCGAACGTCGTCCCTCCTCGGCCCCGATGCACCACTGCGCGAATTCGCTCACACGGCGCCGCTCCGTCCGCAGCGAAGTCCGACCGTCACGCCGCCAGCGCCGCCCCCGCCTGCGCACACCGGAAAGCGGGACAGCGACGTCCATAGAACGAAAGACAGAAAACAAAACCCACCTATCGCCTCGCTATACACCCTGGCCGCCTCGCTAAACTGGCCCGTCGACAGCAGCACGTTTGCGCGCGTGATGAGGGGCTGCAGGCCCGGTGGGTAGAGGCCGCCCGCCGCTGCGCCGCTCCCGGTGCCGGAATTCGTTGGTGGGTCGGTAGCGTCATCGGCGAGAGAGGGGGCAGCGAGGAGAAGGAGGGGGATGAGGGAGAGGGAGAGCAGGGAGAGGGGGGAGCGCCGGGGAGTGGGCAGGCGCATCCTAGGTGTATAGCAGTCCTAGAGTCGTAGTAATTCGGTGTGGAGCTCCTAGCCGAGACCGAGACCAAGCAGTAATCTGGCGTCGAGGCGAGTCGGTGGACGGAGACCAAGCAAGAGTATAGGGAGAAGCCCAGCGAGGGGAGAGGAGGAAGGAAGACAAGGGAGTGAGAAGTGTCGAATGTTGAATATTAGTGGAGCGCGATTCGCTGCCGGCCCTAAACAGGCCACGTTTGCGCGACGTGGGTTGTTTGTCGGGTAAACATCGCCGGGCCGAGAGATAGGGGTCCTACCGTCTTGCGCAGGAGAAGGCTCCTGAGGCCGTGTGAGGCGACCCGGAAATACTGAAGGTTGAGGTTGAGGACCACACAATAAGTAGTGACCGTACGCCTGAATCGTCAACGAGACCAGATGTGGAAGTCAATCTTGGCGTAACGAAGAAAGCGGGAAGCAAGATTGAGGGCTGCAATAGCTGGTGGGCAGGAAAAATTATCCAAGTCGGGCAAGAGGTGGATGAAGGGTTTAAAAAATTACTGGTGAGGCGAACATTGAGTCCTAATCAGCTATGCCTCGAGGACGAATTCTGCCAGCATTTATACCCTTATTGGGTACATTGAAACGACGGGGGAGATATATGATGCGAATGGACGACGCTGAAAAAAGGTCTGAATCCTCGTTCTTCGCCACGGGTTGTTGTCGCGGTCTGAATGAGTTCTGATGTCAGCGTCCAGTAAAAGGAGCGATCGAGGTCATTGGACGGGTGAAGGCCTCACGACGCGTTGAGTCAAAGTTTTCTCCCCCGCAATCTTTGAGCACTCCCGGGCCCCACGACGCGCTCGTGCCACCGGTCCTCGAACGATCGCCGTCGCGCATTTCGGTAAGAAATGAAGACCTCACCCGTCTAAGGCGCGTCAAAAGTCGAACAGTATAGCTTCAGGGACCACTGAGGAATCCCATAGCGAGAATTGAGGCCCAGAGAGCGATGTGGTGGAGGAAGGGAGAAACGCGAGATGTCACACGTGACCTGTCACGAAAAGCAGTACCGGTACCAAAACCGGGAAACCATCGCCTATTGTGGTCTCCATGCAAACATTTCAGAGTGTCATAGGAAAGGATACGCCGTGGGTTGGCGAAAAAACTGTGGACCCCCCAATTACGACTCCGCCCGGAATCGAACCGGGATCTTCCACTCTGAATACAAAAGCCTAGCTCCAACATTTGAAGCAGATGCACACCATGTGCAACAGAGCCTTACTGACCAGACTCAAACTCTGGTATAGTGTGGAGTAAAACCAGCTGTGAGTTTGGCTTAAAGAGTTACATGCGGATGCTCGGGCATCTCGGGGATGTTCCATTTGCAGCGCGAGAAGTACTGAATTGTACATAAGATGAATTTCATGGCAAGCGAGAGAGTAGTGGACAATCGAAGGGAGAAAAATTGTGGGCTGTATTAGAGCAGAGCAAAACCCTGAGATGACCCCGCCCGGAATCGAACCGGGTCCTTCTGCTGCGATTTAAAGAAGACAATACTCCTGGCGGGTGCACACCTTGTGCTGCAGGGTCTTACTGGCCAGAACTCGGACTCTAGCATCGTGTGACGAAAAAACCACCTGCGAGTTTGGTTTAAAGAGTTACATGTGGATAGTCGGGCATCTCGGGGATGTTCAAGCTCTAGTTCGAGAAGTTATAGGTGCGGAAACGTGTAAGCAAAAAGGCGGCGAGCAATAGAATCGGAAAGAAAGACTCGGAACAGTTGCATAGGGGAGAAAAATAGTATTTTGGCCTGTTGGGCGCACATGACCCCGCCCGGAATCGAACCGGGACCTTTCACTTGCAGGTGTCGAAAACCTCGCAAAGTACAGTGAATGCACACCATGTGCTGCAGAGTCGTACATGGAGTTGTTGAGTGAGCCCGAGATTATACCACAAACCGAGTCGAGGTCAGGCATCTCGGAGGAGTTGAAATGATGCATCTCACTTGCAGCAGTGAATGCACCCGTGTGCTGTAGTGTCTTGCTGCCGATAGCTAGTAGTGTCATTGAGTGAGAACAAAACTGCAAGTAGCATGAATGAATACAACATCAGAAGAACCAATTATATATCACCTGGATTGAACTCCGCCCCCCTCTCAGCAAAATTGGGATCAATGGCGCCGGCAGACTCATGCTTGCAAGACAGTACACTCGCGTGGACAAAAATCAAGCCCGGGAGATGAATAACGACCCCGCCCGGAACCGAACCGGGACCTTTCGCCTGCAACGAGGAAGACCGTACTCCTGGCGGGTGCACACCATGTGCTTCAGGGTCTTACTGCCCATACTTTTGCTCTGCTCCAATGTGGAACGAAGTTCCAGTGACCTCCGAGGTTGACTTGAAAAGGCCAAAATGGGGACAATCAGGCATCGTGGGATGTTCAAGCTCCAGT